>PVLA01001695.1:194669-330768 GCA_004027455.1 Hydrochoerus hydrochaeris
CTGCTGTGGCTTCAGCCTTCCCTATAGAGTAACTCAGGGCTTTCTTTACATCACTTCTTTCAAATGTCCTGAGTCCTAGGAGTGGTGGTGCTTCCTGCTGTTTCTAATCTCCTGCTTACTTTCTCATACTTTGAATTCCTTTGGTTTTCAGTCACCCATGTAACCAATTCCTGTTGTTGAATTTTCTCTGATTGAAACACCTAGAGGGTTTTAAGCTTCTCTTCATACAAATAAATTGTTGTTTCTTCTTCAGGCATATGGAAAGACTCAAGAAACTATAAGGGAGTGTTTTTCTTCTATTCATGAAAAAAAGCAATACTGTTTGATAAAGCAGAATCCCTAATTTATCCTTTCAAGAAGAAAAATGCTGAGTTCATAGGAATTGAAAACATTTTCTTTTTATTTCATATGTAAACATCTAAAAAAAACTTTTTATCACTATAGCCTTCGATAACACTTGATTTTTTTTTCTTTTAGATGTGTAAAACTTTTAAAACCAATGGTCTTCAACTAATACTTTTCTAGTGCTTTTTATGCACTTTATAAACAGTCATTCTGTTTACCCAGAATTCAAGAGTATAAAAGACAATTTCTGTCTTCAAAGTTGTAGTGGGACAGAAACAGACATTAATGTGTAGCTAGAAAAACAGAGTATTGGATGGAATAATATACATATGTAATATATAAGGCACAACAGCTGGAAGTGGCTAAGGAAAACATTATCACTTCATTTAATACTGGGAACCTAAAAGTTTACTTTTGTAATCAGTATCTATGCCCTAAAAGTCATATATCCATATCTATCATAAGAAAACAAATCCTGTGTATTCTAAAATCTGCTACAAATTCCAATACTTTCCACTTATATTAGCCGTGTTTCTTCATTAAAAAGTTTGCTCAAGTATCAATATTCTGCATATTTTCTTTCCTTCTTTTTGGTACTGGGTATTGAGCCCAGAACCTTGTACTTGCCAGGCTGGTGCTGTGCTACTGAGTTATGTCCCAGCTATTCTGTATATTTTCTTTGCATCTTTACTTCTTACTGTTGCCATTGTTTTACCACACATTTTCTTGAAGTCTTTTTATGTGAAAATTTTATTTTGCCCCCTAACATTCCTGAAACTTGGGATCGTAAGTTGGAGTAGATTCTATTTACTTTACCTCATCATTGTTTCTAAATTTATTATATGGTCATATTTATATTACAATTTACACTATTTCTTTTGGTTTTATTTGTCTCTGCTACCTTATTCTTATCATTGTAGACATGTACTTTTGTATTTTTAAATTTTTAAATGCTGCCAGCCACTTTTTCCTTATGTTAATTTAAACTGCTTCACAGAGATGAATTGAAGAAACTATCTGTAATTATATGTCCTTTTTTATCTCAAAGATCTCTTAATATTTCTTCATTCAAATTTGATCTCTTCAACTCCAGACTTGTCAATGTTTCCCACATTTATAGTGATCTGAATTCTATGATCACATTTGCTTTCATGTTTTTTAATCACTCATATATATTTGGGGAAATTGACAGTGTTCTTTTTGTCTTCTTTTACTTTATACTTCCTGAGGTTTTCTACTTTACAGTTTTTCTTCCTCTCTTTGGTTATGCTCTCCTTTAGTAGTCGATTATCTTTCACTGGGATAAAATACCTAGTATTAACAACTTATGAGGAGGAAAATTTGATTTTTGTTTATGGTTTCAGAGGTTTCAGTCCCTGGTCAATCATCCCTTTAACATGGGGAAAGTGGCAAGACAGTGTCTCATGATAAGTAGTGTCTGGTAGAACAAAATTCCTCAGCAAATGATGAGAAGGAAACGCAGGGAAAGAAAAAGGAGAGGGATGATATTCCAATAGCCTAATCAGGTAACTCGCTTCCAGTATGCCTTTCAGCCTAAAGAGTCCCCTCCTTCTCAGTACTGTACAGTCTTATAATGTTTTTTGAACTCTTACATCTCTGGGGAATACTTTAGATTGAAACTACACTCCCTTCCTCTCTTCTACTAGAAATTTGGATCCGTTTTCCTGTTTGTTTGTTTTTTCTATTACTATATCTATAAACTCTAAAGGGAGAACTCATTTAGGCTCCTGAATTTAAAAACAACTGTAATCTTAATAACAATAGGCAATTTACAATTAATTATTATCTATCATTCTATAATTTTAAATCACAGTGGCATTCTCTTCAGCACTAATTTTTCAATAAACTTACTTGCATATTCAACCACTCACTTCTGATCTTAGATTCTTAACAGATGTCTCAAACTAAAATGGTCCTGGAATAATTGTTGATTATTTTTCCAAAATATACAACTCTCCCAGTCTAAGAATGCTTTTTCTTTAAAAAAAAAACACACACCATTAGGATTTATACAGTTCCTGAAACATAAGTGTTTCCATGAGAAAAATGTAAATTCTTCTCTTACATTAATCCATCAGTAATTTATTTTGTTTGAAATTCCACAAAATATCTGAAATTCATTCAGTTAAATCTATCAACTCATCTTACAATGGGACCTCCACTTCCATTTAATCTTGGTTACCTTTCATAGTTAGGTATCACTTTGGAGAGTAGGGCCTCAACATATGAATTTTAGGGAGACATAAATGTTTTAATCCATAAAACATTTAGTACTTCAGACATGCAATGAATAAAACACATATATTTCTCATTTTTCCCATTATGTTGTAAGTTACATAAGAGAAAACAATAGTCTTATATGTATATATAATTAGAACTAGATAAACATCTGTTGAGTAAAAGCATAATTCTGTGAAGAATTATAGCTTGAAACCAGAATTAAAGTTTACGTTACTGTTAATAGATGTATAATCTTGTCAAATAACATTCTTACAAGAAGAAGAAAACATCATTAAAGATACTACAGTGGTATAAAATGAGAACCATGAGTTTGGAGACTCAAATATAGTGAATTTTGTTTTCATTCCAGAAAGAATTAATGAAATTACAGTGATACAATTATACACATGCTTTTAGGAGTACAACTTCAAATATCTAAATCTTGGAAATTTCTCATATGCCCATAAGTAGAAAATCAGTAAAGAAAACTTGGTATTTATGCACAATGGAATACTATTTTGCCATAATGAAGAATATACTTGTCACATTTGTATTCACACCTTGAGAAGGTAATTTTAAGTGAAATAAGTCACACCCACAAGATTAAATACTAATGGTTTATATTATATGAGAAATCCAAAATGTAAATAAAAAATAGGTGGTTGGAAGTAGGGAGATCTTTCTCAAATGAGAAGAACAACAAATGGAGGGGGAGGGATCTAGAAAAAGAAATAAAGCTTTTGCAAATGGAAAGGGAACTAAGAAATACAAGAAGCAGAGAAGGATGGGAGATGTGGAAGATGAAAAAGAACTAAGATGTGTTATGTCCATGTACCAACTCTTCACACTAAATGTAACCTTTATTATTGGAAACACATAATAGTAAAAAATAAACAAAATAAAATAAAAATCAGGAACGGGGCAAAAAGAAGTAATGGACTCTCTTATGTTTTATGTGATACTTTTTAAGTGTTCTGTCCTATTGAATCAATAATTAAGCAATAACAGTTAATAAATGGAGAGAAAACCCAAGCCATTTTACACATCTTACTAGTGTCTTAATTTATTTCAAATAACCTGGAATAAATCGAGAGATGATGCTTACCATTAATCTTCTCTATGTGAAGAACAGAAGACAAAAGACCAACAACAAAAAAAAAAACCCTCAATGATTTCATGAGCATCTAAGTGTTGGTTTTGATTTCCAGTATTCTAGTAGGTTTCCAAAGTTGAAAAATAAACACAGTCTATTTTTACCTCAGTTTGGGCATTTATCTCTAGGCTGTTGTCTATTAGTTGCTTTTGCAACCTGAGACCTAGAGGAGAAATAACCCTGAAGCCCTCTAAGACTTTTTAAGGGTTTATTCTTCTCGGCAATGTTAATTGCTGCAGTTGCAAACTGTTCCAAAAGAAAAAACAGATGTACTCATCATATAAAATTACTTCTATTGTTCAACATGGAGTCTTACTTTAGCTACCAACATTTTACGAACATCTTCTAGCAAAACATTTGGTAAACAGTTATAATAAATGTCATTTTTAATGTATAGCTTAAAATCACAATTATGTCAAATATCAATAAGGAATTTATGATTTTTCAGCAGGCCTGGAGTCAGGAAAAATTCTGATGTGGCAGGTGATTTTCCATTTACATGAATGCAGAGCCATTGTTTAACAATGCTAATATTTTACCAGTAAAATGTTATATGGATCAAAATAAAAGAACCATCTTTTTTATAGAGTGTAAGAACCTATAGAGTTATAAAAATGAAATACTATTCATAGACATTGTCATGCATTTGTAAAATATCCTCCAAAATCCTGATCTGTTAACCAAAGTGTGTTTCAGTAGCCAGTTAATTACATAACTTTTTCCATTCAGAATCTCCCTTGCCTTCAGTGAGCTGCTAACCCAAGGTTATTTCTTCTTGTGCAGTCAACCCAAGGTCAAAGTCCTAATGGAGAATAAGTAATATTACCCACAAAGACTTTGAAGTAATTAATGACTCCAGGTCCTTCTATTGAGATTTACTGAGGCCTCAATTACAACTGCACTGTTGGATGAATAGTTCCCAGTGTTTCTTCAGTTTCTTAGAGGTGAATCTTCTCCATTCTTCCTCAAAAAAGTTTCATTATGAAGATTTCAGATTGATTTCAGGAAAAAAATCAAAGTAACAAAGCATCAGAATCTTAATTTAACACTGTGTTCTCATTGTTGAAAAGATGAAATGTAAACCTGCAGAAAGTTTAAATATATTTTAATATACAGTAATGACATTTATAGGTGAAAGAAAAATGTAAACAGAAAAATCAAATATATGTAGAAACTGTTAAAATAGTTTGAATTACATTTTATCAAAAATCAAAAAAAAAGGAAATGAGATACAGAAAGTATGGATTACTTCCCAAAAATTTTCCAAAAATTATAAAAATTAGGCATTAATCTAAGAATGAGGAAGTTTAGTAAGCTCTAAATAAGATGAATACAGAAAACATATACAAACACAACTTTTAAAAATGTGAAAACTGAAGATAGAAAGAAATCATAATGTGAATAGGAAAAATACACCTTATACACAGAAAACAAACATATTAAGAAACAGCAGACATAATTTGAAAGAAATAGAAATGATTTTAAAATTTATTGAAAAATAAGACATTCAATATCTAATAACTTAATCCTTTAAAAATAAAAGCAAAATAATTTAGATATTTCCAGAGAAAGTGAATAACAAGAAGATAGATTGATACTTAAGTATATCAATAATTATATTGATTACAATTGGTCTACAGGAAACAATTAAAACATATAGATTTTCATATTTGACAGTATTTTGTATTTCTTACAAGAAACACAATATACCTATAAAAACATAAATAAGTGAAGATGAAACATATATCATGCTAACACCAGTCAAAATAATTATGAGGAAAAGTACATTTTTCAAGCAATGGATAGTACAAGAAATTGATCCATTTATCACACAATGGTTAAGAAGTTAATATAGGGGCTGGGGATTTAGCTCAGCAGTATAAGTGCCTGACTTGCAAGCACATGGTCTTGAGTTCGATCCCTGGTACCGATTAAAAAAAAAAAAAAAGTTAATCCAAGAAAATGAAACTATACCATGGAAATTTACTTCATTTATTATCAGAAATGCAGAATAAATCAAGTGACAATAGTTTGGCAAGGAAAGGTAAGTGTGCAATTATCCAAGATTCTAGGAACTCTCATTTATAGACTATTTACATCAAGTCAGCAAGGATGAAAGCTTTTTAACATTAACAACAACTAAATCCATTAACAGTTATATAATGAATTACTCAAAAATAGAAGATTATATATTCTTTTTCAAGTACACATTGTACATTTAACATAGTGAATGACCTCTGAGATGTACAAGCCCATATAAACTGAGCCATATTCAAGTCACGCAAAGCATGTTGTCTCACAGCCCCATAATTAAATTAGATATGAATAACCAAAAATATGTCGGCACAATACACAAATATTTAGAAATTCAATACCAAAATTCTAAATAATCCATGGAGTAAAGGTTAAGTACAAAGAAAGTTTGTAATTTTTAGATAAAAGAAAGCAAAATGAGAGGATATCAGTATTTGTGTAACACAGCTACAGCTGTAAATAAGGATGTATTGATACTTGTCTTAGTGTAGTACAATAAAAATGCTATAAACTGAATAATAGAAAAGCTACAAATTTCTTTTTCTGGTACATTTATGGAGAATAGGAAGTCCAAGACCAAGGAGACAGCACAGTCACTGTCTGGTGAGGTCTGCTGCAGGTTTCTAAGGGGATGCCTTCTGGCTATGTCTTCCAGAATGACCAGTGCGGGGTCTTCATATGCTTGTAGACCACACATTTCATAGATATGTTACTCACATTTTCTGTTAGGTGAGAAAAATTATAAGCCCTGGGGTAGGGAAGAGTCAACCAAAGTAGAATACAGAAAATTAATAAGGTGAACTTTGTTCCTCATCTACCTATAGGTGGGGATTCCCAGCAGTTTTGCCATCATAACAAATACCTGTTCCAGGAAGTGATCTCCACTAGCAGGGAGGAGAGGATTCCACAGTAAACAGTTTAGTCCTCGAAGCCTCTTTCATCTAGAAGGTAGTTGTTGAGTAGCAGAGTGGATGATTACACTAAAACAAATAATCCAACGATGAGGTGTCCTATTCCTCTATAGTTAGGAGGAATTCTACAAAAACAATCCCTTAACCAGAGAAGTATCACTGTTTTGGTGGACTTTGAAATTTCCTACTAAAAATGTTGCTCAAAGACATGGTCCGGGAAAATCCCTTTAACCCATTTACCTAGTGACCAATAAGGATGAATGGGAATATCATTGCCACTATATAAGTCAGAAAGACTACATGGCCCTGACCACAGCTCTTATAATTAATCTTTTGAATCCTAGTCAATATTAGTGTGATAAAAGACTAAAATAGGGCCCACAATCTTGTCTCAAATACATTGACAATTACTCATCCAACGAAGAAAAAAGAAAATCACAATTTACATGAGAAAAAGTATTAAATGACATAACCAGAAGACATTATAAAATCATGTGACAACCATTTAAAAAATAGCAATGAAAAGAATACTGTAATGTTTAATTGCACAGTTCCTTAAACTTAATTTTAAAAAGATGTCAGCAATGAAATAGAAGTTATTAAAAGTACCAAATCAAAGTTTTTGAAAAAATGGAAAAATAATAAGTTTAGCAAAGAAATAGAAATTATTTAATGCAGCAAATGGAATTTATAGAACTAAAACCCCCCTTATATAATATAATTAAGTTTAAATTTCAAAAAAGCATTTCCAGGATAGTGATATAGGGGAATGAAACTCTTGACCTACTGTGTCCACAAATTCATGTTCTCTAAAATCCAAGAATGAACATTAGGAACAACGGAGTTGAAAAATAGAATATATTTATTGAGAGAAAGAAAGCTTCTGTCTGAAGAGAGACAGAAGAGGTCCCAAGTGGGTTGCCAAGGACTCTGTCTTTTCCAGGGACCTTTATAGAGTAAAACCATGGGTTCAAGGTGAGGGAAGACTGGGAGCTCACAGGGCAGATGGGCATAAGGTGGGACATAACTACAGTTAGCCAATAAGATCAATAGTTCAGGTAAAATTGATTACATTAGGGAAAATGGGGAAGCGAGTCACGTAGGAAGCGAGCTTTCCTAGGAGCAGTGACTCTTTCCTAAGGGATAGGAACTATTTAGGGTATCAATCCTCAGGATATGAGTGTATTTGTTTGGTCTTTTGTCTTGAGGCCTGGTCCACATCAGGAGGCCTCAGTCTCCCCACAGCTGCCAGGTGTCTGCACTGGCTCCGCCAAGGACCCAGCCCTGCCTTATGCCTATAATATTTCTGACTAATTCAGCTGCCTGCAACAATAGGAGTAGAAGTTAAATATAAACTTGAGGAAAGATAATTCACCTAACCTAAAACCAATTAAAACAAAAAAGGGTAGGGGCTGGGGATTTAGCTCAGCAGCATAAGCACTTGCCTGCCAAATGTGAGGTTGTGAGCTGAATCCTCGGTATAACAAAAACAAAATCAGAAAGCAAAAGGGAGAAGATGGAAGGAAAATAGAAGACAAAGGGAAAATTTGCACATTTCTTATCTGAACATGGAATACTTACCAAAATAAAGTATATCTTGGGTCACAAAACAAGTATCAAAAATTTTAAATAATTAAAATCATATATAGTATATTCTTGGACCATAGTGGAGTGAACCTAGATCTCAATAACAAAAACAAAGGCAAACCTAAGCATGGAAACATAAAAACTTTTACTTTTAAACAATTTATAGGTCAAAAAGGAATTACCAGTCAAATTAAAAATATACATAGAATTCAATGAAAAGGAACATACAGTATATCAAAGTATGTGCAATATATATAAAGAAGTGCTGAGAGAAAAATTCTAGCACTAGATGCTTGCCTTCTCAAGAGAAGTCTTCAAATATAAAAATCTTTTCCTTCACTCAAGAAACTAGAAAAATACAAGTAAATTAAATCAGAGCACACAAATAAATGTGCATACTGATAAAACAAGTCCAGAAATCAATGAAATTAATAAAATAGAGAAATATATGAAATAAAAACCTACTTTTGAAAACTGATCAATAAAGTTCCAGCACACCTGACAAAAATTTAAAACAAAAAAGGTACCATTGCCTTCATTGGGAACTAGTGCACTTGACTATTCATTAAAAATAAGTGAACATATATTTTCACAAAAATTCTCTTCATTGCAGTTTCATTCTTCAAATCTACAAACGCAAAACAATTCAGCTAACCTATACAGGCTCATGTATACACAAAGTTTGGTCTTCACATACCATAGAATACTATTGAACCACACAAAAAATGAAAACATGATCATATAGCATCTTCCATGAATCATAAGATTTTTAAACTTAGTGGAAAAGTCCCAAGGGTTGTATGCCTCACTCACATGCAGCATGCAAAGCATTTTATCTCACTATAACATAAGTAAATTAGAACTGAATAACCAAAAAGGTTTCTGCACAGTAAACCAATATTTAGCAATTAAATAGTAAACTTCTAAATAATCCACAGGTCAAAGGTTAAGTCCAAAGGAAGTTTGTAAATTTTAGATAAAGAAAACAAAAAGAGAGTTGGTGAATTGGTTTGGGAGTTTCAGGAATTTGAAAGAAACGTGATGGGTTTGAAGACAGATGATGTTTGTGTGGTGTTGAAAGAAAGAATAACAGTTTGTAAAATGATGGAGATGGATCATCTCAATATTATCACTGTGGTGCTGAACAAAGGAGCATATATGTATACATAATAAAGTATAGAACACAATACCCTCACACAGATACATAGAAACGAATGCAAACGGAGATAATGATATCAAGGTCAATATTCTGAACAAATATTATACTATAATTTTATGAACTGTTTTGGATGGGAGAAAATTGAGCAAACTATACTCAGAATCTCTGTGTATTCATTGTTAAAGTCTTATGTGAATCTCATCTTATTAAAGAGTTTCTGCATGTTGAAAAAAATCTCCATCATAGTGTAAAGAAAACCCACAAACTGAAAAAATCTTAGTGAACTGTCCTTCAGAAAAAGCACTTCTGTCTAGAACTTATAAAGAATTAAAAAAACAAATAAGACCCCTGAAATTCAAAGATCCAGTCCAAAAATGGGCATCTGAGATGAACACACAGTTCTCAGATGAAGAAATACAAATGGCAAATAAATACATGAAAAAATGTTCATCTTCATTGGCCATTAGAGAAATGCAAATTAATATCACACTGAGATTCCATCTCACTCCAGAAAGAATGGCCAGGATCAAGAAAACTACCAACAACAAATGCTGGAGATGCTGTGGGGAAAAGGAACTCTTCTGACTTTTGGTGGGAATGTAGACTGGTGCAACCACTGTGGAGGTCAGTCTGGAGATTCCTCAAAAAGCTGGGGTTGGAAGTCTAATTTGACCCAGCTATTCCACTCCTAGGTATGTTCCCAGGAGAACTGAAAACATCATACCACAGTGATATACATGCACGCATGTTTATAGCAGCACAATCTGTAATAGCCAGATCTTGGAAACAACTGAAGTGCCCATCAACTGAGGAAGGGATAAAAAAAATTGTGGTACTTTTATACAGTGGAGTACTACTCAGCTATAAAGAATGATCACACTGAGATATTTATAAATAAATGGATGCAACTTGAGACCATACTCAAAAGCAAAATAAATCAAACTCATGTATAAATACTGTATAGTCTCCCTAGTGTAAGAAATGGTAAGAGTACATAAGATTCTACGGTAATCATGGCTCCCCATTATATTGCTTTGAAGTCTTATAATGTTTTCATTCATTGGTTGGAATGGCTTTATTCTGTTTTGTTTGACCTTATTATGTGTGAGGGTATGAACAGCTACTGTGAAGAAAACAAGACAATATGGCAGCCATTGCTGATTTAATATCGTTTTGCTTTGAAGTCCTAACATTCTTTTGTTCTTCTATTACCATTGGTTCTATCATGCTGTTTTACTGTATTTTTTAACATGTATGATAGTATAAACAAATTTTTTATGGAAAATGAGATATTATAGTAGTCATTGTTCATCATCTGTTATTTGGTTCAGAATGCCTTGTAATACTTTCATTCTCTTGAATGGTTTTATCCTATTTTGTTATGTTTGATATTATTGTATGTGAAGCTATGCTCAACTATTTCAAAGAAAGAAACATTATGGTAGCTATTGCTGATATCCAATTGTCTTGTTGTGAAGTGCTGTGTTGCTTGCATTGTTCTGTTCTGATCTGCTTTATTCTGTCCTCTTTTGTTTTATTCTCTGTAAAATAAAATGTAAAAAAATTATATGATCTACAATAAACCCATATTTTGACCAAGCATGAGGAATATAAAAAGTGATATAAAATTTTAAAAATTAATAACCAAATGCTTTTTTTCTGGTCATATGCAATTTTTTTCCATCTATAAGTTAGATAAACCTACATAGACAGAATAATCTCTTTAAAAAGGTACAAGCAACCAATGTCAAGAATAAGAAGTGACAACTACAGATTCAGTCAATATTGAAAAAAAATTAAAGAATATGAAAGGAGTAATATTAGATGCACAGAGAAAATACAGTGGTCTGAAAGGAAAAACCATAAAAATTTACTTTTCAGGTGTGGGCTAGTAATGGAAGAAATGACCACAACAGATTTATGCCAAGTGTTATTTTTGTCTCTTCCTGGCATTAACGATAAAAGTAGTCAACTCTAAATTTAAACTTCAGATAAGAATACCAATATGCAAACAAATATACACAACTATTTTTGATTCTAAAACAAAATTATATCTTGAATCATCACAAAAATCTTGTAAAAATAAGAAAAGTCTTTAGAACTGGAGAGTTGATGATGTGCAACTTAGTCTGAGTTAGAATGTGCAAGACCCAGAGGCACTGACTTCCATGAAGAGACAAATATGCATATCTCACCTACCTTAGTTCGAGGAGTGTTTTTTCATTTTAATTCAGTCTGTTAATTCAAAGTATAGTGTCTCTCCAAAGCACCATTACAGACACAAGAAGATATAAAGTCTGCCAAACTTTATGAACATCCCTTTAATCAGACTATCTGAAAAAATTAATCATGACAAGTGTTCTGTTATTAACTTAGTGTATTTAAGTTACACACTTTTCAATTGTTTTTAATATTCTAACAAAGACAAAAATAAGGCAATAAATTCACTAAAAATGATGCAGTACTGGGTACCTATGTACTTGGAGTAGGACTTTTGAATCCCTTTAATTTTAGGATAGACTTGAACTACCTCACTGGCTTTACTGGGTGTTTGTGGTACAGATGTAAGAAAGGGACTTCTCAGCTTCCGCAATAGTGTAGGTGAGTTATAGTGAAACTCCTTCATAGGTCTGTTTCTTATAGTTTATTAGTATTGTTTCTTTGGGTGTCTCTAATACATATAATATCTGTCTTGCTGGCATTAGCTGTATTTTAAAAGAAACAAGAAAACTTATTACTAGAACAATATACTGATATAACTACAATTATAATAGTCTAGCAAGTTCCTGTGGGGACATAATAGAAGACAAGATTCAGAATGATTTCATAATATGGTAATTTATATCAGAACCCCATGATCCTTTACCTAGTATTACATCTCAGGAATCTAAAGTGGTGTCTCCTATTGCTATGCAAGTCCATGCCTATAAATCACTGGCAGAAATAAAGGCATTAAACGTTGCATGATACTGTATATAGTATAAAAGTGATTTTTTTCACTCTGTCAACTCTTAATCCTTCATGCCTTTTCTTCTGTCCCTGTGTGCTCACTTCCATCCTTGTAAATGTTAAATAAATGTGTGTAACCAAATTCTAGATGATAGTAGCCAGTATTTCAATATATTCACGTTTTCAATACATTCATTGAGCCTTTGGTAATATAATTGACAGTAGAAGAAAACACTGATATTATTCTCATTGCCATCCTTGTCTAGCTATAGAAAATGTAGTCTGATTTATAAAGCAAAATCCAAAGTAATTTCAGGCAGTAATAGATTTTGCTTCTAGATGTCAAAATATTTTTTTAAATTTCCCAAGAAATTTCTCAAATATCTCATACTGCCTTCCTTTTTTCTGTCCATCTCTTTGCTTGGCCTCAGGAGGGATGCTAAGTGTATTTCAAAAATGGCAGAATCAAAGTTGTGCAGCAGGTGATTTGAACAACTTTTCATTTGCGTCATTATTCTAAATTTCAACTTCAATATTTAAGAGCAACAAAAATGTAAGTGTAAAGTCATATTGCCCTCCTTAGTTATTTTTATATTGTCAGAAATTAATTTAAAACAATATAGGCTTACTTATCCTAAGCTCCAGAATAATCAACATCAAATTTCTATCATCACACAGTCTAAATACTTTTATGAGAACTTAGGTCATTATTATTCCACCATTTTATTACTCATGCACAGTGCTAAGAATGAAGAGGTAGGCATTTTATCTGTGGTTGCAAAGAATGTAAGGGGAACATAACTAAAACACACAAAATTTACACTGCTAGTATAATTCTTAGCTGCAAATCATGTGTATTTTCCCAAACTAAGGAAAATTCTTAAAATATTATATCAAGTAAAAAGTAGGAGTTAGTATTACCTCAAGATATAAAAGAAATTGGTTTGAAATAGAGCTAAAATGTCCTAAAGATACTGATAATATTTGCACATAAAAACATGGAGTCTCTTCCCCAAAGCATATTAGACTAAAAGCTTATCTCATGTAGTTCAAATTTCATATGCACTTTATGGGAAGAAGAATGGAATATATTTAATTACAAAAGCAGCAACAGAGAAAGAGATCAATTTGGAACTTTGGTGGTAAAGATATGTCTCCAAGAAAATAAGAAAGTAAGAAAAAAAAGCAATAGTTCAATCAATGATTTTTCTTTTGATACAAATATGCTAGAATAATCATGTCCATAATTCAGATGTTATACAAAAATCTTTTTAAATAGGGTTGTTATCTAAACCATTTAAGCTGATTTATTATGTAAGTTAATTATACTATCAACAAATAGTAAAACTTCAAGCTCCAGAGGAATAATAATAGGTTTTAAGTTGTAAACCTCGTATCGCCCTCTAAGGCAGCTAGCAGAGTACTACATTGTATAGGTATCGGAAAATTAAGCACGTTTCTCCAAAATTATACTCTTTGTATGGGGCTGCTTTGAGATTCAAACCCAGATATAGTTTGTTAATTTCAAGAGTACTGTAGTTTGGCCTTAATTATTCTAAAAAATTAAGCAGAAATTAAGCATACATCAGAAAAGTAGTGATAACTTCTGTATGATAAATATAAATATACTATGTAAGAAGCATTAAAAACATAATGCATTAAAATAGATATTAAAAGTGTCATACATATAAATTTGTGCTGAGACATTAAGCATTCACATGACAAATGATTATAAATCTAAGAAAAATTAATCTGAGCTAATGAAATACAGTGGATAAGTACCTTAGTGAGTCTAGTTCTAGAAAAACATTAAGCCTTTATAAAAGAGGATATACTTGTAAAGAAAAATAAAGATTAACTATGAATATATCTTATGAAAAAGTCCTTATTTTTAAAGTTCATCACCAAAACATTCTAGAACAAGTCATAATACAGTCAATAAAGGACAGATTGAATGAGAATTTGAATTTAACCCAACACTTCATGATACAGATGGAAACACAGGTATATGAAAGCCAAACAACTTCTCCACTTCCCCAAAGCTTTTCACTAATTGCATACAGAGTTACTAACCTCAGTTATCTAAAATAGCCAGAAAGTCTAACCCTGACTAACTTTAATGGTAAGCCTTTGGAAGAGGGATTGCCTCTTTTATTTTTTCCCTTTTGGGTTGCCTGAGTATGTGAATGAATGAATACATTTATGTGATTAGTGTAAATAAAGTAAGACAATCTTTCATAGTAAAGCTTTAATAAACATTTGGTTTTCAAAATTATATTTTTTTTTATCATTAAAGCTTTTAGAAATCAAGACCAGGATTCATATGAAACTGATTTCATCTTTAAACTTACAAAATATGTGATTTGCTCATATACCTATTTGCATAAAAAATGTGGTATAAAATTGTAACCTATCAAAACATTGTAATATATCACAAAAACTAGTGTTGATACAGTCATGGCATAGACTGGCACCACTGTGGGGATGGGAAGCCAGGCAAAACACTGGCACTTTCCTACTTATTAAAAATGTAGGTGGTGAACTAAATGGCAGTCACTGTGACACTCAGCTGATCTGAATCAATGTGGTTCTGGGTGTGGACGGCCCACCTGAGGATTGTTTTCAACAGCATAAAAGCAAAATTGGAAGGGAAGACATTATGTTCTGGTGTATTTCCTGGAGAAATTTGTAACACTGGTTTTTATGATATGAACTTAGCTTTTACCATTATTAGAAAAGCTAGGGTCCTCACTGTCACTGAAGATGGTTGTGGTTCTCTTTGGACGAGATCTTTTATCTTGAGCATTGCTTCCTGCTTCTAGTGCAGATCCCTCAGCCTGCTGTCACAGATCCTTCATCCCGATGGCACAGACTTTCTAGCTTCCACCACTGACCTTCGGGCAGTCCAGGTGCAGATCCATGATACAGACTTGCATGAGACATTCCAGTGGGCTCCAAGCCTCCATTGTACTTGTGGAGGACATTGGCATGGGATGCAGGCCCTCTGCTGAATTCTTTGGTTCTCTTATGTGGACAGATCTCTTGTATTCTTCTGCACTTGACTTTTTGGGTGACTACCATTAAATAATCCTAGATTATCTGTCCAGTATTAAATTTATCCCTGACTATAACAGCGTGATTTGTGTTTTCTTCTGAGATAGAGATTTAAAAATCATTTTTGTTGTTTACCATGACTCTTCACTTGGGTCAATAGATGCTCAATACTGGTAACTAAAAGGAGAGTGAAGTTTGACCTTCATTTTGTATCATTTCTTAATATGAACCATGAGTCAAATATCTCCTCAGCTTGCATAGAGACATTTTTGGTGACACAGAAGTGTCTATGAGCTAACTGGACAGGGTCATTAGCTCTAGATTTATATGATCTTATCCTCTTTTGATGCTGGGGCACTAGGAATAAAAAAAGATTTATAGGGCCATTCAGCTACAGCAAGGAGCCTGGAGCGATTGTTCCAAATCTAAAGTCACTTGGTTTTCAGAGAAGCTGGAGCTCACTATGCCTGAGAGCACTACAGACTGAGACAATCTTTCCTGGAAGAGAAACCATCCCTCTGCCATAACAACTGCAGAACTATGACATGAGGACTGAAATAATGATCATGGAACCCCAGCCCAAGAGCTAATCCTTGAAAGCTGGCTGCCTGCCTTTGTAGATGGCACAGTCTGTTACCCCTGATGGGGTGTGCCACTCCAGTGTGCAGTGGAATTGGGCTCTTATATATGACAAGGAATTAATTGTCAGGTGTTCAGCCAGTAGTAAGTTCACCCACTAGTAAGTAGTAAGTAGCAAGCAGCTATATTTATTGAAATCATGGGAACTCATTCTCAGGGCAAATAGTATCAACAAAAGATATAGGGCAGACTAAAAAGGGTCCAAAGGTAACAGAAAAACACAGCACACAGGTCAAAGCAAAAACAGTATCAACAATAATGATAAAATAAAATGAACTAGCAACAGCAACATAGCAACAAAAAGCATAGATGAATCAGGATTTTGGAATTTAAAGGTCAGGTACCTCTGCCTAGGTGCTTCTCACTGAACTCTAGGTGTGACTGACAGCCAAGATTGACATGGTGCTGAGTCATCTTCAGGGCTTGCTTCATGCTGCTATAGCTCTTAATTATATTTGTGACATGTAGTGCATATTTATGAATCTGTAGTGAGAGCAGAAGTGACTGGAAAATCAGGTGAGATCTAACATGCATTTACTTTTCGTGAGCACATCAAATTCTTTATCTTATTTTATTTTACTTTACCTTACTTTATTTATTTCCTACCCCTCTTAGGACAAGGGAAGCAGCAGTAACCATAAGGCACCATTTAGAACTAAGTGGAGGGATGGCAGTGACTCTTTCAGCTCTATTGTTTCTAACTATACCGTTCCCCTAGGAGAGCCCTGGTCCCCCAAAAATCTCTAAGGAGTTTTGAATGAGGAGATTCCATCTACTATGGCTACTTCTGGTGGAATAAATGTGTTGGCCTCACCTATGAGGAGACCAAGCACTCAAGTCCTATCTGGTCTTGAATTCCAACGAACTGAATTCTTTCTCTGAAGATTTCTTGATAAACCATGAATGTGGAGGCAGGTTCTGACCTTGAGATAGGACCAGCAGTAGTCTGAAGACTACTATAGAAAGAAATTTGGCTAGGAGATTATGTATGTAAGATCTACATAGTATGTTCACAAAAGGCATTAATAAAGACCATGTCATTTTTATTGTTCGACTGTCTAATCATTTTTCTCATACCCATGTCTTGAAGTCTGAACAACTATTTTAAAGATTACAATTCACAATATACTAACCAGTGTTAACCTCCTGTTATTTTGTTTTGAAATTCTGTATCATCGTTTTTATTCTTTTTGTTTTGTTTTGGGTTTTTTTGTTTGTTTGTTTGGTACCAGGGATCGAACTCACAACCTGGCACTTGCCAGACAGTCAGTTGTTCAGCAGAGCTAAATCCGCAGCAAACTCTTTTTGTTTGTTTGTTTGCTTTTTAGATAAAAAAATTAAAGGCCATGTACAAAACAATAGGCAATATTTCCAACTCCAGTTATTTGGCCAGGAGATCCATAACTCAAATCAGTTGTCATGGATCCTAGAAGTGCATGATCAGCCAATTTCTGTGCCGTGCCTCTACCTATTTCAAAACGATTGACATAGGAACTACATTCTTTTTATAGAAACAAATCTAATGCCTCCATTGCAGTAGGTAGGAGATTTAGCCCCCTATGATATTAGTTGGCCACCACTGCTTGTGAGTCTATATTGTCTTGAAGGACAGTATTACTCTGGGCAATTTTGTTGGAGCTCTCTGGCGAGTTATCATGTGGTTATTAAAGACATAAGAAAGATGTGATTAGCTTTAAGGTCTCACATAATTAATCCCTGTATATTACGTCTGTTAGAAAAAATTAAAAAGAAGTCATGTTATAATTTAGAATAGGGATTTTAAGTGTAGTAAGCAGAAGAATAGTAAGACTGGTTACACGGTTTACTTTGAGAAAAACAAATCTTTTACTTATCTGGCTTGACAGAGTGGTTCATGTTGTCATTTCTAATAAACAAATATATACATGAAAGTATGGACAGCTTTAGGAGAATGAGAGACATTATGGCAGCCATTTTTGACTTCTCTATTGTCTGGTTTGAAGACCTAAAATGCCTGCATCATCCTGTTCTGATCAGATTAATACTATTTTATTTTGTATGAATTCATTGTGTGTGAAGATATGGACAACTATTTGGAAGAAAACAAGAGACAATATGATGAACAGTGAAGAGGTCTGGTTTTCTTGCTTCGAATTCTGTGTCTCTTATATTGTTTTCTTATGATCTGTTTTGTTCTGTTTTGTTATGTTTAATTTTACCCTCATAAAATAAATTTTAAAAAAAAGGATATCTAGCCACTTAAGGTGGGGTTCTTGATGTAGACTTCTTGAGGTTCATTTGAGAGCTTGATTTTCTCTCTGACCTTCCCTGATGACTGGGGCATCCACCAATGTGGTGATGGTACTTAACTCCTAGGGGTTTGGCGAGGCTCCTTGTGTGATTTGCTATATGAGACAGTATCTGTTATCACTCTGAATAGATCTCGGTTGCCCAAACCTAGGAATTATTTTTTTAATAAAGGCTTTACAACTTCCTAAACCAATTCTGGCCTTGTCTACCTGCCTTAATAGCCCTCCCTGGAGTGCTATCATAACATGCTTGAGGACTAACTCTCACAGAGACCTTGAATCCCGTGAGGTCACATGGCCTGATTCCCTAGCAACTAGCACATAATTTGCCAGAGTTCTGAATGACTGTGTGGCTCTGCGTACAAAGAGTGTATCTCCTCTAATGACTGGTATGAGGCACTCCACTATCACCATACAGTCAGTTTGTAAAAGAAATCAAATGGTAGTTCACAGTGGGGGTAAAGAAAGCTGTCCAGTTAAATTTGTCAAGGTCCACAACAATTTTGGAATGAGATGAAAGCTTACCCTAATAAGAATCTAGAAATGAATAAGTCACACCAGTATCAAAGAGAAATATAGTTTTCCCACTAAATCTAGAGTTACATAAATTTTCTGTGAATTATTTGTAATACTCCTGAACATCACCACTTGGTGTTTTGGGGCTTTTGTTCCTATCATGGCAAAGGACAATCTCATCCCTTTCTGAGAAGGGCACTGATGCTTCCAGTCTCAAGAGTCTTCTTCTGTGTTCTGACAGACCTGAAAAGGGTTAGGTGGCTTCTGAAGACATTACTTTGCCCAGGGCATGATTCGACTGCACTCAAAGCATGCTGGCTTGTTTCCATCACTCTTTGGACACCTTGATTTTCCTTAGGCCTTAGGCTTTGTCATACAGTTTATCAAATGGGGCAAGCATGGTTTAGTAAATCTCTTCTGTTTCTGTATTCAGCTCTCATTTATCTTCCACTGTGTCACAGTATTAAAGACTGAATGAGTGTCATTGACCAATTGGCTTATTTCAGTCTATGGGTCAAGTTGGAGTTTCTGGAACTTTTTTTCTAGTAGGCAGAGCTGCTTAACTAATTAATTATTACCCTCGAACAATCTGATCTTCTCTAGACTCAGAATCTAGTATATCCAAAAGTGATTCTTCAAGCCAAAGCTGAACTGGGTTCTCATCATGGCCTTGTCTAATAGACCTGAGATTATTGTAATTCACAGGTTTGG
This sequence comes from Hydrochoerus hydrochaeris, assembly GCA_004027455.1. Lineage (NCBI taxonomy): Eukaryota > Metazoa > Chordata > Mammalia > Rodentia > Hydrochaeridae > Hydrochoerus > Hydrochoerus hydrochaeris. Next base: position 214,257 of record PVLA01001695.1, read on the forward strand.
ATATCCACTATGTGTACCAACTAAATGGCCTTGATGTACAACTTTTGTGTGTCTTCTTTAAACCCTGTGTAATAATGCCACTCAGGCCCTTCTTGAAACCCAAATATCACAGCAATTGTTAAGCATCAGAGAGTAAATTTATGAAACTTCCAAAAGTCTGTTTGCAATCCTTATAGTCCTTTTTCTTTATTCTGCTATGCAACAAGAACTCAGAATGAATTGGACATCTTACCTGTCAGATCAAAAATGATTGTTACAGTATGAAAACTGTCCCCATACTTTTCAGTATCTCCAGAGAACCCACCCATCTTTTCTTTGCACTGCTACATATCTGAACTGAAAAAAGGGACTAGCATCTGGGCAGTATCAGTGACTGCCACTTCTTGAAGAGGCAGAACAGTGATTAGCTTAGATGTTGAGTTCCCTGAATGTGAGGCCTTAGGATAGGTAGACTCAGGACTAGTAAGCTGTGGATTTGTGATATGGTCTTTTTCTCTTGCAGGTGCTGACTGAGAAGGTTACTGGGGAGGAACCCCCCAGGGAGAGAAATCTGACAAGAGGGAAGCTTCAGCAGTCTTAGCTTCTAAAGCAGGATTACTCCTGGGGTCCTGATCAGTCCTCTGATTGAGGGCTATTAAAAGTTGAACATAATGCACCTCTCATCATGCTTCCAATTCTTTTCATTAAAGATATAATTAAAAGATGGCAGTATGTTTCAGGTTGTCAAGGATAGGCCATATCTCATTTTCTTTAAGTGCATACACATGACATTTTTCTTAATAACACAAGGAGATAAGATGATGTTTTTGTCTTTTTAGGTGGAACTCTTTCCAAAGGTTGAGAAGAAACTTGAGCAAGGACTTGGAAGGAATAAATGACACCTGTTCCCATTGGCAGATAGGAACATTAAAACTTAGGTTTTAGAATTCTACTAGGCCTGTCCCTCAGTCAGTCCCCAACGCATTACTGGTGACCTGATAGGACATTTCATGACAGTTCTTGAACATTTCACTCTCAGAGCCATTACCTGATAAGGTGAAATTCTTTTGGATGAGGTCCTAGAAGACTTATTGTGCTTTCCCCTGTGTTAATTTTTACATGGATATCGGGTCCTGACCTAGATCCCTGACCTTCCAAATGCGTGTATAGAGGAGGTTAAATAAAAAGAGACGATTGTAATGATTTCAGGGGCTCCAGGAGGATGAAAACCCTTTGGTTGAGCTCATGACTCCGAAGGCTAAGACCAAGTCTTCTCTGGATTAGCCCACTTTATTAGGACCAAGGACGAAAGGTGAGAAAACTGAGAAAAGTGCAGGAAATGAGCAGGACCTTGGGAGTCACTTTAAGGACTTCTCCAAGTGGTAAATTATTCCAATTTAGGAGAACCATCTTATCTCCAAGATAATATTTATGGTAGGATTGAGACTATAGGAGTGAACTTCCTATAACTGCTGTCTCCATTTACTTCATTAGTGGAGGAGCAAAGTTGTCTTCAGCTGTGGCCTTATCTTGCCCTTTGAGGTATCTTCGGCCTCATTGGTTACTATAATCCTCAGCCAAGATCAGTGATTCATAGGGGTTCATTTACTATGAATCAGCTCCCATTGCCAGGCAAGGGGCCGAGGCCTAGGACAGACTCACAAATAAACATAGAAAGCCAATTAGTAAAATTTAAATCCTGCTCAGAGCCACTTTGTAGTGGTCTCCAGCACATGGAAACCAGACAGGGCTTCCTATTGACTATCTACAACCCATTTCATTGCTTAGCAAAGTGTTGCCTGATAAAAGTGAACTCCCTGAGGGCTGGATATCTCCAGCCCTGTGTGGGCACATGCACTGCTTTTCCTTTTGAACCATAGAGTCTGCTCAGTGTCCACAAAGAGTGAAAACCAGTGTCCCAAGCTAGGAAACCTTATTGGCTATATATATGTCAGGCAAATTTGAAAGCAGCTATGTTCTATTTGAGGAGGTAGTAATTACCTTGTTCAATATGAACCCCCAAACCCAGACAATTTGCCTGAAGCTGTGGCTCTAGATCTCTTTGATGGAGAAAAATGCATTTTCATAGATGATATTCCACTAACCACCATTCTAAAGAGGAACTAATACTAGGCCCCAGAAAAACCTTTGTCTCATCAGTTGTTGCAGTCAAGATTTACAGAAGAAAAGATTTAAAATGAGACACATAATTTATATGATTATTTTATAATAATCATCCAAAAGTCAAATACAGAAGTGTATGGGAGAACTGCCAAACACTAGAGATGCGCAGGATGCAGCTGAAGGTCTGGAATCCATGGCAATGTCTTCATGAGTCCAGCTGAAGACCTGAACAACATGGCAATATCCTCCAGCAGACCAACTGGAAGCCTAGAGCCCATGACAATGTCCCAAGCAAGCCTGTATCAAGGATCTTCACTGTGAAGGCCCAAACATCAGTGGTGGAAATTAGAAAGTGGGTACCAGCAGGATGAAGGGATCTGCATTGGAGCCAGGAAATGATGCTCAAGGTAAGAACTAGAGCTCCTCCAAATAGAACCACAGTCATTCTCAGTGACAGCGAGGAGCCCAAGCTCCTCCAAACATGAGAACAGCTGAGTTTATATCAGGTAAACCAGCACAAGCTTTCCCAGGAGAATCAACCATGCATCATTTTCCCCTCATGTTGTCTTTTTATTCTCTTGGCAACAATTCTCCGGTGGGCCTTCCACACTGATTTTCCTTAAACCATAGCCTCCAGTGGCAGATTTGTGAGATGTTCACATGTCTTAGTCTATTCAGATTTACATTAATATAACGATTACATATATATAATTCTTACTGCACTCATTTTCACATCAAAAGAAAAATATTTAAAGGATGCTCATAATTCAAGGTTAAACCTGCAACATTTTGCCTAACTAAGGTGGTTACAAATATGTATCTATCAACTACATTAAAATCATATTAAGAAAGATATTACAATTACAATCCTCACTTCCCATTAATTTTTAGTAATAAGTCATGGCAACAGGAAGACACAGGAATGTCCTGCATTTCAAATTCACTCATGCCTTCTGGTGAAAGGGCTTAGGTCATTTTTCATTGTCCTCTTCCTTCTCAGCAACTGCATTTCCTTCTGTTTCATCCTGCAATCTACAGTGCCATTGGAGCCTTTCCTAACTCCTCCTGCTGGTTTTCCACTGTTAATTTCAAACATAGGTTCAGCCAAAAGCTTTCCACCATAACCATGCCACAATCCCTTCAGTGCAGACTGAATTGAAATTTTGTACCACTCAGGAAACACCTCTAAGCACAAGCAAAATGCAGACCAACTTTTTGCTAAAGCACAAGAAACACCACCTGGGATCCAGCAGTCAATGCCACCATCCTCAACAGAAGCCTCCTGAGCCTCATCTTAACCGGCAGCATTTTCATTTGAGTTTCAATTTTCCAGACTCTGACCAGAGTGTCCCATATAGTTTATAGCACACAGGGGCTGCCTCTTTGGCCAGTCTCTCTAAACCTTTCCGAATTAATTCCAAAAGCTCTTAAACTAGATGGCCATGCAACATCACAGCAATGGCCCCACTCTCCTGGCACCAATTTTGCTGTAATCATTGTTTACATGGAAAAAGATTTAATACAGGACAAATAATTTATAGGGTTATTTTATATTAATCACCCATAAGTCAAATGTAAAAGAGAACAGGAGATCTGCCCAAACACTGGAAACCCAAAGATCACAGCTGAGAGCCTGGATCCTACAGCAATGTCTGGCACGAGTCCAACTAAAAACCTAGAGTTCATGACAATGTGTTCCATGGGCCAACTGGAGGCCTACAGCTCATGAGAATGTCTCATGCAAGAACGTATCCAGCATCTACATTGGTAAAGCCCAAAGGTTTGTGGTGGAAGCTAGAAAGTTTGCACTAGTGCGATGAGGATCTGTTCCAGCAGGCTGAAGTTACCAGTACTGGGGCTGGGAAGTGATGTTCAAGGTAGGGAGCAGAGCGCCCTGTAAAAGAATAGCAGCCATCTTCTGTGACAGCAAGGACCCTAGCTCCTCCAAAGATGAGAACAGTTGAGTTCATGAAAGGAAAACCAATGTGACAAGCTTCTCTAGGAGGATCAATAGCACACCCTCTTCCCCTCCAGTTTTGTTTTTATGCTGCTGGTAATAATCCTTAGATGGGCCTTCCACACTCAGAACCACATGGATTCAGTTCAATTGGTTGTTAAAAGTTGACCATTAGTTAATCCATCACACTAGATGACGACACAAAGTATACATTTCCTGTGATAACATCTCATAACATAAGGGAGATGCTATATAAGTTCAGTCACAGTTATTGGAGCAAAGACTAAACCATGTGAAGAGTGGAGCTCAAATATTATCAAAAAAACTAGGAGAAGTCAGCTATAGAAGAGCTTTAGATCCAGTGTGAATCTACTCAATGAGAGCTGACTACAGTGCCACTTTCTGCTTCTCACGGCTGGCAGCCACTGATACAAGCCACAGAACTTTTTAAATGAACAAATTTAGCGTTCCAGTATAGGAAGACTCTGTACATTGAAACTCTATTTTTTTTCTGATTTATTTACCATCAATGACCAAATAAGTTGAATACCCTGATAGATGAAAACCTGAGGTAAGTGTGTGTACAGAGGAGTAGAGTTTCACAAAAGAGAAGGCAAACAACCCATGGAAAGAAAACATCTCATATGACCCACCTATTCCACTCCTAGGCATATTCCCAGAAGAACTGAAAACATCAAATATATGTGCACCCATGTTTATAGCAGCACAATTTGTAACAGCCAGATCTTGGAAACAACCTAAGTTCCTACGAACCGAGGAATGGATAAAAAAATTGTGGTACTTTATACAATGGAGTACTAATCAGCTATAAAGAATAATCACATTTAGATATTTGTAAGTAAGTAAATGCAACTTGAGACCATACTCATAAGTGAAATAAATCAAACTCACATGTATAAATACCATATTGTCTTCCTAGTGTAAGAAATGGTAAGAGTACATAAGATTCTATGGTAATCACGGCTCCCCATTATATTGCTTTGAAGTCTTATAATGTTTTCATTCATTGGCTGGAATGGCTTTATTCTGTTTTGTTTGACCTTATTATGTATGAGGGTATGAACCTTATTATGTGTGAAGAAAACAAGACAATAGGGCAGCCATTGCTGATTTAATGTCATCTTGCTTTGAAGTCCTAACATTCTTTTGTTCTTCTATTACCATTGGTTCTATCATGCTGTGTCTTACTGGGTTTTAATATGTATGATAGGATAAACAAGTTTTTTATGGAAAATGAGATATTATAGTAACCATTGTTCATCTTCTGTTATTTGGTTAAGAATGCCTTGTAATACTTTTATTCTCTTGAATGGTTTTATTCTATTTTGTTATGTTTGATATTACTGTGTGTGAAGCTAAGCTCAACTATTTCAAAGAAAGAGGCATTATGGTAGCTACTGTTGATATCCAATTATCTTGTGAAGTGCTGTGTTGCTTGCATTGTTCTGATCTGCTTTATTCTGTCCTCTTTTGTTTTATTCTCTGTAAAATAAAATAAAATAAAATAAAATAAAAAACATTTACTCACCATGACACCCAAGCAGCCTTGATACTAGCCAAATGCAAATGGCTATTCAAATCTATAGGGTGAATAAACACTGACAGGTGCACTGTTTAAAGAAAAACAACCAGAGCAGGTTGGCCAGATCCAAGAGAAATTAAGACAAAGCTTTTCCATTCCCGTGTGGACTAGCATGTCTTCCTGTTTAAACTGTAGCACTCACCTAACCCTCTCTGTTCAGTTCAGGTTCATCCCTGCAGATGGATACAGTGATTGATTGACATTCCATAAACCAACCACAAAATACAAGCCTCATTGATCAGCAGGAGTTTCTTGCTCCATGTAAAGGCCAAAGCCTTTTGTTTTACAATCACGTCACATCCAGTTGGGAACGTGGCCAGCTTCTTATCCTGAGAATCTGTCCATTGCCAAGAAAAGGGGAAGAGAGAGGGTCTCATGAGGGATCATGAAGTTTCCTTCCTTGCTGCATAGCTTCATTTGGTTTGCTGGTTGCTGAGATTTCCGAAGCTCTGTGGATGTTCTCCTGGCTGCTTTGCCAAATGTTGTAGTTGAATGAGCAGGTACAAACCAGGCTTTTGTGTGTGGTAAGAATAGAATGGTCAAGTTTACACCTAGTAGTAAGTAGCAAGCAGCTACATTTACTAAAGATTAGAGGAAGTTGTGCTGAGCATAAATAGTGCCAAGAAAAGATATAGTATAACCCATGAAAGGTGTTAGAGCAGCAGAAAACATTGTACATAGGTCAAAGCAAACAAAATATTAACAGTAACAGAACAACAGAAAAGCATAGACCTATCAAGCTTTTGAAATACAAATACCAGTTCCCTTTCCTCAGGTGCATCACACTGACTCTAGGTGTGAGTGACAGGAAAGACTGACAGGGTCTTGAGTCATCATAGGGACTCTCCATGCACACACTTGTCTCAGAAAGCACTCTGACCTTAATTATATTTATAACATGTATTACACATTTATAAACCTGTAATGAGGTGCAATGAGGTGTTAAGAGGTGACTAGAAGTCAAGCCTAGAGATCCAGCATGCATGTTCTCTCAGATAGGGCATCAGAGATCTCCTAGATTTTTGTTAATATCTTTTCTACCCTTCTTAGGACAATGGAAGCAGGAATAACCATAGGGCACTGTTTTTAATTAATCAGAGTGACTACCTCAGCTCCATTGTTTCTAACTGTACTAGCACAACCTAAGCCGCAGTTCTTTTCTATTTCCCTTCTAATTTTCCAATTACAAGTTTCATTCACTGCTTTAGATTTCTGCTTTAGTTTTAATATCCATTATCACTAAAAATAGGGATCCTTGCTAGCTGGTACTTGAGAAAAAAGATTTGAGAACTTATAAAGGTTTGCACACTTAGATAAATATAGGCATAAATATGTCGACTCTATAACCACGCAATTTTAACTCATTAATTTCATGTGTGGTGTTAGTCTATTTAATTAACTAGCAACTTATGGTACTACCATTGTATTTCTGTTTTGATGACACATATAGTTATATCTATGGAGATAAACTGTCCCCCATTATTATTTCCTATTAAAAAGTTTGGATTAGTTTGAATAATCCACTAGAATTTAGAAGAAATATTTTTTAAATAATAAAAAACTAGAGTAAAGATTACTTAAGAGTGAACCACACAGTTTTGCATGAAATTGTGTGAAATTTGCATCCTAAAGAGGTAGATAATTGTACAAGCATATTACATAGCATACGTAAGTGGAGCCCTGGAGGTCAAAAAGTAGAAGCAAACCAATTAAGCTAAGTATCCACTAAATTGTTTTTCATTGTCTAATTGAAAAGTGATCACAAGGAATCACAAAGTTTTAAATTGAAACAGCTTTTAGTTTAAATCTGACCTTAAGCCAATGTTATTTAAATGTTGTAAATAATGTATTCTGGAAGGAGCATTCCTACAAATTTGAAACTACACTTGTATGTACATTTGGATGTTTCTGGGGTTTTCTCCCTGTTATTTAATCATGTCTCTCAGCTTTTGGTTAATGAAAAAAAAACATACTTTTTATATCAAATGCAACTTCAGCATATTTATTTGAAAATTTTATCTTAATAGCTATGTTTCTAGTGAAATGAATTCATCAATTCATTCATAACATTTGCTGAATAATTAGATCACTTAAGATAAACATGAAATATTGGTATAATATTTTTATCCATTCATTCTTTGCTTTTGTTGAATAATTAAGAACTTCTAAAGCAAACTATCTGCCTAGCATCGATTGATTAATTTCCTTTGCTGAAAGACTTCACCAGCAATCAATGCTACCCATTACCTCACATTCATAGAGAAACTCCATTCCTGTGTTGATTCTGTTCAGTAATGTTACAGTACAGACATTGATAAAATAAAATGTGGCAAGAAAAGTGTTTTCACTTTTTTTAAAAAAATGTGTTTTCAAGGGCTTATTCAAGGGACCAAACCCAAACCTTGCCCTTCCGTGAACCATGTTTCAAGCACTGGGACAGCCCTTAAAATACAGCCATATAAGATCAACAGGCACCATGCATGGCTTCATCAAAAGCAGCATGTGTTCAAACTCTGCTTCTCCCTAGGCCTAAATGCATTCCCTTTATGAGACTTCAATTTTCAAATCGGCTTTAAAAGGACTGCTCTGTCTTTGGATAAATGGAATAGGGCAGAAAAGTCTACTTTCTGTTGCTCCACTTCTTTCGATGCCTGATTCTTTGCAGTCTTTAGAAGAGACTAGAGAATGCTGGATCCTGAGATGCCTGGCTGCAGACAGAAGATGAGCCTCCTAGGCCTGCAGCAATGAACCTCCTATTGCATGCACACGCCCCACACAGATTGTGCTCTCTCAGTGTTTCTGGAATAATTCCACAAGGCCCTATTAAGAGTTTGCTTTATCAGAGAAAATATCAAAGCGTTTAATTGTTTGCAGTTCTTCTGAAGTTGCAGAAACCAACAGCCAATTAGCACTCAAACTTCTCTTTTCAGAATGGAGACTAATCTCTTTTTAATAGAAACTTTCCCTTCTCTTTTTTTTCATGAAAATATTTACAACCAAAATCACATTTAGAATACAATGAAACAGAATATGAAATGATATTTTTCTGCAAACTATCATCTTTTCTGGTTCATTTTCAAGATCTGTGATATTTACATATGACCTTTCCATTTTTATTAACAGTTTATTGGATTTTTGCATTCTAGCCTACAGAAGAGAAAGGTAATTTACAGAAAGATTTGACAGTTATACACACAGCTATAAACTTCAGTCCATTAACTTATTTCTCATGTAACCTTTAGTCAATTCTACCAAAACATCCATATAAGCATATGCCTTCTTCCCTTAATGTTAAAAAGCTCTCATTATGGAACCCTATTTGTAGAATGTCAAATGAAAGGAAAACATTTCATCATGTCTCTTTACAGTTTACAGATGTTTATGGCTCTTACATTTTAAGGCACAGAAGTGAAAGTTACAGATATTATTTTTGTTTTACTTAGGTTTCTATTAAAAGTGAATAGATATTTGACATTTTTCATTCATTTGGTTAAGGTGATTACATTGTCTTGAAGTAATATCCAACTCTTTTTAAACAAAGCTTAGTAAATTGCCTTTAAAAGTTTGTGTGAAGAGTCATGTGAATGGTTATTACCAAGGTCTATGAAGAGGAGGAGAGATGGGGAAAATTTATTAATACATATGCAGAGTTACATAGGAGAGAGAAAAGAGAAAAAAATATTTGGTATTCTATGGAACAGCAGAGTAACTATAGATAATGATAAGGAAATGTATTTTTTAAATAACTAAAATGATTTTGCAAGTTTTCACTTTAAAAAAATAGTAAACATTTCAGCACATTGCTAAATTTGTCATATTTGAACATTATATAATTGCATACATGTAACAAAAATATCATAATATGCTGTAAAATGTGGTTTCTATGTATGAGTGTAAAATACAATATTTGAGTCATAACTTTGCCAAGATTTGACTTAAATGATAATCTTTTTGGATAGCTTCTTAAAACAGTGGCATTGATAGACTTTTGAATAAATATAAGGACAAAATTGAATTGCAGAAAATGGAAATGCTTTATGTTATTTGGCTCTTATATAGAATTGATATTTGTAATTGAATATTAATATTTGAATTCAGAACACAGCAATCCAAATGGAGCTGTATACCACAATGCCAACTCACTTCTTTTTTAAAAAGGAAGAGAAACTGTAATGTAAAAAAGGGAATTAGAGTAAAAGAAAAATATGCTTTCTTAAACAAATCTCATTTTATCGTTCATAAAATTTCATGGTGTTTTTCATACAGGGCTTTTCTCATTGTAATAGAAAAACAAGCCCTATTTTGATAGCAGTTTTACTACTGAGAAAAGTAAAAAAAAAATAATTGAAGAAAAATATAAGTAGTGGAATTAATAGTCAGAATGTTTCTATATCCTTTGCAGATATGAAGGAAGCAGTATATAAAATGTACTGATTATTCTTGAAAGGTAACATGTAGTTAAGTTAGGTTCATTGTAGCTAAGTAAGCACAGCAAAGGGAAAATGAGCCTAAGTAATTATTAGCAACTGTGCTATGTTTTTCCTATCGCAAAAAAAGCAATTGTGCTATGTTGATGGAACTCTATAAATTTGGTATAATAGGTATTAAATGCATATGTTAATAAATTATTTCCAGAAAATAAGGTAAGCTTAAGACATTTCAAATTTTTAAGGAAGCACTACTATTTTCATGTTTATGTATATTTTATAAAGTTGTATAGAGGAAGTAAGTTAGACTGACATATTTCTCTTTTTCTGTTTTATGTATTAACCAATAATGCCAACTGGCCTTTGCAAACAGAAATGATATACAAATTTACTCAGTAACACTTTTTCCTCTGTATCTTCTTTCTCCTTTACCTCTTAGGGAAATAGAAAAGTTCCATATTGCCATCTGGTGTCAATTAAGAGAACGGCTTCCTTCAAGCAGTGATTACTAGAATATTCATTCCTTTTTGCAGTAAGCTAACGTTGCTATTCTTAAAAGACAAAAATGAGTTAACTCTGATCATGTAATATATGTTTATATTCACCTTTACACTATCGTGCTCTTCTAGCTGAATTAAATTTTTGTCTTTCTCCAGGGAACAATTGTGTATATGTAGTGGTTTATATTTATCATTTAATTTTAAAAATATGAGTTATATTATAAGGAATATGTCTATAAATCTCCTACTGAAGCATTTTTAAACTTTTTAAAATTTAAAATTTAAGAATAAATTCCTTCAAATCTCATACATTCGTCTAAATTGTTATTATGCTATGCTAACTTGCAAACAAAAAATGAACATTAGTCCCATAGTTTGATGTGTGTGTGTGTGTGTGTGTGTGTGTGTGTAATTATTTGAATTACAAAATCAAAGACAAATCCATAAAACATTATACAGTTATGGGGAATTGTACTTTTTCAATCATGTAACACTTGTTCATTCTGATTTCATTATATCATATTGTTGCTAGTACATATCTACTGTTATCATTTACATGATTCCACGGAAAATTGGAATAATTTGTTCTGCTCTAAATCCATATTATACTGAAGTTTCCCTTGATGTTAAACCCTCTGCTTTTCCATATTTTGTGTAACATGCAAGATCTTATTCTTCACTGTTTTCTATATTCTCCCATTATTTGAAGGCATTACTCTACATTGTCACTTTCTATAATATATATATATTACATATATATATATAATATATATATATTACATATATATATATTACATATATATAATATATATATATGTAATTACTTTTCCAAATTAAAGAATAAATATGACTAACCAAAGTTTTTGAGGATTCTTTAAAGAATAATTTTTGCTTTGTGTGTTTATTTTGACAGATTGCACTAGTACCAGTCTCCTTAAACATATAAAAAATAAAATGCCAAAATCACGCACCTTAATATTTAAAAGCACTTGAACAAGCCTTATGTTTCAAAATACTAACACTACTTTTCTCCAAATATCATATGAAATTTTTCTCTGTGCATAATTTATCCCATTCTTCATCACTTTTGAGGAACCTATGCAATGCTTAATCATTATTTATAGCACATACCTATATGTTAAGAATTTCTAAGAAGAACAGTATTCAAGAAAATCAGTAAGAGCAGATTGTCACATTTTACAAGCTCAATATGTTTTCAAAATTAATGGTTCCTTCTGGATTGTCCTGTTGTTCTTTAAAGATGAGCTGACTATAGTGTCACCACTTTCACCTTTCCCTAAGTATAGAAAGAAAACACAATGGTTTATTTTGGTGATGTTGCTAAGGTAGATTATATCTGAGGTTAGATAGTTGAATGTTTCTTTCAAAATTAAACCTCACAAGCCATGTGTTTCCTCCATTAGTACCGTGTGCAAACTTTATACAATTATGACCTGATAAAATCCTGTATAAGTCAACGGAAGTTCATGGAAATATGGGTATGAGGAAGACACAAACTTTTTTTGAATTTTCTTTTTCTAAACATACATGGCCTAATCATGCAAATGATCAAACACCACACAAAAAGAAAATACCTAAAAATAAATAATTATATAATAATTTGTGATGTATACTCAAAAGGTAGTTAAATATCAGTAAAGCTGAATAATTTAAATGAGTTAAGAATACTCAATTCAAAGTATTTCTTGAATAATGCACTGAAATAGGGACATGGTAAAGTGGTCATCTAAGCTCATTATGGTTGGGGTACTGTCAAATGAAGCCTGATACATGAGGATGCACAGAGTACCTGAAAAATTGAGGACATCCACCCAGCCACAGTCCAAAGTTAGGGTCAGTGGAACAACATATACTTCTATATAGCATTTCTCCATGGATTTTTAAAGTGAAATGGAAAGAGAACTTATCACTTCTCCACATTTAAAATATATACTGTTTATATGCTTTTAAAAAGAAACACCTATTGAAAACCCTTTGTTAACCACTTTTATGTGTATGTACCATAAAGCTACTCATATAATGTTAACCAGATTACTAGAGAAAACAAGCACTAGTCACAGAGGTACAGTGAGAAGTTGAATGTTGATTCTTATAGTTAGAACTACACTTAATAGTCATCTAAGAAGTTAGCTGTGGTTGACAAAGAATGTAAAGTATTACAATAGGCCAAATGTTATGGAAGAGTAACCCTTTATTACCAAGTAGAGTTCTAGAGTTTATTGAATGACAGAGTCATGTCAGAATGAATCCTTAAAACAAAGCTCTGAAATAGTTATTTAAGGGCATTAATCAAATCATCAATTAGTACACAGATTAGTATTCAAGACAAGATAGGCAAGTTATATATCCCTGCCAAAGTTGTATTTTTGAAAAATAATAAAGTATGAATGATTTTTGATGGTATTTTCTTGGTGATGCTAAGAGTAAAACAACTATTTCTAAGCCTGTGCTAATGAAACAAAATATTAGCAATGGAAAACCTAAGGTATTGTTTCAAGAAAAAAAATCTGAGGTTTTTATATTTCGATGCTCAGGTTTGAAAATTAAGACTATATCTTAATGCAGAAGGAACTATAATAATTCACTTTAATACAGAATATATTGTAACACCTTGTCCCCACTGATACAAAGTACTAAATAATGAGAAAGCAAGACTGGTACATAATTAACATTATATTCATCATATGCAAATATGAAACCTTGTTAGTAATACAGATCTGGGTTGATTTGAAACATATTTATAAGGAAACACAAATTATCAGTGTATGTATCTTAAAAAGCAGAATCTGGCTCTTTGTCTTATTTAATTGATAAAGTATTTGTCCCAAAGGGAAGTGTAATTCTAATATTTCCATGATGGAGTACTATGTTTCTCTGCAGTTCTTTCTTGATTGGAAATATAAAATTGACAGATGATAACTCTCAAATCATAGAGTTTAGCGGTATATTTACAGTGATAGGGAGATTTCAGAAATGTTTCAAAATGACCTGGAATGTTAAAGAAGCAGAATGTATTTCAATGTCTATTATCTGTTACCTGAAGATTATCAACCAAAGTGACAGCTGTCTAAAGAGTCTGGCAAACTTTAAACTTTATCCTCCTCCTCTGGCCTATATTTTCTAAAATAATTCAAGCTTGAGCTATTCATCCAAGAAATCATTTACATTCTTAGACTTTCTGAGTGAACACTCATATATAATCAACCTCATTCCTAATAACATTTTAAAGGTACAATGATAGTGAATGTTAAACTAGATCATAATGCTACCATGTTGCAATGCTGTAGCACCTTTGAAATTAGATTCAAAGGTCACTAAAATTCATTATTTGAAGATTAGAAGCCTCTATTATAGATCAGATTTGAGGATATTCTGTCAATCTAGACACAAAAGCTTATTTAAAATTATAGAACACTGCAAATCAACAAAAAAAGTGTATTGGTACTTTTGGAAATTATATCTGTCCTTCAAAATGTATTTATAATGGATTATCTATTATAGTTTCTCTCAAATGAAGAATGGTTTTCACACACATTTGCAACTTTCTCCAAGAACTACACCTGTCATTCTCACCTGAGTAGCCAACCTCATTTATTACCTCTGGCCATGTTCCTGTATTTCAGAGCTCTTCCCACAATTGGAGACTCCATCTATGATCATTCATGGTTTGCCTCTGAATTGTCTTCTTCTTTAATACCCCACTGCCACATTTTTAAAAGTTAAATTAGCATTTATATATTCTCATTAAGGAATATTTCTTTGCTACCTGGTCCCAATTTGAGCCAGGTTATAACATCTGAAATGAATAATTATGAATAATTATCTCAATCTATCACTTTGAAAATATAGATCTTCAGATGGGGTCATTGTATTTCCTTTGATCACAGTAATTGAAGAAGAAATTTTGTTTTATTAATACTAGTTGTAGAAATACATTCAATTAACTGAGCTGCACAAAGTATAATGCTATATTTTTCAGTTGTCCTTCCTTTATCTGTTTTGTTTTCTGCTCTTAAGGTGGGAAGACTCGCTTGCAAAAGAATCTGGGGGTTTTGAGATGTACATATCTCATTCTCTTAACATGTTCCGTCAGAATTCCTTCCCCAGGAAGAACTAACAAGGAAAACTGCTATTCCAGAAACTTCTGGAGATCTTGGATTTCTCTCTTCATTGACATATGAAGGAAACAAGTTTAAACTGCACAAAATATCCATGTTAGGATGTTTCATAAACAGAGCACATCTAAATCACACATACTGTTTTTCTGACTGTGGTTATTTATTCATTTTTGGTTCAATTTATTATGAGGGAATTAAGAGTGGTTTGAAGAGTATTCTATGAGGTTATTTATTATGCATATCTTACGTGGTATGTATATTGTTTTGTGGTAGGATAGAGCTAATTATATCTATTTCAAATTCTCCTTATTCTTCAATATTACAATGATTTTGCAGTAGCATATTCCTACTGCTAATATGTTTTTTGTTACTACATGTTTGTATTACATGGTGATTAGATTCAGCCTGGAAGTTTGATACTTAGACATTTTACATCTTCATCATTTACACTCCCCACACCCCTCTCCTCCACCTGTCCTTTTTCCAACTTTTCCAAGCCCTCTTTCCATCTCTGCTCCCTTTGAACAATTTGGGACAATTTGAACTCTAAATTTTATTTTTTATATACTTCTTTGGCTATTGAACGTTTTCCAGCTTCAGATTCTACTGTGTCACTTACTTTTCTTACATGATTTCACATGTTAGCAACACTTAATTTTAAACAAAATTTTCCATAACATCTGTTTTGCTGTAGTAATATAATGGATAATACATGAATGTAATTTCCCCCTACGACTCAACATACATCTTCCATTAAACAAAAAGATCTACTTCAGAATAAATTTTTGAATTATGGTATGAGGTAAGAAGTACTTTTGAGATTATCCAGTTTTATTTTTCAACTTATAAATATAGAAAACTGGGCAGAGAGAATAAGTATTTTCCAAAAAATTGACTATGTAATGTTAATACTAAGATTTGTAGATATTTCTGGAACATTCAACTGACTAAAATATGCAAGTATCTAGAATATGCTTGTATAAGTTTTTTCTTGTCTTTTATTTTTTCATAATTCTAAAGGTATTATAAATACACAACATCACTCTTGTGCACATACTCTTGCTGCCTCCTTTAGGAGACTCTTAAGAACTAGTTTAAAAATGTGCTCTGAATTTTCCATGGCTTATATATCAGCTGAGAACTTTTTGGTGCTCTGCTAGATTTTGTTTATTGATGTCAGTAACCAAATATTTTCCCTTACACAGTTGATCAATGTAAAAAAAAAAAAAACTTAGTTTTATCAGTCACCATGGCTCAATTGTATTATGCCAAACCCTTAGTCTGCTCTGATCATCATATCAATTCTGCTGCAATTCCGGTAAAGTTTGAATGGACGTCTGTATGAAATAGTTTGCATTATGTTATTTATGCAACGCTAACTCCTTTTGTTGCATCCCAAGATTACTTGACAGGAATCCTAAATTTTTGTAAAGTTCTAATCAGTTTTATATTCATTTTGTTTTCCTCATTATTGGTCTCATAAATAATGAGAGTAGGTGACTTAGAAAAACAGCACTAGTCAGTTGTCTGAATGATGTTATCTTTAAGCACTCCTCTCTCCACATCATAAACAGAATGATAAAGTGGGAACTCTAGCACTGATTTTCACACAATTTCATGTGTGAATATCACTACTGCAATAGAGAGTTACATTTCCAAATGCTACTTCATTTGGAAAACATTTTTTAATAAATTTCTAGAGATATAATTAAAATCATCAACATATAAAGCCTTTGCAACCTAGCACTTCTGCCCCAGTGTACATTTTTATCTTTATTTCTTGGCATAATACCATAGATGTCACTTAATTTCTGTTTGGAATTAATAAATGATGGCATGAAAGCACTGAAAGGCATGGGCTCTGCCTGCCGTCATGTTAGGTATCACATGAATAATTATCAAATGAGGATAATCCGTATCATCAGCATTTTTCCAGTTCATATCCAATTCTGCTTCCAGCAATATAACCCTTCTGTGAAATCATATACCCCATAAGAGAATTTTTAAAAATGATATACCTCAAATACTACACCTATAACCCTGTAGGATTAAATTGTCTAGTGATGTAGATGTCTCGGCTTGTTTATACACATACTAGGATGTTCACACAGTGACAAAATTGTCTAATAATGAATTTCTCATAATAATGTGTAGTCATTCTTAAGGGATGTATGACTTTACTTTAAGCTCAACTGTCTTTGATTTTTCTCCTCCTAGGCTTTTCTGGAATTTTCATTTGTGCTTTCTCTCAGTCATCTCATAGACAATGCTCTGACTGAGTTTATCAAAAATATCTATGTTGCTAATTCCAATGGCAAAGCCAAAGTCCTTGAAGACTTCATCAGTAGTACTTGACACAAGTGATCTCTTTTTTACCACATACTTTCATTAACTGGCTTCCTAGAAAACATATGTACCCTACTAGATCTTCCCGGTATCATTTACTGTTCCTTTTCTGCTTGTTATTAGTGGTCCTGCATGATACCACTATTTATATTTATGTGGGACCCAATGACTCAGGACTGGTACCTCTTTTCTAATTTCACTAACTTTGCTACTCCATTGCTTTTCACATCATCTACACACAGATGCTGATGATTCTCAAATTTATTCATTTATAAAGACTTTTTGCTCCATCTCTAGAACCATATGTTGATTAAATAAAGAATTTATCTGTTCTTCAATTATTAAAAAATTTACCTGGCTATATTCAAGTACTTGGTCCACCTTCCTTAAAAATCTTTCCTTCCCACACTTTTCTGAAACTCAATAAATGGCATTGTCAATATTTATCAAGACAAAATCTTGAGGAATTACTGTTGGTTACTCACCCATTTTGTTTCACATGTTATACAATTTTCCAGAAAACAAAATGTGTTCTCTACATTCAAAATATAAGTTGTAATCAAAATATATGGGGATTATCTAAATTTTGAAATTTTACTAAAGGAATTTGGGAGAGATGGTGCATACCTGTAAGCCTAGCATTCAGGAGGCTGAAGTAGAAATATTGCTGTGAGTTCAAGGACAGACTGCACTGTATAGCAAGACCTTGTCTCAAAAAATAAATTAAATTAAATTAAATTTTATGAAAGTAGAAAACATTACTTTTACACACTGCACAGGAGGTTTAAATATGTACTGCAAACACATATTAATAAAAAAGTTAAAAAAATAAAAAAAAGTGTAGTCAAAATTTTAAAGAATACCGTGTTAACTTTAATCCCTCTCAGAGCACCCCATCTGGCCTTGCTTGGAAAGCACTTGTCCCATCATCCTGCTGCTTTCTGATGCAGTTCTGCATCCTCTTTCATGATGGTCTTTAAAAATTATGATCAAAGAGTGGGGAATGCTGCTGCCAGGCACCACCAGTAGTAAGGCTGTCATTAAAATCAAAATGATGAGTCCTCATCCATCTTATTCACCAAAACTGACACCATGAAAATACTGAGTCTTACCAAAAGTTAAAATGACCATGAAAGATAAAACCTTGGAGTCAACCTAGGAAATTGAGGCAATCACTACAACACAAATAAATACACTAATGAAAGAAAACTTCCGGAACTGCTTCAGTAAGGGACAAGAATGATGGAATGAATGTAGTGGAAGCAAGAGGGAGTATTTTGAGAGGAATTTTTGCAATGTATCTTTTATTCTGATACATTTAAAAATTTATTTAATCTACATATCATATATATAGAAAAACTCATTCTCAATTCCAACAAATGAATCTCATTCCAAAATGTCACCAACTTATACTACTTGTTTCCCAGAGATTACAGTTCAACGAATCTGTAATGACAGCATAATCTTACACAACCTGATGCTATTGTGCATTTCTAATTTGTTCTTTCAGTCTTTTGTATGTGGATCTAAAAGACTCCTGCCAAAGTCCCCCTATAAGGCTTTGGCAGTTAATTTGTAGTTAATTTTTGGTAGATCCATACATACAAAAGAGGTTAACAGTCTAAGAGTTGATGCTTTATAGTTACTTACATTAAAGTTATTGGTATTTTGTCTTCACTTAGGAGGTTTGTATAGTACACTGTCAAAGTGTAGCATAAATAATGCATGTGGAGTTCTGGGGTACTTGAAGTCTTGTCTTCTGCTTTCTCCCAGTCTTCTGAGAAGAGATTCTGTAACTTTCACTTCACCTCTCACCCTGATAACCCACTGTGGTCCTGTCCGTAAGCTTCATCTTGGGTGAATAGGACAATCAATAGATTAACTTCTGAAGTGGGACTGAGAACTCTGTGAAGTTCAGAACCTACCCAACAGTCACCTCATACCCAAGAGAGCGTGGCGTTAAATAGCACAAAGCCACATTAATGTGGTCTCTTTTAAATTCCTTTCTGTTTTGGCTATTTTGAAGACATTGTTTCTTAAATTTTCAGTTCCTCTTGGATAATTAAGTCTTTAGAAAGCCGAGAAGGATGAAAGCAAACATTCTTAAATTGTAGTAGCGTGGTGAGAGTAATAAAGAATAAACATGTTCATAATTTTCTACCATGTGTCACATAACATTATGCACTAACAGCTACCTTATTCTAGTTGTTTTTCTGATTTCAACTTTTTATCTCAACACTAAAATTGTAACTGAATTTCTTCAGTGTGATTCAGTAACAGACTCAGAAAGTTGGGGTGCATTTAGAAACCAACCCCGGGCAGTCACACAAAAAGAGATATTTAAAAATTTTTGACCAAAGTAATAACAAGTACCCTGGTCAGCCATCAATACTGCCACCAATATAATGTGAAAATCTGAAGATCAAGGCTGCCTGTTTCAAGCCATTGCCTCCACATACACTTACTGAACGTGTAGTGTTTGTCAGATACTCTTTCAAGTTCTGAAGCAAAGCCATGAATAAAACAGAAGCAAGATCCCAGATGCAGACATCATGAGCTGAAAAGGGTGAAGATGATTACCAGAATAAAGCAACATTTGGACGGAGAGCTGAAAGAAGCCAAATATACAGTACATGCATGGCAAGAAATCTGCTGAACAAAACAAATGACACAGCACTTCCAGAATGACTCATTGCCTTGGAGAAATACAAAACAAAACCGAAAAATGGGAAAAATCACTGAAAACTGCAATCATAACAACTGTTGGGAAAAAATGATGCCGAAAGGAATAAACGCAGTATATTGTAATAAAATCAATCTCATGCAGTACAGCAATTAGATTTCCCAACAAGTTAGACAGAAAAAGACAAATGTTGACAAAGAAAATGATGGGCTAGGATCAATCATCCAGTTTCAATAGTTGATTTTCATCTAAGTTTTAAAATGGGTGTCTTTAAATGACCAAAGTTGTACTAGTAAGTCAAAATTTAACTAACCAATCAGCACATATACATGTTTGTATATTCAACTTGAAAATGAAAACGTGATTCTTTTACTGCATCAGAATTTAGTGTAATAAATAATATTATTTAAAAAATCATAAATAGCTTTCCTTAAAATGTCATTTTAAAATAAATGTAAGACATGTATTTTGACATAGAAAATTATGCGTTGCTAAAAACTGAAGCTGTTTTCCCAAATAACAGATTGCTTTAAAAATTCAGTGTAGATTGTATGAATATTAGGATTTATTTTCTTTTATTATTTCAAATATTATTGTAAAGCTCAAGTTTGCACTACTTTTGATTATATTATGTAAACTGTGGCAAAAAATACGTGGGCAATCTTGTGGTCAGGAGTTTAGTTGTGCTGGAGAAATAATTATTATCAGTTATCTGAACTACTAATTAAAGCAATCAGGAAAGGAGACAAATGAAAATAACAATGAAATCTTTATTTTCTTTCCAAGAAAGTAAGTGCAAGAGGCTAGAAAAGATGAAGAATCCTATTTACATTTGATTCACAGAATTACACTCTGATGGAGAGACAAGACAATTTAGCATAAATATGAGCTTTGTCTCATTTTGGGGTACCCCTGCAGTTTTATGGATTCTTGGGTGGGAGTGAGGTGGGGAGTCGGGAAAATCTAAGAGAGAAAATGTAGTGGGCACTAAATCAAGGTGGAGAAATGCACGGTCAGGGTGCTCCCTAAGGAGTGCTGCAGGAGATGCTTCATGGTGTTCCCTGAAAGCCTTGTGTAAGCGCACCAAGGGATGAAGGCATAATGCTGGGAATGCAAAGATACATAAAAATACTACTGATGGGCCAAAGTTCTTGACTCCAACTGTTTCTAGAGCCTTTGATACTCTTACTAAGCACCTAGGCTTAGGTGGAAGAAATGTGGCTTTCCCTTATAAGGCCAAACAGGAAAAGCTTTAGTAATTCCCCATGGCTAGTGAAAATTGACATACAGGTATTTAAACAGACTCCTTACAAATTTTAAAATTAAATGAATTACAAAAATCTAGAATGAACATCAACAGCCATGCAATAAAGTGAACAAATTAATTTAGTTTCTTGGAATCTGGGGTTTTGCAGTAGTGTATCACACTGAATATTTGAGAAAGAAGCACTAGACAGGTGTATAACACCCACATTTTTTAGTAGTATTTCTATTAGTGAATTTTTATTTTAATTTTATGAGTTTTTATTATATGACAATGTGTAACAAACAGAAAAATAAAATATTGATAAATTCTAATATGTGTTGAGGGTTTACAATAAACACGAACATTTTCAATATCAGCATTTCCAGTCTTTACATGTAAAAACAGCATGCTCCATGCACAGTTATGGCTTGCACCAATAGCAGGTGTGTCTGGCTTTCGTGTTTTTTTGGTAGGGTATACTTGACATCTTTCTGATTTTCTGTTTTGTTAGGAGGTTCTGATATTGCACCTGGTGTGACCCACAAGGCCCTTGAGATTCTTTGTGTGAAAGACTGTGAGAAGTGGGGATATAAGGGAAAATCTAAGAGAAAATAAAGAAGAGCAAAGCTGGAGTCAGGTGGAGCCCTTACTCCCAATGGGAGAAAAGGAACTGCACCCTCACTGCAGGAGCGTTTATTTATACACTTTAGTAACTTGAGGTCACATGATACTCTGTTGTCCTAGCAACCCACTGTTCAGAGTGTCTTGGGGATAGGTGTTCTCGGGCAGAAGCAGCTTCTTCATGTGCCTTGCCCCCGGTGCTCATTGTTCTTGGGACTTACATGTATGGTCAATTTCCAGCTTCAGCAGCTGCCAACAACACTATGTATACTTAACAGAAAAATAAAATATCAATAAAATAAAGTGCTAAATTTTCAATATGTAATGATTGTTTATAATGAACATGAACATTTTCAACATCAACTTGTTTATCAAATCTAAAAACTAGCAAGAGAAATAAAGCTTTATGTAAACTACAAAGAAAATACAAATAAAACTATTACAAAAATAATCTTTACTTTAGTTATGACACCTAAGGCAGTTTTCACACATGGAAACTGAAAGCATCCTTAAACTGATAGACACCATGTGTGTTTGTTTGTCTGTTTCTTTTGATAGAATGCACGTGACATCTTTCTGTCCTTCTTGTTTTCTTAGGACATTCTTGTGATGTTTCCCCTGTCTGTTGACCAGTCTGCTCCAGAATTCTTTTGGGAAGTTCTTTGGGAAGATACATATTGTTCTTCCTCTGCTATGATCATTTATCAATTCCAGGCCTAATTCTCTAAGACAATTTTTCCCTATATTTTGCACTTGTCAGTTTCTTTGTGAACTATGAAACTGTTTACAACTGATGAATTAAAGACCAAGTAAAACACAACCATCGGCCAACAATTTATGTTTCAAGTGATGCCCTAGTTGCCAACATCTTCTCTGCCTTTTACTGTATTGTAAAATGTGACCGTTTCTGGCTTCTCTTGTGTTGAGGGTTCACTATCAATCTTTTGTCATTATTGTTGTTTTCTTGAGACAGAAGTTTTGCTATGTAGTCCAGGATAGACTTGAATTTATTATATAGCACAAGCTGACTTTGAAATCACAAGATCCTCCTGCCTCAGTCTCCAGAGTGTTGGAATTACACAGGTGGATCATCAAGCCTGGATTTGCTATTGATTTATTATGATGTAATGGTGATGGTATCCATACTGCTCTGTTCTTCTTTGTATCATATCAGTCAAATGTTATATCTTTCTGAAATCTGAAGATTGTATTAGACACTTTTTTATTGTGAACTTTTAATATTTTTTCAAGAATATCCACTTTGTTCTTGGGAATAGTTCATTTGATGGTCAACTGGTGTTCTTTTAGCAAATATAAGATCAGTGAGGAGCTAGTGAAATGATTGTCAAATATGACATTTGGTTACATTTTGAAATGGGAACAATGAGTCTGTTCACAAGGTCATATGGTTTATTATTGCACAAATAAAGACCCAGTGGATGAGTTCCAGGATAAATTTCCAAATTAAAGGTGTCAAATGTTTTCACATCAACCAGAGCATATATTTTTATACTATGTTTGAAAGGCTTATTTGGCCTATAATAGTGAAAACTACAACAACCACTAAATGATCCAAGTTGTTTGTCAATTGCTATATATTCAGATAGTGTATAAATTGCTTGGCAATTTGAAACAAAGCTTTCAAAAATTAAGCAAATGGCTGTCAAATTGTCATATTTATTTTCTTTTCCTTTGTCATCAAAATGTGGGTAATTTTGAAGAAAACCAAACTTCTTGAGTATCATTGCTGTTCTAAAAATCTCAGCACCACTTCTGTTATTTCTCCATAAATTCTTTAGATTCTGGTGATTAGAATGGCAAAATCCTGCTATGAAGGCTTTTAGTTCAGATGGTGAGGTATCATGAGAACTATATTTTTGAATGTTATTATTGGTGCAAATAGAACATTTTACTTGCATTTCATTATGACTGTGTTAGGAAACATCTTTCAGCATTCATCTGTTAGAAACAATTTCCATCGTTAAATCACAGGGCTGGCATCTCATCTGATAGGATTCACTCTGGCAAGAACCAAATAACATTTTCGAACCTAATTCTAACCTTGGCTTATTTTGGTGTACATGATCATTTTGCAGCACTTCAACTAGTCAAATGCTTATTTGTATTATTGCTTTCTTCCTCGTTTGAATCAAGATTTTCATTCTGTACCATTCTGTTGTTTCTTGCTCCATCACACTATCACGACTCCTTTGGCTCTTTTGATCCAAGTCATCACTGCTAGCTGAATCAACTGATGGCTCACTTTCACCCAAAAGTTGTAAAACTGGATTTTCATGTGACATTGTACTGAAATGGGCTAATTCCACAAGAATGATCCAAAAATAAAACATTTAATAAAACAAATTATAAATGCACAAAAATGTAACAGGTACATATACCTTGTAGTTTGTCTACCAAGTGGGCGAACACAATGATTACTTCCTGTATTCCTCCAGGGCAGCTGCTGTGCTACAGTAAATATCTTCCTTAGAAAATTACGGTACGAGTGTCTGCCATTGAAGAAGAGGGACTAGGGATTTTAAAATATTGAAACATACAACAGTTTACTCTATGATTAGAAGGATGTGTTTCAAATATTTAAGATGTAATTTATAAATTTATTTCAGGAGACCATGAAGACAATCATTCTCTTCATGATTTAGAGAAGAAAATTAAGCAAGAATTACTGATTACCTTAGTCTATATATTTATATAACTATTTGACTGTATATTTACATAACTAGTCCCATGGGGTGACCACAGGTATCTCATATATAAAGTGAAAAAAATACAAATTTATCATCTTCCCTTCACTGACTGTCTCTTATGTCAAATCTCCTGCTTAAATGACAAAATTTACTTAAGATTCTTGTAGCAGAAATTAAGTCCTTAAAAAGTCTTACTTTCCATAATTCATGTTTAACTCATAAAAGTACTTGAAGTTTTAATTTGTTCATATCTTGGCCTCAGCCCCTGTTCATAATTTTTCCCAGTATAGACTCATATCCCTTCATCTATACTTAAACAATTACTGGCAAAATGCAAGCATGATTATATCACCCTTATTTCCTAGTCTGCCTACTCCCTGTTAATATCTTTCCACAGTTGCTAAAACAAAGCAGAACAGGCTCCGCATGCCCCATCTGGTGTCTAACTCTATACAGTCATCTTTTCATAGTTTCTGCTACACTTCTAAGACACACTGAAGCATTTCCAGGTCCACAGACATTCTTTGCTGCTGCTTATTCAGGTTCTTCTACATGCCATTACTTTGATCTTTCCAATTTCCATTTCATTGAATTCAAAAACTCGACTGCTAAACTGTAACTTTTTTTTACACTGAATCACACTTATCAACTTACTTGCTTGATTTCTGACTGTTACTCTTGAAACTGATGCTCCAAGTTGGCTGTAGCTCTGATTTGTATGTGTTTTCATCTAGCTGTATCTCATTAAAAAATTATTAGAAATCCTTTTAGAATGGATAAAGGATATTGAAACTTACCCAAATCACTTTTAATATACATACCAGAAGATGAGCATAGAAATCAAATTAGGATAAACTAATTAAAAAAAAAACAAAATTGGACCATTCTACACAATATCACATACATTTTGAACAATCCAAGATGATCTAAGTCATGTTATATTGAGAGAAAATTAAGAAAAATATGTATTATAGGCTGCACACATGTATTTTTCTTGTCTGCATTTTAAATGTGTAACAAGAACAGAAATTAATTGAAATAAATTTGTAATGTGAAAGCAGTACTTTAAAAACTCTTTTCATGACTAGTTACTACTTTATAAAATAGAATCTTGAAAATATTTCAATTATATTTAAGTTATTGTTTCTTCAAAAATTTGAATAAATCTTTCTCATTAGGCCTATAATTCTCAGTAAGACTTTTAGTGTATGTATGTCATCATTAGCATAGAACATTAATTCAATATATTGCTGTTGATTCATTGTGAAGTTGAAGTTTTTATTATTTGCTGAACTAACTATTTAAGGTGACTTTATGGTGAATATGATAAATCATGCTAATTACTCACAAATTTTAATCATTATGTATTAAGATTGATTACTTTTAATGGTTGAAAGTATATTGAAACATATTTCTGAGTTGCATTTTTTCTTCCAGTTATTCCACTGGTTTTCATCTGCAAAATCATGATGAAATTATAGTATATAATATAAAATTACACACTGTACTTTTACTTAAAAGTACATCTAAGATAAAAATAATTATTTTATACAAAAATGTGCAAATCTGTAGATGTCTGTCTTATTTAAGAAGTTCAGAAAAATCTATAGTTATTTAGTCCTGGGAGTTACCTATCTAAAAACAAATTAGTATTATTTATTTCTAACTTTTTCTACAAAAAGTTAAGAATACTAGTTCACAACATTGAAAATATTTAAACACAATATTTCATGAGTATTTTGTTCTGAAAAACAAATCATAAAAGCAATGAAATATAAAGATACTTTAGCTTGTTTCATTTGTGGCATTTAATATAAATGATCTTTTGAGAACTTTTGAACATCAACACTGAAAAACTCCAGAATGAATTCACAGAGCCACTTTCTTTAATAGGTTATGGTAATGTTAGTTATTTTAAAAGCTTATAGTGATCTTATCTTTTAGTCTTGCTCCATGGAGTGCAAGATCGTGGAAAATATGATGATAATCTAGATATGAAAATAAATTTGTATATTCAAGAATTACACTTTTGTGGCTACAACAAAAAATATCAAATCATATCTTGTACTGCAATGATAGTGTTTCTATGTTTAAAGAAATATCTGGGGCTGGGGTATAGCTCAGTGGCACAAGTGCCTGCTTCATAAGTACAAAGTCCTGAGTCAAATCCCAAAATAAAAAAAAAAAAAGGAAAGAAGGAAAGAAAGAAGGAAAGAAAGAAAGAAAGAAAGAAAGAAAGAAAGAAAGAAAGAGAGAGAAGTATATGGTTTAGAGTAAATGTAAATAAACATTGTCATTATATTTTTATTGGTGTATATTTATCATAACTATTAGCTACAATCATTTGGGGGAATTGATATTGCATATAGAATATCATGATCATTTTGATCACTTCATTCCCCCCTCATCTCTCTCTCCCTAACTCTTGGGGTCCTTTTCCCCACCTCCAAGTCTGTCTTTTTGTTTCCTACCAGCTCTCCTTTAGTTCACTCTTCAAATTATTTGTTTTAGGTTTCACATATAATAGTAAATACATAATATTTATTTTTCTCTGTGTGACTTCTTAATTTTTCCTAACATTATGACCACAAATTCCATCCATTTTTGTGCAAGTGTTATGAATTTATTTTGTATGACTCAGTTGTATTGCGATATATATATATATATATATATATATATATACCTCACGTTGTCTTTATCCCTTTATCTGTTGACAGATACCAAGTATTTTTAAAGATATTTTCTCTTTTGTTTGGTCTTTATTTTTTCTTAGAATATGTTTATTTTTATTTATTTATTTGTTTTTGGTACTGGTATCGAACTTACAACCTCACATTTGCCAGGCAGACACTTATGCCACTGAGCTAAATCCCTGGCTAGAACATATGCTTAACTCTCAGTCTTAATTTTTATTCAAATACATATTTTTACATTGTATCTCAATGGAAAAATACCCTGTTATGACCTCTTGTATTGTTTAAAGTTCTTTAGAGAAATAGAATTTATCTATATCCACCTAAAATTATACAAGGAGATTTATTAGTAGGCTGAGAGGATGGAATGAGTGACAGTCCATAATGGCCACCTACACACTGCTATAGTTGCTGCTCAGTCTTAGAGTGGAAAGCCTTAGAACAAGAATGATCAAAGATGTAGTGCAAGTCTGAGTGAAGGCCTGGATACTTCTTTAGAGGTTCTCTGGTGTGAGTGTGCTTCAAAAAGCTGAAACAGTTATAATATTTTGTCCACAGCAGATGACAGTTGCAAAAGACATACCTATTCAGGCAGCAAGGAGCTTTTTCAGGCCAGATCAACTTCTTCCATCTTCCCTTTATAGTCCATGCCAGCCACAAACCCATCACTCGATGTCACCCAGGATTGGAGTGGGCCTTCCTACCACAGTATACTGGTCTGTGTGCCAACCATTTCTACAGCACTGCCACAGACAAACCAGAATTGTGCTTTAATGATTTGCTAGGCATTTCTTATTCCAGCAATCTTGACAACCACGACTGACTAACTGTCAAAAGTATAAATAAATTCATTATTTATACATAAATGAAAATATCTGTTCTGCCATCTAGGAAGCATATACTCCATTTAAATAATGAAGTGTTTATTCTAAAAAATCTTTCCTAGTGGCAAAAATAGACAATGGTCTTTTCCATAATTTGTTTAATAGTATCTAAAATTATATAAATGTATCCAAGTATTGAAGGATTATCTCTTTCAGCAAACAAAAAATTTATTCATTGGATTTAATTATACTTTGCATACCGTACAGCTCACTGATAGAAGTATGTTGGCTTTAAATGTAGGTCTTATTCTAAATTCACGTCCATTTGACTTACTGCTGTGTGGAAAAATATAGCATGATGTTGTGTATTTATCCTCATGTTAATACATCATTTCACAGGAAAGATTTTTGTTGTTTTTCTAGACTTTTAAAATTACATCTAAACAGTAAGATGTTTTTCTTCTCAATTTGATTTATATGGATATATTACATGCCTACACATATGTGTGTATAGTTTTGTTTTAGATGTCAAATGATTTTCTGGTCTTCAACAAGTAAACCAAAAATATTTATATTAAAATTATTATATTATTTATATTAAAATATTTATATTAATTTTTAGCTTCATGTAAATGAAAGTTAAATACTCTTCATAGTCTTAATAGTTTAAGCACTAATAACTAACAACATTCTGACAAGGTAAAGAGACAACATGAAACAGCACAAGGTCACTACTATGTAAAGACAAATGAACAGCGTTTTGTATAAAGAAGTCACAGTTAAGGTGAAACTCAAGATAACAGCAGCATAAGCATATTTGATATGCTCAACATGAGACGCTCTAAAGTCTCAGGAGTCTGAACTCAAGGATTATCGTTTTAATTTTTTTAGGTATTCTGCTTTAATTTATTTTTACATTCTACAATCTTCTTAAATTTATCAACTGTTTGCTTCCATAAAACCTCAGATAAATTTGTACTAATAGATTTATCTTTAAATTGAAGGAAGAACAGTTTAGCTAAGTTATCTTCCTGTATTATATGTGTTTGTGACATATAAACTGATAAAGCTGGATTTCTATACCAAAGGAAGAGCAAATGTCTCTTGCATCAGCTTTGAAATTTGGGCTTGGTTTAAAATTTCACGTTAAAGAAAAAGATCTTGTGCAGAAATGCTATAATATACCTTGTCACTTTTGTGACAAAATTCCCTTTGCAAATAAATCTTATACAGAATCCTAATATGGTGAACAGACACAGACAAAATTGAACCCTGAAAACTACTGTTTGATTGAATTTAAAAGTAAATTTACTGCCTAAATCAATCTGGTGTTTCAACAAAACCTAAATGTCATAGCAATTTGATATATTGAAAAGATTACAGTTGAAAATAAAATCACTAAAATACATGTAACAAAAAGTCAGACAAATAAGGATAAATGGAAATATGTGATAAGCACAAGTTGGTACAAAAAGACATGGATCCAGATTGTTTGAATGGGCAGTGTGATTTACTTAGTAACCAAACACTGGAGCCTGATATCCTGCTCTCTTGATATATAGTTGCAACCTAATATATTCATCCTGTTTAGTATTAGGCTCATAATATTCATTATATGATAAGGATTAACTTATTCTCAATTATTCTTTCATTAACTTAATACATTTCTTAATAATCATGTTTGGTTTATTTAATGTCAGAAAATGTCAATTCAGCTCAGTACTGATTATTTCTACTTCCTATATTTTTCACTGTTACAAATTTATCATTCTTTTAGTAAACACAATAATTCACTTCAGGTACCATTATACATTGGGGTATCTGCCTTATAAAGAGAGGTTTAATTATTAGTCACATGAAGTTAAATAGACTCTAAATCCACTTATCATTCCTGGCATATTCAGTCCCCATACATTGAGGGAAATATGGACTTCTTATTATAATATTTTGCGATAGTAACTAAAGTACCCAGAGAAATGAGTAGAGATGTGAGCAGTCCCCACACATTGAGGGAAGTATGGACATCTTCTTATTATAATATTTTGTGAAAGTTACTAAAGTACCCAGAGATAAAAGCAAGCATGAGCTGAGAAAAAATTAAACTGAATCATACTGTGCTCACTGGCTGAATCATGCTAGGGTATGGAGGAAGTGTAGACTTGCAAGTGAGAGGATTAATGTTCCTCAGTTAACATCTTTCCTAAATCAAACAATGACATCAAGACCAAAAGAAGTAGAGTCTCAAACATGAATGGTGTTACGGTTGATACACTGTGTCAACCTGAGAAGTACAGAAGTTTAACTGAGATAACTCAGCAGGAAGCCAGGGTTCTTACTTTGTAAATATCCTCATTCTGTGCAGGAGGAAGGCAAGATTTTGTGAGTGCTACACTCACCATGGAGGATGGGGTGCCTGTGTACAATATAAGCCAGGGGAAGAGGCTTGTTTCCTTCCCTTTTGCTCTGGCTGCTGCTTTGAAGTGCTGCCCCAGTAGCAGGCCACCCTGCCTTGGAGCCAACTGATTATGGGCTAAAACCTCCAAAAACTGTAAGAACTAAATCTTTTCTTCATTCATTTTGAGTGTCAGGTGTTTTGTCCCACCAAGAAAAGAAAACTAAACAAGACAAATAAAAACACCAATCTACCACATAGTCAGTATTTTGAGATCTACCACACTGCTGTCTAGGCCTTAGGACCATTTTGATTCTCTGCCTTGTGAGCAACAGAAGCTGTTTTATGAATAGTCCCAGATATTCTCCATTCCTACACCAGATGCCTACTCTGTAAGAATAATTTGATTTTCTAGACTTTGGCTTTCTGGTGATATTAACTAAGACCAAAAATATCAAAGAGTCAAACCTGTCAAATTATTACTACTTGATAACAATACATACAGAATATGTTTATTAAAATCACTTCATCTGACAAAATATGATAACAAGAAGCTCACTAAATTATGTTTAGATTGATTTGATTAGTCTTAGAATGCTGTTGCAAGCCTTGACAAACAAGAATTAAAATTACAACTAAGATATATTGGTATAATTTTACTTGGAAAATGACACATATATGATATATATTTAAGTGTCAGATAATGATACAACTTTAAAATAATTCAGGAAGTTACAAATGTGAAATGTTTAAAATTTTAACGTAATTTTAAACATATGTTTAAAACTTTTTTACATTTACATTACTACTAAAATATTTTCAAGGAATATTACAAAATTTAGCTAATGAAATCTAGCTAAGTCTTCAAAATTGATGGCATGTACTGAAATAGATATTTACTTCCTATGGAAGTTTCAAATATAGAGCAATCATCATTTTATTCACCTTTCCACTGCTGCTACATGCACAATTATGATATGATGCAGAGGAATCCATTTCCATTATTCACAGCATAAGAATTTTCCCTCTTGTAAGTTTTAGACTTGTTATAAATAGCTTAGGTATTTTAATATGTAGATGTATGTAAATATTCCTAATGCTACTATAAACTAATAAACCAAATCTGCAAATATGACTAATTTGAGCTTCAAGTATACTACAGATTTTATAAATCACAGTTTAAGTAAATTGTCTATTTATACAACATGTTTTAAACCACAGTTTTGGATCCAAACATTATGATGAATATTGTTGTTTATATTGTTTGTACACTTAATTTCTGACTTATTCAATATTTGATGAATTCTCTATTATAGTTGTTACTCCCTTCACTGTGGCTTTTTGTGCCCCAATTTTTCAATTTCAGGAAGTATTTTTATTTCTTTAAAAGTTGTATTACATGGTTTTAATTGCTCAGTAAGAAATAAATTATACTTGGAGAGATCTAATTTTTTAGTTTGTGTTAATCTTTTTTTGAGGAGGGGAAAGGTTCTTGCTATGCAATTTTGCAATTCAGGCTGGCCTTGAGCTCACTTTGTAACTGAGGCTGGTCTCAAACTTGCAACAGTCCTCTTACTTCAGCTTCCCAAATGCTGGGATTACAAGTTTGGGCAACCAGGCATGGCTAGTTAATGTTAGTCTTAATTTAGAAACAACATATGAGATGGTTTGATTACTTACTCAGAATATTTATTTATTTATTTATTTATTTTGAAGAGAATAAAACAAAATGAGAGAAAACAAGATGAAAAACAGTAAAAACAAAAGGAACGACATAGTATATAACTTAAAAACAAAATGCAAGCTGCTTTACAATGGTTACCATGATGTCTCCTATTATCTTCAATAGAATTGCCTATATCATCAGGTACAGTAAAATGGAACATAGCAGTACAGAACAAAATCAGTAAAAACAAAACATTAGTGACATTATAGGACTTCAAAAGAAGATATAGTGAAACCAGAATGGGTATCATAGTGAATTTTATTGTCTTCAGAGTGGTTGCCTATACCCTTAGACTTGATACTATCAAACATAACAGATTCAAATAAAATCAGTCAAGACAAGACAGGGATAAAAAAAAGATTCAAATAAGGTCAGGCAAAACAAGGCAGTGAAAGCAATACGGGGCTTCAAATTAAGTTAATAGGAAATAAAAAATGGTTGTCACAGTAAATCCTGCTATCTTTGGAATAACTGTCCATGCCATCCAATCTAGTACAAGTAGACAAACCAGAACAGAATATAACCAAATTAAAAGAGCGGTGAAAACAATGTGGGTTTCAAATCATGATGCAAGATCAACGATGTCCTCTGCCTTCCCTTTTTAGATAATTCTTCCCCTTTCACCTTCACAGGGTGAATTGTACATTTTATATCCCATCACTTCCTTTAGTTTGTGGATTAAGGAGGCAACCTGCTATTTACCTAAGTGGTTCTGAAACTTTTTATCCCTGAGCATGATCTCAAGTTGCATCTATTTACCTATAAAAGCCTCAAGGTTTTCCTTCTTTATAGCTGAGTAGTTCTCCATTGTACAAAAGTTTTATGTCTTTCCAGCCAGTCTGCAGCTAAAGGGCAAGCTACCCACACTTTTTTCTGATTCTCTGTCACATAGAACATTATTTTCTCATCTTTGACTTTCAGTCCATAAACCCTTTTCAGGTTAATTATATTTCTTATATAGAGCATCTTGATGGACCCTGTTTCCTGAGGCACTCTGTCTGTGTTTCCTTTTATTAGTGTATCGAGGCCATCCATGTTAGCAATTACAGCCAACCTTCTCTGCCTCATTTCTGCCATGCTATTTTTCTGTCATTGGTTGTCTGCTTATCCCCTTTATTCCAGTGTCTTCTCTGGTCAGTGATCCCCCTCTGCTGCTGTTCCTGAAGCCATGGGTCTTTTTTCTCTCTCTCTAGAATGTCCTTCAGTATTTTTTGTAGGGTTGAATTGGTGGTAATGAACTCCCCCAGTTCTTCTTTGTCATGGAAGCATCTTTTTCTCCACTACTTTTGAGGGATAGTTTTGCAGGGTACATCAATCTGGGTTGGAAGTTATTTTCTTTCAGGGCTTGGAATACTTCGCTCTAAGCTCTTCTTGATTTGATGGTTTGTGTCAAGAAGTCTCATGATTCTGATGGGTTTTCCTTTATAGGTTATCTATTTCTTTTCTCTGACAGCTTGTAATACTCTGTTCTTGTGTTGAGTTTCTGGGATCTTGATTATTATATGACTGGGTGTAGATCTATTTTGGTTATAGGTGACTTGCATTCTGTATGCTTCATATATCTGAATATCATTTCCTTTTTGCTATTCTTGAGAAGTTTTCTTTAATTATTTCTCTAAATAAACCATGTATTTCATTTGTGTTTACCCCTACTTCTTCACTTACTTTTTTTTATTTCTTAAGTTTTGATCCTCTTGTCATCTTCTAGCCTTTGTGTTTTTACTTTCTGGTTCTTTGTTATTTTTAAGAGATCTTTC
Organism: Hydrochoerus hydrochaeris; assembly: GCA_004027455.1. Classification (NCBI taxonomy): domain Eukaryota; kingdom Metazoa; phylum Chordata; class Mammalia; order Rodentia; family Hydrochaeridae; genus Hydrochoerus; species Hydrochoerus hydrochaeris. The sequence goes on from PVLA01001695.1 coordinate 247,982, forward strand.
CTTTCATGATCACAAGTTGTAAACCTATCTTCAAGGTTTGATAGTCTATCTTTAGTTTCTTTCAAGCAATTTTGCCAACTTTCAATGGAGTTTTTAATTTCCTGGTAGTCTCTTTGAGTTTGTTTCATGTATTCTAAATTTTTAAAATATTCTTCATCAAAGGTTTCCCTCCTTTTTCTATGCTCCTTTATTCTTTTATCTGTGTCTTCTTGAGAGGTACTTAGCTTTTCTTTGTTATTTTTCTTATATCTTCCTTTAGTTGTATTAGTATTTCTGTTTTAAGTTCTTTTATAATTTCACAAAGATATTTATTTATTTCAGATGCTGCTTCTTCAGAAACTGCAGGTGTGCAACTCCTGATCTTTTCTGTGTTTACCTCTCTGGATTCAGTACTGCTTGGTTTGGAGGCTGAAGACTGTCTTTTGTTTCTTCCTCTTGTCATATTTCTGGTTTCTTACAGACAAGTAGATAGTGGGGTCCCTGGCACTTTCCGTATTGGTTACAATTACTCTTTAGTGTGCTGGATAGATAATGCTGCCCTCTGCAATCTGCTGGTGACCACTGGAGTACAAGCTGGGGAGGGACAGGCTGACCCCTCCCTTCTGAGTTGGTCAACCACTGGGAGTCTTCATCACATTAGTGTGTGCCATGCAGTCGGAGCTGGTTAGGGATAGCTTTAGGGAAACCTCTGCTTCAGCTGTTGGATTGCGCACAGGGATGGGACTCAATCAAATCAGTTCTCACCCATCTGCTCTATACTAACAGTGGCTGAATGAAGCCAGCTGCAGTTCTGCTTCTGGACTTATCTTGCTGACTCCAAAATGGCATCTCGCCAATCACCCACTCCCACAGGACTGAGTCCCCTACACTCACTGCGAGTAGGTGCAGTTCTCTGGTCCACCATTCTCCATGACCACGTCCTCCCATTGAGGCCCTTGGGCTTGCCAACCCCAGTTTCACTGTTACTGTGCATCTTCGGATTTCAGTGGCATTTCGCACACAGTGGGACCAGCTCCTGTGAAAGCGCTTCTGGCTACCGCCTTCTGTCCAAGCTTTTCTTTCCTTTTCTTTTTTTTTTTTTCTTTTCACTTTAGTTTCTTCCTGGGTAGAGAGGATCCATTTCCTTCTGTCTGGTCTTCTCCAGAGTTCTATATTCCAGTATCTGAGCTATTTCTCTCAGAGAGGCTTTTGACTACTTATTGTTCCTCCATCTTCCCAGCTTCTCCTCAGAATTTTTAAGGTCTTACCTTTAAACAGGAGCAAGTTTTTTCTTTCTTTCTTCCTTTTTTTTAGTCTAGGAAGTCACATCCTATGATCTGCTAAATCATGTACCACATATTTTGCTCATTTTTTCCCCAAATTTTCTTATTGTTTCTTCTCTCCTTTTCATCCTACTTTTAGATCTATGCTTTTAATATTAATGAAAATTTTTACCAAAATGTTGGAATTGTGAAATTAAGTCTTTATGGTTATAATTCATTCTTTGGTAAAGGATTCTACCTTTATTTTGGTATGTTATACTTAAATATTTATGTCTTTCTTACATCAGGAAAAAACATCAATTGTGCTTTTATATGATACTCTGCTCTTGTTTCCTTTATCATTCTACAATTTTTATTAGAAAAAAAGTGCCAAACTTAAAAAAAAATCTCCTCTTTTTTCTTCATCCTCCATCTCTTCCTCCTTTCTTTTCTACTCCTTCTCTTCCTGTTCCTCTTCTTCTTCTCCTTCTTCTTCTGCTCCTCTTCCTACTGCTTCTTCTCCTTTCTTATTCTTTTCCTTCTTCTTATTCTTGTTCTCACACCTGCTTTCCCTCCCTCTCAGTGCTGGTGATGGAAATCAGGGCCTTGCACAATTTTGTCTCTCAAGTATGCTTTTATAATTTATTTTTTGTTCCTTTTTCTTTCCTAATAACATTATAATATCCACTGTAAGATTTACTGATTTTGATTTTTGAGACACTTGTATTCAGTTAAGGAAAACTACATAAGCCTCTGTCATAGTCTTCATTTCTAATAGTCCACTTTCCACAGTTCATTATTTCTATTTTGTTAGTGTATATATTTTTCAGACAATGAACATATAGGAAATGTACTTAGAATATCTCAAGTAATGATGTATCAATATCTACATATCAATCATTATAAATTGTAACTTGTACAGGCCACTATAAATTATAGGTAAGATTATTTAAAAATAAATGTCCACAGTAGGAAGAAGAATACCTTAATGAAGGAGAAGCAGCCTGTTGTACATGAATGCAGGAGAAAACTTCAGATGGTGAAAGCACAGATCATACAAAAACAGAGATTAAAAAAGTCTTATCAAGAAAAATTTATACACATAAAGTGAATATGAATGAAAAAGTGTTCAAAATAATGATAATGATGTTCAATAGGAAAGAAACCAGAGAGGTATCCTGCTTTTCAACTGCAAATTTACAACATAGAGAAGATAATAAGGTAGTTGAAATGCAGGAATGAAGATAATGTGACAGGATTGAAAGAAAATTTCTACTTGTATGTATGGCAAATTAATTTTCAACAAAAGTCATCAGAAAAAGTATTGAAGAGAGAATAGTTTTTAAATGAAGAGGTGCTGAAACTATTGTACATACACATGCAAATAAGATGCAGTTGTATTCATATTTTAAACCATATGCAAAAATTAATTCACTATAAATCTTTTACAAAATACAAGTGGAAATGTTATGAATAATAAACTGTAAATTAAGAATTAAATCACCATACAACAATTTAAAATAATTGACATTACCATAAGAAATATTGCAAGTTAATAAAATCTCATAAATCCAAATAAGAGAAATGTTTCCAAGTATTTTCATTACTAAGACTGCCTCAACAACAGAGCATCACTCATGCCTGCCACAACTTTCATGTTTCTCTTAAAATAAGACATAGGTGCAGTATATAAGAAAATAACACTAACAGAAATCTGGGATGCCATTCAATTAAGGAAAATTAAATACACTTCTATAATATACTTTATTTCTAATAAGATGAGAGCAATGATTGCAATAAAAATCTTCAGTAGTGTAAGATAACAGCTACTAAAATGTAATCTCAATAGAAATGCTCAATAATACCTTTCCCATGTGCTTTAGAAGCATTACTTCAATCCTTTTCAAACAGTTCTGAGATTGGAATAATATTTCCTCAAATATACATATTAACATGGAGAGGTTAAATAACTTGCTTGTGGTAGCAGACTTAGGAATACTACTATAATTCTGGCTTTCTAGATTCAAATTTTGCTTTTAATAACAGCATGCTTAATTGTAAAATGAAAAGAAGTCTTGGTAGCTGCAGGGATACTAACTATTGGAGTCAAGACCATTGCGGTGAGTTTCTACAGTTATAATAAAATAATTGAGGACATCAACTTGAAGGGAGAAAAGATTAATTGCATCTTACAGTTTCAAAGGTTTCAATCTAAGGTTGAATGACTGCATTGTTTTAGATCTGTGGCAAAGCAGAAAATTGAAGCAGACACACCATAGTGATCAACAGAGACAGAGGCAGGGAGGTGGGGGAGGGAGGAAGAAGGAAGGAGAGAGAGAGACAGAGAAAGAGAGAGAGAGAGATTGACAGGCAAAATGGGTTAGGGATAATGTACACGCTTCAAGGACATGCTCCAATTTCTTCCAAGTGACTTGGGTTTTTCATTTAAGATCCAAAGCATAAAAATATTTTTATCTTAAGTGAATAAAAACCAATTGAATAACCTCAATAAGATAAGTCTGTAAAGTGAAATGAATATATTATGATTAATAGATAAGTTATACAGAAAAAGTTGCAAAAGAGATATAAAATTATAAAATTATGGTTTTCGTAACTTGCAGAGTAGTGGTTTCTGGGTTTACCATTTTATCTCTTTCTGTCAAGTCTCTATCTTGTTAAAGGTGTTGATACAAATCATTTCCTACTAGTGAAGTTATAATGAGGGAACAAAAATATATCTGTTATTTAAATCAGTGCTCCAGCTGGGTGTAGTAGTACAAAGCTGTGATCTCAGCTACCTGGGAAGATCATGAATTCTAGACCAGTATGGATAAATCAGTGAGATTTAAAAGTTTAAATGTACTGAAGAGGTACCTGGTAGAACATTCCCTAGCGTGTATGAAGCCACTGGTTCAGTCCTCAGTACAGCAAAAACAAATAAGTAAAGCCTTCCATAGAAATAGATAAATAAGTAAAGCCTATTGCTGAAATGATAGCATTCTGGGAGGTGATGGGAGGTGGATTGCAAGTGTGAGATTAGCATTGGTAACTGGATTTCCTGTCTTAAAATTAAAAAAATAAAAGGCAAGGCTTTTTAGCTCAGTGCAAAGGACCTGCATTCAATCCCCAGTGCTAAAAAATGAAACATAAAGGTAATAAATATACAAATAAAAGATTTCCTCCAAGTATTAAGAACTATTCAAAGAGCATAAAATGGCTCTCACTATTAGAAGCTTATATACTATAAACTGAAAGCAAAGTCTGTCTTCGTGTTTATATAGGTGAATATCATGAAAAAGTGAATGAGAAAGAAGGTATAAAACCTTACTTAAATAATAAATTAGGCAAATATCCTAAAAGATCATATTTAAATATTCAGGCACAATTCCTCTTCTCATAGGAAATTAAGCCACTTCTATTTATAATAACTCTTACTAATTATAATAAAATAGTAATGAGAAATACATGCATTTTTAACAATGGTAATAGATCATCTATGTATAATTATGTTAGGATTATATGCTAGGTATTGAAGACTATACAAAGTTAAGGTGAATCCACATTTTGGAAAAAATTAGTTGTGTAAAATAAAATCCCTATGTAAATCAAATATTTAAGATTTGCATACACACACACACACACACACACATACACACACTCATTTGGTCTGAATTCCAGTAAAAAAGACATTTGAGTCAGTAAAGACCAAAGTTCAGTCTTCAGAGAAGAAACTGTTTGAAATGGTATTATCTAGCAAATTTACTTAAATCAGAGGGACTATAAATATTGCCTATAAAATGAGACATGTGTCGCAAATAGCAAAAAAATTAACATTTGTTAAGCATTAGTATTGATGATTTTCATTCAGTAACAATAATAATATTTTAATATGTTAATATTTTAACAAATAATCTGTTATATGGTCTTTGAATATTCCTTCCAAATTTCATTTTATATTCAAGAATATTGATTTTACCTCTTTATTACAAACAACTAAAAGTTCAAAATTGTTGTGAGTTAGACACAGTTTTTTTTAATTACATAAAAGATAATAAGGATTTTTCTCTAGTGACAATGCATTCCTGACATGAAAAAATTGCTCAATAGTATGTATCTGTGATAGATAATATATAAAGTATGGAAAATATGAAAGATCATGGGAATTCAACATAATACATATAAAATATAATCAGAGAAAATAATTAAATGCTCTCTATATTCTGCCTACTTATTATATTACCATATATTTTATATGTATAAGCTAAATTTATTCTACAAAGATTTTTACAGATTTAAATGGAATTATATTTTCAAAAGCATGAACTTGTATATATTGTAAGGACACGATAAACAGTTTTTAACTGTAATTCAATTTTTTTTAATCATTGTGCTTACTACTTACAGCTATAAATATAAAATTTTGTAACATAAATTCAGAATTTAGTAATACTTACCTATTACTATTATTGAATTCAAACACATAGTGGCTATAGAAAGTTTAGATTAATTGTGTGAAGTATAAAATAAACATTATTTGCTTATTGATATTGAAAGACTCAAACTAAGCAATACAAAAAAGTGCAACATCATGATACAAAATTAGAGTTGTCAAAAAAGAGCAAAGGTTGACACCATCATAGCTGGCAGTGTGTCGTGAGTAATGACAGGCTATGCGTCTTCTGAAATTGCAGTGACAATAATCTTTCATAGAAAGAGTGAATAATATGCGATTTTTCAATGAGCTACTTTTATGATAATTTTTTGAGTGGTAGGTCCTAACAATAGTGAACAAAGTATAAAAATATCATTCTATATAGGATCTAAAATGGATAATGAGGTTAATACATTACTTTGATGAAATTTTTAAAGATTGTCTAGGAAAATAACTTCAAATGAAAATACTTCTATTCAAAGGAATAGATCTATAGTCGTAGGACTTAAAATCCACTCTTGGTTTAACTATTCAGAAGAGCGTAAGTCTGTAAACACTCATTAAATTCAACACATTAGATGAAATAAACTTATTTCATCTAAAAAATAGAATACTGATTGCTACAGTTTAATTTTAGAATGACACCAAGTCTCATGATTTTAAAGGTGGGGCTTTAAGCAGGTGGTTGTATCATGGACCTGCTATAGTCATCATTGAATCAAGCCATTCAGAAGTTAATTAATTTGTAGTTAAATATACTGGTAGGGAGTGAGGCATGATTGAAAGGCATGTGTTATTAAGGGTGTGATGTGGGGAGGTATATCATTTTCCCCAGCCTCGTGCTTCCTTTTTGCTTCCTGGCTGTCGTGTTTGAGCTGCTTGTTCCTCCATGCCCTTTGACCATGTTGTTCTTGTTTGCACAAGTTGACCGTGGATTGAATCCCACCTGAAGAAAGTAAATCAAACCTATCCTTTTTCAAGTTTTCAAATATTTTGTTCCAGTAATAGGGAAGCTGATTAACTTTCTGGTACAGAGAATTGGTACCAGAGAAGGTGCGGTCATTGTTGTTACTATACCTGCCCATGTGGTTTAGAAGATACTGAAACTTGCTTGTGAGAGGAACTTGGAAATATATAGACATACAGGGTAGAGAAGCCCAAGAATATTGTACAGAGAGCTTGGTGGGTGATTCTATTTGGCAATCAAAACACAAAATTATTGACGAAAGTGGGGACAGTAATGGCCAGTCTCAAGTGGTTTCAAATTTGAAAAAGGACTCCATCAGATATTGGATGAGAATCCATGTGTATAATATTTTGGCCAAAAAAGTCTATATTTTACCCACTTCCTGATTACTGGAAACTAAGATTATGGATGGTGGATTAATTAATCTGGTGGAGAAATTTTAAAGGAGTCCAAAGTTTAGGCTGTGGTTCAGGTATTGCTGACTAAGCCAGATTTACAATGAGAATCAAGCATAAAATTTAAATAGAAAAAGTTGAAAAAGTTAACTTTTGGTCCTGAAGCAGTAGTATAAATTTGAGGTAAAAGTGTGATTCTTGAAGATACTGACACCATTAAAAAGAAGGTAAGCACTTCAACTTGGGAAACCAGAACACATCTTTGAGAGCATCTCAGGAAATGCCTGGGCCTCACCTCTCAAAGTGTCAAACTCTAAAAAGATAAATTCCTTTGACCTATTTTGATTTAAGAAGATAACCCCTGGATCCCCTGAATCTTTTTCATATATTTCCAAAATTCAGTCATCCAAGTACTCAGAATCCTCTACAGGCCTAGTCCAAAGGAGCCAGGGTATTGCTTTCCCCGGTGATAGATTTTGACATTATTCAGGTGTTGTTGTTTCTTAGGCATGGATGAGCTCTGGGATCAAGCAAACTCTGATACTAATGTGAAAGGAAGACCTAGGGAACCAGACCAACAGCCCTTGAGAAGGCAATGTGTGCAGCTATGAGCAGGAAGCTGAAGTTGCAGTGAAGAACCTAGCACGGTTTCACTCATAGCACCTTTGGCACATATATTGTTCATTTCTTTTTTAAGACAAGAGATGTTGACGTTTGAGGTTTTTTTTTTTTTTTTAAACTAAAATTTCAATATTCAGATATAATTTCAGTATTGGCACTTTGCAATAAAACAATGGGTTTTTGGTTGAGTTTGAGCACTTATCTCTAAAAGCTTCACCATCTCTGCCCTAAGAAGTTGAAGATACCAGCAATGTAGATAGATTATTAGCAGAGCATTTTCTTGTTTTTACTTTTGAGTGTCAGGCATTTCATCCAATTGGATGAAAAGCTAATGCAATTAAAGTTTCTGAATTTCTAAAAGTATCATTTTATGCAATACATTTTGTGCTTTATAATATGGTCTATATCTAGAAGAACAGTCTTGCAAAAAGGGTTGAAAACTAGTAAAATTTTTATAGGAGATGGGAATGCTTAAGACTGTGATGAACCAGATATTTGTGAAAAGTCTGGTTAGGACCAAGTGCCTTATGGTAGGGATTAAAAATTTGAAAGAAAAAATAACACTTCATTATATTTTCTTGAATTTAAAAGGCAATGATATCACTGAATGGGAATTTTTTAAAAATGAAAGAGAGTAATACAAATAGCCAAAAATTAACTTTTATCTCCTGGACATTGCTGTGTTGAGTCCTTCTTTACATGATATCAGCACAATACTAGTAATCTCTTTTATTAATATCGATGCATTTTGATTGGACCTTCACAAATCATCCTTTTCATGACTTAATAACATGTATGCAACACTGCTACCATTATTTCTTTACTCTTGTAGTTCTAGACTTGTGATAAACTGACAGGGTGTTTTAGTCAACCTCTCCTCTCAGTCAGTGGTCATCATTTCTAATTCCAATGTCTTGAACTAATCATATACTATATAGTCCTTAAAATTCATCTTTTTTATTTGAAAGGAAAATAACTGTGATAGAATTGCCCACATATTACCAATGAAATGTTTAAAATATGGACTTGATGATACTTTCAATTATAGATCTTCTTTCTCTTATTTCTTCTAGCTTTATTGAAATACACTTCAAAATAAAAGTTTACATATGTAATATATATATATATATATATATATATATATGCCATTATAAATTGAATTTATTTCCTTTTACTCAGACCTTATAGGTAATCTGCAGACATAATTGCAAGCTGTATAAATAGCAGCAGAGAGGACCACATTAACAACAAAAATCTTTCTAAATCTCAAAATGAATTTATACTGCTAGCTTTTTTGTTACTAACTTGTTACAAATTGTCACATAAAAGATATATCTGTACAATCACAAATGCAATCTAAAGCCAACTTCAGTAGTCATTTCTTTGTCCATCTGCTATTTTAGCTATTGTTATATGTCCCATAGTATGTAAAACTCTTGGAATGTAAATTTTAAAACTTTGCTTTATTATTTCTTTTTTATGCATGCTCCACTGTTTTACTTTCATCAGTGTGTTCTTTAAATGTGTGCACCTTGAAAGTTTCTTTTTACTCTTGTGTGTATTTTATTGATATATAATAGCCTAAGCATCTAATTTAAAAGTTGTGAATTTTTCTAAGAGGACAATATGTAGTTTATTAAGTAGTGATTTCTTATTGTTTATCTATTTTTTGGAATTCTGTATTACCTCTACCCTTTACATGCTTTTGTTTCTCTTTATAGAAATAAATAAATAAAAGTTGTGAATTTAAACTACATTAAAGCATGTAGTTGAATTCAGGATCATGTCTTCTTTTATTAAATCAAATGCAATGTAGAGAAATTTTAAAATATAAAATAAATTATAATCTATACTGTGAAATTAGAGAATGTTTAAAATTGAACAGATATCAACACAGAAATTGCACATAGCTGATTATAGCAACTTTACTAATAATTGTCAAAGCCTAGAAGCAAACAAGAGGCCTTTTAATAGGTTAGTTAATAAAATAATAAACTGAAATATTCAAATATTAGAGTACTAGTCAATACTAAAAAATTATCAACACATCAAAAATCAAAAAATTAAAGGCATATTATTAAGTGAATGAATCCAGTCTTACAGAATATAAATTAAATAAAATTTGAATACAGAGAAAAGGGGAAAAAAACAGTTGTTACCCAGGAATAAAAGGGCACAAAGGAAACTTTATGAACTTTAAAACTTAATCTGAATGATACTACAATGATATACACATATCATTATTCTTTTGCCAAAACCTATAAAATGTCCACTACCAAGAGTGAATGCTAATGTACACTATGGACTCTGGGTGATAAATTTTCTCAGTTGTAACCAATGTGCAAGACAGTGATGATCTGGAAATCTACGCAAGTACTAAAACAGAGCTTATATGGAAAGTCTGTAAAGCATACTTAATATTACCTTTAACATAAAACTGTTCTAAAAGAAAAAGTTTCTTAAAATTGATAGAAACACTCATGAATGTCTTTAGAATTCATGTTTAATTTGCACACTTTACAATATTTCAAATTATTTGCATTCATGTTAGGTTTTGTTCCAATCCTATTTTACATCTTCTTCTAATTCTGCCTTCCTAATAAACACATTTCACTTTTATAATTTAGGCTTAGATGATGATGGGGAAAATGATTTGAGCATAGAATGTGGTACTATGTTTTTCAAATATTGAATAAAATGAAAATATTTTTGAGTAATCAATGACCCAAAATATTTAGCAACATTACATTATATTTGAATAAAATAATGAATAATGCAATTAAGTAATTGCTAAACAAATAAATGCTAAGCTTAATAAGCTAAGATTTTTGACACTCTAGATATGAATATTTATCATCAGAGATTCACAAACTAGATACAATATAATACTTAAAAATATATACGGTAATTCCATGGTTTTTTATTGTTGGAGACCACTATGAAGCAGCTCTGAGCAGGATTTAAAATTAACTAATTGGCTTTCTGTGTTTATCTGTGAGTCTGTCCTAGGCCTTGGCCCCTTGCCTGGCAATGGGAGCTGATTCATAGTAAGTGAACCTCTATGAGTCACTGGTCCTAGCTGAGCCCTGTAGTGGCCTGTGAGGCCACACATACCTCAAAGGGTAAGATAAGGCCACAGCTGTGGACACTTGGCTCAAAGATCAATTAAGTCAACAGAGACTGCAGCTGCAGGAATTACTTGTTCAGCCTCACTTCTACCATGTCTTCATGATAAGACAGTTCTAATGAATTAACTTGATTCATTACTTGGAGATGTCCTTGAAGTGACTCCCAAGGTCCTGCTCATTGCCTGCACTTTCCTCAATGTCCCTGCCCATTGTTGTTGGACCTAAGAAGAGTGGGCAGTCCAGAGAAGTCTTTGTCTTAGCTGTCAGAGTCTCGAGCTCAGCTAAAGGGTTCTGACCATCGTGGAGCCCTAACATCATACCACTTGTCTCATTTTATTTAAGCTTTTGCCATACACTAATTTGGAAACCTGGAGATCTAGGTCAGGACCCAATACTTTACTCAATCCATTATGATAGATTGCTTTCTACATTTAAAAAATCCATTAAGCTCTGGGAACATGCATTGTACAAAACAGACAAAAGTACTTATCTTTCATGAGAAGCAAAATGAATATAAGATATCATACATATTTCAAAGAAAATAATAAAGCAGTAAATAATTGTGAAAATATTTGAGACACTTTTAAAAATTGCAAGTGTGCAAAAATCATGAAAGAACTTATGTTTGCATAAACAACATGAGAGACCAATGACCTAGAAGAAAACATTTTGTGGAGAAAGAATAGAAGCTACTTAATTAACGAATCAGTGAAAGAAACAACACAGGAGCCACTGCTGTTAGAGCAAGGTACATAATACATATAGCCCGATGTCAGAGAAATAGGATGAGCTGGGGGAAACGGGAAGGAGGCAGGACATACAGATCCTATTATGTGGTATCCCTTACCTAAAGTAGTACTATAAGGAACAAATGAAACAATGTTACTTACACTTAATTATTACTTGTATAAATTGAAGTTCAAGAGAATATTTGGGAAAGAAGATATACATTTTAGTGGTATCAGTAAAAAGGTAGTACTATATCTATCATGAAATAAAGGGAAATATACAAAGAAATTAGAAAAATAGTATGGCTAAAAAATAATCTCTTTATTGTTCTAAATTTGAAAAATTAGATCCAGTTAGTCTAGGAAGTGATAAAGATTGTGAGTCAGGCATGGTGACTCATGCCTGTAATTCCAGGTCCTCAAGATACCGAGTTTGGAGGATTTCAAGTTCAAGGCCAGACAGTACAATTTAGCAAGATTTTACATTAAAGTTTAAAAAATAAAATAAAGGTCTGTAGATAGAACTCAGTGCAAAGTACAAGGTTCAATGTCTAATAAAAAAAAAGAAGATAAAAAAAGAGAACTTGAGATGAAGGTGAATACATATTTGCATAATTTTCTCTATATATTTATAACATATCAATCTATTTTTCAAAATAAGACAAAATAAAAAAGTCTGTAAATTCCAACAGAGTAAACATGTGAATAATCTCTCTCAATGATCTTGGTCCAAAGAAATAGACATAGTTTATGCCTATGAATAAATTTTGTATCTAACTAAAATAAATGAGTTTTAAAATGCATAAAAGAAATATATATGCTGAAAAGTTAACAATAATGAATCTTGATTGGAAATCTCATACATATCAAAGAAATTTAATAATGTTGATAGTATGTGGGGTTCTGGTCATTGAAATCAGATTTTATGTTAAATGTCATTATGGTATTTTCTACATGAACTTGGCTAATTTTTATTTCACAATTCCCACATCACTGGAATTTCACAAATTAATTCTTTTCTTATATATTATTTTATACTGCATGAACTAAAAAAACCCTCTTATGTGATGTTTAACATGTTCTCTTGCATGTAAATTTATTTTGTTATTATTTGTCCTGAAACTCTTTCAAAAATCTATATATATTTGGTGTTAATATTTTCAACACTATGTACTTTTTTATTTGACATAAATCTTTTTATGTCAACCTCTGTTGTTTTTTTAAATAGAAAAAAGTAAAATGATGATACAATAATTTCACAAGATAATAGGAGAGTAACAATAGTTAAAACATTGAATATTGTTATCTTCAAAATAGTTGCTAATATTACAAGCTATAGGCATGAAAAGTGGATCAAACAGTATAAGCACAAACCTTTCTTTTCAACAGAATAATAGAAATTAATAGAATAACCATTTTAACTGTCTTGTATAATTGTATACATATTTTTTTTATTTTTCCTTCCTTCTTTTCTGCTTTCCCCAATCCCAGTTTATCTTTCCTTTTGAACAGTTTCTACCAATTTCACAATATAAATTGCACACGTTGGTTCTTATTTACTCTTTCAATTTCTTACACTGAAGAGACAAAATGATGTTTACAAACTGAGCCTGATTAATTTTCTTTATGAGTATGGTCTCAAGTTGCATCTATTTACCTGTAAGAGTCTCAAGTTTATCCTTGTTTGTGGCTAAGTAGTACCCCATTGTATAAAAAATGCCACATCTTTTATATATATTCCTTGCTTGATAGGCATTTGGGTTGTTTCCAAGACTTAGCTAGTATAGATTGTACTGCTATAAAAATAGGTGTACATATATTGCTGTGGTATGGTGTTTTTATACCCAGAAGAGGAAGAGTTGGGTCAAATGGTGTCTCTAATCCTAGTATTTCAAGGAATCTCTACACTGATTTCCACTATGGCTGCACCAGTCTACACTCCCACCAACAGCAAAGAATAGTTCCTTTTTCCCCACAGCCCTTCTAGCATATATATATATAGTACCGGGGATCAAACCCACAACTTGCGTGCTTGCAAGGCAGGCACTTATTTCACTGAGCTAAATCCCCAGCCCTGCTTCTAGCACGTGTTAGTGGTTGATAATAGCAATTCTTTCTGGAGTAAAATAGATCTCAGTGTTGTTTTAATTTACATTGTATCAAATGACCAGTGATATTGAACATTTTTTTCATATACTTATATACTATTTGTATCTCTTCATCTGAGAATTGTGGATGCCCAATTTTGCATTGGGTCTTTGAATTTGGGAGGTATAATTTCTTCATTGGTGACTAATTTCAATGTGAAAAAGCTTTTTAATAAGATGAGTTTCCAATTTTTTATTCTTGAAATCAGTTTGGGTTTTATGAACTCTCTGTCAACATCTAGTCTTCAAGATTTCTACCTAATTTGTCTTCCAGCAGATTTAGTATTTCTGTTTTAATATTTAGATTTTTGACCCATTTTGACTTTAGTACATAGTCATTGACCTGTGTCTAGTTTTAGTCCTTGGCATGTAGAGAGCCTTTTTTCTTTTCAACATCATTTAATAAAGAGGCTATCTTTCTTCCAGTAAACATGTTTGGGTCTTTATCAAAGATAATGTAGGTGAGTGAGTTTATAGTTTTGTCTGAATTTTCTAGTCTGTGCTACTGATCCTTGGGTCTGTTTTTTTTTTTTCTGCCAATGGCATGTAAATTTTATCACAGTAGCATTGTAGTATAATTTCACATCAAGAATTGTGATGCCTCCTGTCTTGGTTTTGCTGCCCAGAATGGCTTTTGTTATTCTAGATCTCTTCTAGTTCCAAATAAATTTTATGAATGTTTTCTCTAGATATTTAATGTATGCTAATGGTATAATGATCGTGATTGCATCTAACTGTATAACCTCTTTAGGAGTATGGTCATTTTCTCTGTTTCTATGAACAAGTAATCTTTCCATTTTTTTTTCTTTTTAAAATTTATTTTCTTTCTATTTTCTGATATCCTTTTCATTCTCCTTTTTCAGAGTACTGCAATTTTCAATATATAAGTCTTTTACTTCCTTTGTTGTGTTTATTCCTAAATATTTCAGTTTTTTGTATGCTATTGTGAAAGACATACTTTTCCCCAATTTCTCTCTCAGTGAGTTTGCTTTTGTGTACTGGAAAGCTATTGATTTTTGAGTACTGAATTTGTATCCAGCCATTCTACTGAATCTGGTCATTAAATCTAGAAATATTTTGGTGTGGTTTGGGGAGTCTTCTGTGTAAAATATTATGTCATCTCTGATAACAATAATTTAATTTCTTCCTTTCCTATCCTTATTCCTTTCATTTCTGTCTTTTGTTTAATCACTCTGGCTAATGATTTCGGAAATATATTGAATAAGAGTGTTGATAGTGGATATCCTTAACTTGTTCCTCATTGTAGATTGAAAGTTTTCTGTTTTTGTCCACTTGCTATGATGGCTGTTGGTTTGACATAGATGACTTTTATCAAATTGAGGTAAACACCATCAATTTGAGTTTTCATAGAGTTTTTAACATGAATGAGTGTTGGACTTTGTCCAAGGCATTTTCTGTATCTATTGAAATAATCATGTGATTTTTGCCTTTTACTCTGTTGGTTTTGCGTATTCCACTTATTGATTTGTATATGTTGAGCCATCCCTGCATTCTGGGGATGAATTCCACTTGATCATGGTGTATAATCTTCTTGTAGATTTCCTACAATCTACTTTCTAATATCTAATTGAGGATTTTTCCAACAATATTTGTTAGGGAAAAACTACATACTATTGAAAGGAAAATATATCCCTAAAGGCTTCTGATTATCTCTAAAAAGACCATTGTCAAAAATAACACAAATCAAGATTTATTATGCTTGCTGAAACCAAATAGAATAGTATGTTGAAAAATTATGTACAATGCCAACTGTAAAACTTACTGCAATAAAGTTGAGTGACATGAAGCATTAATTTAATTCTGATTTTTATCTTCTGTATTATAATTTTAAGAAAGTATTTATTAGGAGATTGATTTTGAGTCTCTAATGTAATGGTAGTACAATATCATCAGGTCTGCCTCTAACTGGAGCTTTAACCAAAGAAGCCAAGCAAAATAGCTTACTCATAACCCCACCCCTTTTTAAAATTTAGTGTCATTATAATTATAATGCTCATTATCATCATCATTTTTATCATTATTATTATTTGAGACAAGGACTTGATAATTTGCTAAAGTGTTCTTTCTAGGGTAGAACTTGTGATCTTTCTTTCTCACCTTCCTAGAGTGCTGGAAAAGCAAACTCTTTCATTACATAGATCATGCATTTGGAATATGATTTTAATTGCTGATTTTATACTCTTTAATATGTACTTTACACAAATGAGTTTTTGAGGAAAAGAATGATGACCTTACAACCTCTGAGTATTCTGCTACCAATGCAGTGTGAGATGACTTGTAGTTAATTCCATGAACAAGTTTATAAATGTATGAAAAAAATGAAGCAGTTCTATACCATTTTCCTTGGTGCTTTTTCTCTGAAGGTGATAGTTGATTGTTTTTATTGCTGAAACCTTAATTAATTCTTCTATGAAGATTAATTTTCAATTCAAAGATTGTATTTATTTCTTTTCTGCAAGTTAGGGTACATCTTCAAACAGGTATTTTTCAGGATATTCAAATTCAGTATATTTTTATCAAAACCAATTATTTTCTTCACTGGAAATTTTCTTTTTGTAGCCATCATTCATATCAATAGCTTATTGATTACTAAGATGATATTACATAATGTTTAAAATATTAGTATAAAGGGCAATGATAATGAGAAATATAGCTATCTTAATTTTATACAAGATATTACATTAACATGATGTCAGTTCTGCACACTTTTGGTAGCACATCAATAGTTACCAATTATTCACCTATCTCTGCTAATTCTACCTGTACTCTATTTCTTGAGTGTGATTTTTTTATTTCCATTCTCAACACTGCTACTGTACTCAATCCTTAAGTCTCAAAGTCCTAAGATTTCAAAACAAAAAACTGATTCTTCTAGTTGTTTTGTCTCTTTGCTATTCTATCAAAATTAATTTTTAACTTACTACTTTTCATGTTAAATGAAAAATCAAGAAGCCAGTGGATTTAGACTGTCCTTATACTTTGCTTTTTTGCCTAATGAACTGCATCCTAAATAAATAGAACATATTAAAAATGAAACCTAATTTAGGAGTATTTGATTAGTCAGTTCTCAGCCAATTGCAAGCAACTAAGCTTCATTAAAACACAGGTTACCAATAGATCAGACCATGTCCAAATAAAGAAAATTCTCAGCTGAAACCAGCAAAGCTACTCTGCATTTTATTTACATGTTCAATTTATAAGTACTCTCTCATTAGTTCTGAATACTGACTGATTCATGAATTGCTCAACTGAACTCTATTATAAAATATATCTGGTTATTTTGTTAACCCACTCAAAGCATATGTAAAAATGTTAAAATATTAAAGAAATTATGCTAGTTCAGGGAATAGGACAATGTGTAGAGAACTCTTTGTTTTCAAGATACATATCTGGAATCAATATTAATGTTTTTGGACAGGGTATCACTATGCAGTGCAGGCTGGCTTTGAACTCACTTTGTAGCCCAGGTTGGCCTCAAACTCACAGGGACCCTCCTGTCTCAGTCTCCCGAGTTCTGTGATAATAGGCATGTAACCCAATACCAAGCCCTCCTGAACTGCCATGTATACACCGTGTTATGCTCAATCTATCTATTAAGTGTTTCTTAATTCAGTCAAGTTGATATACCATGTTTCACTGTCACAAGCTATAGCTTGTCAACTTGACACCAGACAGCATATCATAAAACTATATCTAATTTTGAAATACAGTAGCAACTTCATAATTATACCCAACATAATACAACAGTCTTGCATACAACCAAAAATACAATAATTCCTTTTCCACACTCTCAACAGTTCCAAGATTTTTCAAAAATTCTAATCTCTTCTAAAACACATGGAAAACTCTTAACTGTAAACATCTGTGAAAGTCAACACCAAATTACACAGTTATAAAGCACAAGACCACAGGTTAAATATCCCCTTTCCAAAAGGGAAGAATAGAGCTTAGAAAAGAACTTGATTAAAGCAAGAAGGAAACTCAGCAGGGCAAATGTAAAGACTTGTAGCTACATATTCAAATAGTTAGACATGGATTCTGGGTGAATTGGGAAGTTCCATTTCTGGTTTTACTGTTTTTGGCCCACACAACTTACTTTGGGACTGGCTGTGCTCACAGCCTGAAGCTTTCTTCACCAGGCATTCCATGCTCTTCATATCGCTGATTTCCTGCTGTCTACACTGGAACATTAACTTCACTTCCACAACTTCAAGCACCACTTCATCAAGAGTCTCATGTCTAACCTCCAAGACCTTACTTCAAAATGTGAGTAGAAGCTTTCCTGACACCACAACTCTGCCATTCTGCACTGGGTAAAACAACCATGGTACCTATAAAACCAAAGTCTACCCTTACAGAGGGTATTAGCCAAATCCCTTGGAATCATGTCAGCAGCAGTCAGAGTATCTGGCAGATGGATATAGTGAGAATACTGGGAAATGTATTTCCTAAATGACCCTTCTTCAGCAGGGAGCCCGAGGACTCTCTTCTGAAACAAAATGTTTACAGTCTTGCCACTTGGAGCCTACAATGTAGGGGCCTCACTGATTTTTTATTAGCTTTCAAGGCATCTTTCATCTTGTTCCGGTACAAAACAGTGAGTTTATGCACACTGGTGCTAATGTCTTTAGCAGACACTCTTCTGGCCCCAGCTTTGTGTATGATTCTTTCTGAGGAAATATTTAATATTTCCATATTTTCTGCTCTGCTTCTTTTGACCACAATTGTCTCTGCAACTTTGTTTAAAAGTAACCGTAGATATTTGTGCCAAAGCCTGAATGTTAGTCTGTCTTGAAATTAATTAGTCCATCACACATTTTCTCAATTTCATGCAAAAATGTAGGCCATGGGGGAAACATAGACTCAAGTTTTGACCAGAAAATAATGCACATATCATCTAGTCCAATTGTGCATGTGTTACTTGTTCCAAAATGAAACCTCCCAAGCCTTGCCTTTACTGTTCTCATGCCCATCAGCACTCTGAACTTCCAAGTTTGTACAAAAATCACCCATAGAGCTTGATTTAGGTATTCTTTGGCTTCTACAGTCTGTGTGTCCAAATATTTCCAATTTTGTCTCACAAACCATTTACAAAAACTTCTAAATTACATGGTTAGGTACAGTCACAACATTGACCTCACTTATTTGCTATCAATTTTCCATATTATTCAACTTTCCCACTACTGGAAGACAAAGCCTAACATGCACTATTTAAAGATCAGAAAGGTTTGATTTAGTTAATGACTTCTGGGGATTCAGCACATAGTGAGTCCAAGACTAAAATGTCTTTCCCTTCCAGTGGGAAGGTCTTGAACAAGAAAACTGCTTGACTTATGAAATTCAAGAAGAAAAGTATGACAAAAATACAGAGATGAGGTAGACTTTTAGTGTCTAGTATTTAAATTAACTTAGTAGATCTTTTCCATAAAATCATAACAATACTTTTTATTTTTATTAATGCATATTTGTGGTACATAATGATTACATAAATCACAGGGAGCTGGTAAATGTACACAACACATCATAATTCTTTTTGTTTCCCTTTTCCCTGTCTCTTATTCCTCCTCTCTCCATCTCTTGGCTTAGTAGGTTTGATCCAAGAAAATACAACTGTTTAAAACAAAATTTTCCATTTATATTTCATTATGCATACAATAGCTTTATTATTACTCATATTTCATTTTCATAAAATACAATTTCAGAGAATGTCTTTTAAGACAGTTTTTAAATGCAGGTAAAATAATGTAATAGTTATTTTTAGGATATCATAGTTTTCATAAAAATAAATACAACAAAAGAAATATTGTAGTCATGCCATATCTAATTTTAGAGGTTTATATAAGCAACATAAATTGTGGTATGAATTAGACATTTTTTTAGAAACTAACAATCATGTTTTATTATCTACCTCAAATTAAAATTCTTCTGAAATTTTGAAAATTTAAGAAAATAGCTTATGAAAATGTTACCAAGGATATTGCAAAGCTGAAACTGTATCTGAATGATAACTAAATAGAAATTTGTATTGACATTTTTGTAGAATTTATGAGAACAAATTATTCTTAAATTTCTTTAAAAACTGAGCAATGATTTTAATATGATTATCAATATACCAAGATGCTTTTTTTACACATTTATGCTGTATCATATTACTTTTCATTTGAGCAAGATACTCAGGTAATATTTCTATACTGTAATAAATAAGAATAAATTAGACCTGTAGAATTGAAAAGTGGTTGAACTATTTGTTAAAAATGGTCAATCTATTTTTCAAAAAGAAACATATCATTTTAAAAAGTGTATAAATAATGATTCCTAAGGCAATCTATCAGAGTTTTTGTACATGTGTTTATGTGAATAGACAGACTTATATTTTAAATTATTTATTAATCTGTATTTAGCCTGAAAAAAATCTTAAACATAAATTCTTCAAAATTACCTGAAATGTCTGTGGGAAAACATTCTTACAATATCATAGAGTTTAGACATGTTGCAAAATACTGAAGAATACTCAGTGGATGAGCTTATGAGTATGTGGTTTTTCTTTTATAAATAGATAAAGTATTTAGTTGGACAAGTTTAACTGCATCTACAAATTGAAACTAAAAATATCAAAGTAATATAAAGAAAAGCACATATTCCCTGAAACTGAAGTCAGAGTCAGAATATCCATGTTTGAGAAATCTCAAGACGTTTCCTCAAGGCAATGTGTAAAAGTAGATCAAAAGAAAAATGAATATATTGTATTGATTAACAAGACAAAACACTCTAGAAACAAAAAATGAAGACTGAGTGCAGTACTCTGAATTACACTTGCACAGTGAAATATAAACAAGAGAGAAAGTGTGAGTCTTTCTTACATTTTCTCATTTGTTTTTCTGAGGTCCATGACATTGATGCTTAAAGAAAGAAAACAAAATTCTAACTCACTTCTAATTGTGATGCTTGTCTAGAATAATTGTGCTATCCCAAGGAACACTGAGAATAAAGTCTGAAGGTCAAGATATAAGCCTCTGTCAAAGGTTTCTTGTAGTAATGAGAAAAAAAAATCTAGATGTCCAATATTGTTTTAAATAAAGTCTAAAATAGTCAAAGGAGCTAAAGATGGCCCATCAGTGAGCAACAAAATACAAAGCCTCCTGGGAGAAACAACTCATATGCCAGAATAAAACATCCTGGGGAGACCCAGACAGAGGGACATGGATCCTCTTGACACGGGAAGAAATTAAAACATAAAAAAGTGTGTCAAACACACAGTCTTGGGGCTTCAACTGGAATAGCTAAAATTACCAGAGAAGGCTTTTTCCCTGCAACCTACCAAGTTTGCACCAGCCTGAGTTCGCAAATTTGCACCAGCTGGCAGAGCCACCCAAATCTCGTTCTTGCCGCCATTCACAGGAGCCACAGTCATGCTGAAGTCAGGGGTTGGTGAGCCCAACAGAGAGCAGAGCTGGCAAAGTGACCTTCAGTAATCCATGGTCAGTGCTGGGAATGAGAGCCCCCCACCATGAGAAGGGCACGACCAAATGGGCTACATGTTGGAATCAGGCAGTTGGAGACTGAGTTGGGAGCGACAGTGACTTTAGTTGGTTTCTCCCTCCCCAGAGCAGATTCATGGGATTTGCTTGGACTGGGCCACACCCCTGGCCAGGACCCAATGAGCCATCCCAAATTGATTCCCTGCACCTAGCACGCACTAACCTGTTGAAGGCCCCTGAAGTTTGGCTGGCCTAGGGGGAGGGGCCAGCATATGAAGCCCCTGCTTACACCTCAGTGAAAAAGAGCAGGCAGGAGAGGGTGGAGTTCCCTCACCAGCATGCCTTGGAGGAACTGTGGCGGACAGGGAAGGGGGCTGGGACTGCCACTGTACACCTGTGAGGAGGACTATGACAGGAGAGAGAGGCAAGACGAGGTCCCCAGCCCAGAACCCTGAGAGCACTGATCCAGGAGAGGGAAAAACAAGGGAGACTGAGGGCAGCAAACATGCAACATCAGACATGACTTCAATAAACATTAAGAGATCTTTGGGACCTTGTGGACAAGCTCAAAACTGAAACATTAAATCAGGTAAAGCAAGATATGGATAGAGTAATAAAAGAAATGCTAACCATCTCTCAGGAAGACATAGATGGAAGGAGGGAGGCACACCAAGAAAGGAAAGAAACACTTAATAAAGAATATAAAGAAAATATAGAATACATGGAGCAGATTCAAAGAGATTACCAGGAAAGTAAAAACTTCATTGAAAGCTGGCAAAACACCTTAAAAGAAAGTAAGGATAGACTATCAAAACTTGAAGACAAATTTTCAATGTGTGCTCATGAAAGGAATGATCTCTTAAAAATAACAAGGAAACAGGTAGTAACAATACAAAGGCTAGAAGACAACAAGAGCATCTGTAATTTAAGAATAAGAAATGTGAATGAAGAAGCAGGAACACAAACAGGGGAATTACAAAGGCTATTCACAGAAATAATTAAGGAAAACTTCCCAAGCATGGGAAAAGAAAATGACATTCGGTTGTGTGAGGCATACAGAACTCCAGCCTCCTACAACCAAAACAGAGCTACACCCAGACATATAATAATCAAGATACCACAAATTCAATATAAAAACAGAATATTAAAAGCTGTCAGAGAAAAAAAACAGATTACCTATAAAGGTAAGCCCATCAAAACCATGGCAGACTTCTTGACACAGACCATCAGAAAAGAAGAGCTTGGAGCAAGTATTCCAAGCCCTGAAAGAAAATAACCTCCAGCCCAGATTGATGTACCCTGAAAAACTGTCACTAGAAATTAATGGAGAAACAAGATGTTTCCATGACAAAGAGGAACTGGGGGAATTTGTGACCACCAATCCAATCCTACAGAGAATACTGAAAGACATTCTAGAAAGAGAGAAAAAAAAAATACCAGGATTTTAGGAACAGTGGCAGAAAGGCCTCAGTGAGTAGGGCAGGCAATAGAATGAAGGAGAAAAGTAGACAAACAAAGGCAGAAAAATAGCATAGCAGAAATGAGGCAAAGAAGGATGACTAGAATCTCTAACATTGATGGCCTTGATACACTATATTGTTAATAGTGTACCAGGATTTTAAACCCACATTACTCACACAACTCTGCTTAGATGGATTATATTCTGTTTCAGTCATTCTACCTGTACTAGATTTGAGGGCACAAACAATTATCCCAAAAATAGCAGGATATAGTATGGTAATCATCCTTAATTTCTCATTAACTTAATCTAAAGCTCTGTATAACCTACACTGTTTTACCATGACTGATCGTAATTGAATCTGGTTTGTTAAATCGCTGTTTTGTATCAATAGATTTTAGTCAAAGCTCCTTATGATTGATAGTATCAAGTCTGAGAGTATAGGCAACTGCACTGAAGACAAAAAGAATCACTAGAATATCCACTCTAGTTTATTATTTGCCTTTGAAGTTTTATACTGTCTACAATGTTTTATTTTTATTAATATTGTTATGTAATGCTATATTCAATTATACTGCTATATTGAAATATGCCTGATGATACACACAATTTTATTGAAGATAAGAAACAACACAGTAATCATTGTAGATCACCTTGTACTGTGGCTTTATATGACTTTTTGGTTTCATGTTTTTATAGGAATTTGTCTTGTTTTGTCTTGCTAGGTTTTGTTTTTCCCTCTAATACAGAAAGGATAGAAATGCATGTAGAGATTCATGCATACATAGCTATTTACAGTCTCACTGTTTGAATATCTACTTTGTATGCTTTAATTTTGTAACTTGAACAACTATTTCTAAGAGGACAATATGTAATTTATGAACTATTGATTTCTTACTGTTTATCCTTTTTATTTGAAATTCTATATTATCTCTACCCTTTACATGGTTTTTTTCCCCATTAAATAAAAAAATATTTAAAGTCTAAAATAGAATCAAGGGGAAAATAAATACAAATGAGAGTAATGATGGATATTAAAACAAAAAAAATCATAACAAATATTCTAGTTTGTATTCTCAACAAAAATCAAGAGTAAAGCCAGGCATGATGGCACACACCTGTAGTCCCAGTGCTAGGGCAGCTGAGGCAGGAGAATTGCCATGAATTCAAGGTAAACCTGGGCTACAAAGTGAGTTCCAGACCATCCTGAATCATATAGTGAAACTCTGCTTCATAAAAGACCAAAACATTTTAAAAAAGAAAAATCAAGAGTTAATTAAATCTTGTAACTTGAAGAGACCATGATGAAAAGGATAAAACAATGAACTCTGGAAAATTGCTTTCGTAAGAAAACAATATAATAAAAATGTAAAACATTCAATAAGTCTAATGGTAATAAAGAAAAATAAAACATTTTAGATTAAGACAATTTTACCACTAGTTGTAACTATTATTATAGTTATGTAACTTAATCTAAATATCCTAGAAAAAAATAAGTGTATACAAATTTTAAGATAGATTTTTAAAAACACTTCAAAAGAGTTGGCAATCTAAAGAGATCTATACAAAACGAGTAAGTAGACGTGCTTCATGAATATGTCCCCCTGATAGTTTTTGTTAATCTAAAGCAGCCAACTAAGAAACTAAATTTTGCTCTTCATCATTTCAGATGGTGTCATAATCTAAGTCAAAATCCATTTCATTTGATGCAGCACGAATATTGACTGTAAAACATGGCTCCCAGTCTTATACACTTTTTGTTTGTTTGTTTTGGGTTTGGGGGACTTTTTTTTTGACACAAGGTCATGCTATGAAGTCGAGGCTGGTCTTGAACACATGTGAGCTCAGGCTGGCCTCAAAACTGCAGCAAACCTCCTGCTTCAGCCTTCCAAGTGCTTCAGTTACAGGCCTATTCCATCTTGGCCAACTTCACCACTACTGCTAACTGACTCAATCTTCATTCTTTTAAATGGGGAGGCAGGAGAGAAACTTTCCTAACAGAAAAAAATCACAAGTTAAGAATAAGAACTAAATAAAATTCTACCTTGGGTCATATTAGAATCTCCCAAATATCAAATGGTACTATTAAAAATAGAATAGTAAGTTAAAGGCCAAAAATATTCATTTTCAAAGAGGCACATGTACAACATGCAAAGACCTAAGACATTTCACAAAAAAGAAATTTCAAAAGATGGATAAACATAGGAGAAAACAAAAGTGTTTGTGATGATGAAGTTATCACAATAAGTGTTTACAAAATTGAACAATATTACAACTTCCAGTGTTCTTGATTTTGTGGACCAACAAATAATTTTTGGTAATGATAATAGGAAATCAACTGATAAAAAGACTTGGTAAAATATTTAACGTTATTTGTTGAAGTTGAATATATTCAAATTATAATATATTTGTTGAAGTTGAATATATTCAAATTATTTGTTGCCAGGTTATAGACTCATCAAAATCGTGTGCATAATATACATATAAATATATATGTATATCACTAAAACATATGTAAAATATTCATAGAAGCATTTTACAGTGTAGCCCAACAATTAAATGACCCAAACTATCTAACAAAATGGATTTGGAAATGTACTTGTAATTCCACTATGGAGTACTACGAAGCAATGCTAATGAGTGAATCATGACTGAATAAAATATAAGTCAACTGAAAATATAGTATTAAACAATACAGTCAAAAACAAAATTAACTGTAACCTATGATTTCTTTTGGGCCTGCCTGAGTGGGTGTTGTTTCCTTTCTTGATCTAAATTGGATACTCCAATGTGTTTACTGTGTGCTAATAAAGTGTTCCATTTCTCATAATAAATTATTTCTAAAATTAACTTTTTGGCACAGTTTTAATATACATAATAGTCTCACATTCATTGTAGTAAATGTGCACCTGTACATCATCTACTTGGATTCTTTTTTCCCTATTCTCATCCTCTTTCTGTACAGTTATTATGTGCATGAATGTGAAAAAATCTAACCATAGACACAGATATTTTTTCTATTTTATGAAATTGCAAAATTGGAGACAATATAAATGTGTCAACAGTGAGTGAAGAAAATCCATATTAATACAACAAACATCATGTAAAAATGATATATGATATTAAAAGAAAATTTAATAACATGGAGAGAAATGTATTAGAAGAGGAAAACTAAGGAGAACACATCGTATTTATATTTATACATTTATTAATATATTCTAATGTAATTCTGTTTTCTAATCAGCACCTATGTAGCCCACATCTATTCCTATCTAAATTGTATCTCACCATAATTTGCACATATGTATAACTAATCTTATTTTCATCATTGAGTTCTGTCATATGATGTTAAACAAAAAGAGTCAGATGGGCACATTCTACTGTAGATTCATGTTCTGTAAAGCATATTAACTCTTACAGTAGTTGCACTTAGCCAAGGAGGATTTCCATTGTGCTTCGCCAAATTTCACTGAGGTTGAAATTTTGTGTGATGAAATTCATTTCTCTACAATCTCCCTTCATTTCAGTTTTCATTTAGTGAAATATTTTTGATCGTTTATGCCTAAAAATTGGTCAGAATGTGATGCATTTATTTGCACCCCTCTAAATATAAGACTGAATATAAGACTTATTTCAAAGCAGTAAAAGAATTTTCTAAGGATGGTTGTAGAAAAAGGTAAAAATGCAGCAGAAAACATTGACTTGTTTCATGTGCTGTAGAATTCTGCAGAGATTTATAAACAGACACCAGTGCTATCTGGTAGTGAGAATTCTCAGTTGTCTCACGCTGAACAACAATGCAGGAAAAATTATATACTAGTTTAAAACATCATTGTTCAGAAAAGAATATCATTTCTAGCAACAAGTGGCCCAACATAAACATTATAAAAGTGAAATATGTATATTGATATAGTAGTGGATATATCCAAGTATTAATAATAGTTTGCTCAATACAATTATAATTGACGATCTTTATTGCTATATGTTATAAACTATCTGCACGCAAAACTGAGAGATCATTGAAGCTAACGGAACCTTGCTTTTCACTTTATTGTATCATTACAGTCATACCTCTTACATTTAGTTGAATGTTAAAAGTAGACTGTTCCTTCAAAGCCAACACTTTGAACTGGATTTTCCTAACAATTTTAAAATCACTGTTTGTGCTATAAAAGATATAGCTGCATGTATGTTTAGATGTGTGGGATAGATGACCATATTTCTAGGTTCTTGTTGGATTGTTGAACAGATCTGTTTGCACTCTCACTGCTTTAGTGCCCACTTTGTGTGCTTTAATTCTATAACTTGAATAACTATTTCTAAAAGAACAATATGTAATGTATCAACTGGTGATTTCTTACTGTTTATCTTCTTTTCTTGAAATTCTGTAATATTTCTACTTTTTTCCTGTTTTTTTTCCTCTTTAAAAAACATCACTATTTGCTGAAAAGAACTGAGTATTTAAAATATTTGCTTGAATTAAAACTCATTTCCAGCAAACCTAAATCTACTGCTTTATTGTGAATACAGTTTACATATGAATTTCATATTCTTCTCTGCATTAACAATATAAAGAAGGCATCGCAATATTTGAAAACTTACTTGTTCAGGTGTACTTTCTGTAATTACTCTATAATGTCCTTCAAAATACTGTCACAGTATTTCATTATTGATTAGAATATACACTTAAAGGTCATCTCTAGCTAAGCATTTCAAAACATGATTAGATTATGCTTGTTAAAGTTTCTACACACCTTTTAAATTCAGAGTAATTATATTTAAACAATATACTAATGGCAGGAAAAATTATGGTCATGCTAAAACAATGGTATTATTTAGTCAAAATAGGCATTGCTAAACCTATGGTACTTAAACACTTTTCATAAGTTTTAAACAGAAGCAAAAATTAGGCACATGTTTATTTTGAACTAAAATTTAGGAATTGTATGCATATTATTTCTTTTAGTAATCAAGATTTATATGTATCTTGAATGTTTCTGTAACTATCATAACATTCAGCTCTATATACATTTTAAAAAATAAAATAGATCAAGTATCTGTCTCTTAAATAAAACTTTAGATTCATTTAATTATCTTTATTATTGAAAGAAAAAGCTAGTTCTCAGTTATATTATTGCAATTCTTGATTTTTAAATTTATTAACATTATTCTTCTAGAGATAATTTATTGTTTTTTACTAGGACTTTAGTCTTTCATAGTGCATATTTACCATATTATCTTCAGAAATAATTCTACTACAACTAACATGTAGAAAATACTAATTTAACAGTAGATATTTTATTTAATATACCACATCCAAAACACTTAAAAATTCTTGTATATGGTACATAATTGAATATTTTAAGAAATATTATGAATTGATATTGTTACATATAATGGCTCTTTTTATTTTAAAGAGAATAATGCAAAATGATACAGAACAAAGCAGAGCAGAGTAAAACAATACTAATAACCCAGGATTTCAGAAAAAGACAGAAGGAAATCAACAGTGACTACCGTAATACCTCTTGTTTTCTTTGAAATAGTTGCCCAAACATTCACACACAATATTTTAATGCAAATCAAAATACTATAAAAGCAAGAAAAACTATAATGTCTCTTTGAACAACTGCATAAAATCTAAACTCTAATTCAGAAATCTTCATGAGGTTACTATATCAACTGACAGTTATGCTAAAGAAATTGTCAACTACTGATAATAAAAATGAAATGTTTGATTATTAACTATTTATATTTGTATAAGATCTCATTACATGATGTCAATGGTTTTATGTTGAACCAGAAGTTTAAAACAACTAGATTTGAGAGTAAATACCATGGCAGTATTTTTTTATTAAAAATACACATTTTTTACTAAATCATTCATATATAATGTATAATTATAGAAATCTGTTACATAAGGGCCGGGGATTTAGCTCAGTGGTGCAAGCACCTGCCTGGCGAGCACAAAGGCATGAGTTTGATCTTTGGTATAAAAAAAAGCATAAAACAAAGAAACAAAAAAAAGGAAATCTGTGGCATAAATAGCCCTTTCCTCACTTAGTCTGTAAACAGAATTATAGAAAATTGTGCAAATTCACATTAAAAAACAATTTTAGCATTTCCCCAAAGTGAAAGTATTTAGAGATAAAGCAAACTAGAGTTTATTGAATGAACTGGTACGATTCAGTTTTTCACGTCTTGTATAATCTCTTTATGCCTATCTGTGGAAAGAAATGGAATTAACACAATCCTGCGAGATAGATGTCCATAATAAAATAGTCAAATAAATCATATTATTCAAAAAGCCTGTAGATTTCTCCTTTCAGACTATACGCAGGAATATGTAAAGATAAGAGAGTTTACATCAATCTGTGATTCTTTTTTATCAGGTTCACATAGCAGTGCCTTTTGGAAGTGAAATGTGAAACTATAATACTTCAGGTTTTAAAAATAGACTTTTCTTTTTTTGAGGGGTACTAGGGATCAAACTCATGGCCGTGTGCTTGCCAGGCAGGTGCTTGAGCCTCTGAGCTATATCCTTGGCCCCTAGGCAATGATTTCTAAGTCTACCATTGCATATTCTAATTCAGCTGATATATTATGCAAAGTATTTCACTCTGATTTTCATTAAAACAAGATTGATATTATTGCTTTTCTGATGATCTTCACTTACACATAATAAAATTCTAAAATATTTCCACTGGTGAGCATGAGTCATTCAAAAACAAATCAGTAGATATATTGGTAGACTGTGGTAATCATTTTGGGTCAGATATGAACTTTACTACAAAATATTTTTGATAAGACTTAATTAATCATGAACACAAGAAGTAATACTAACAGACAATATTCTTTTGAAGAAGCAACAGGTTTAAATGGAACTTTATGATCATAATGACACTTTCAACCTAACACAATTTTGCATGTACAAATCAAAGCTCACTATAATTTAATAAATCACCTAAGTTTTCAAAGGAAAGAATATTTATATGAGAAATGACATACATGAAATATTAAGCAATTAAGTATTAAAATCTAAATGGACTTTCTAGAGCAGTGATCTTCTTCTCTGTCATTCTAGCACCTTCACTGTGCATCCTCCCCGGGCCTTCTTTCTTAACCCTCTTTATGTGATCAACAACCAGAATTTCTGTTCTGAAGTTTCTCATCCAACAGGAATAAATGCATACTCTACCAATACTGCTGCTTTGCTCAGGGTTTGACTGCATTCAACCATTAGAGATGGAGATCAATTGTAAAACTGCTGTTGTTCAATTACACTCCATGCAGCAGCATATCTGAAACATTTCTCATGATCATATACACGTATCACTGTAATATGCAAAACCACAAAGCAAAAATAATTGTAGCTGAGATTAGTAGATTTGATAAGTTTCTAAGAGCACATTTTTGAAAAGATCAATAAAATATTTTAAAAATCTTAGCAATGGAATTCAAGAAAAAAACCAAAAAAATCAATATCTGAAAGAGTAAATAACTGTATCAATAAACAAAAAGAAACTATATATATTCTAGATGTTATGATGATGGTCTCTAGAGCCAGAACTCCTGAATCAAATCTTGGCTTAGCTAATTAATGTTAGCTATTACTTAATGCTATTGTATACATGCCTAAGCAATCTGGTGTACTAGTCTTGGTTGAGGCATCTGTTATACAGAAGTAACATTAGTTCTCAAATTACATTTTTGTCATTTAAATGTGTAAAAGTATGTCAAATTAAACGATAACTAGGAATAGAGAATTCTGCACATCTTGCACATGGCAATTTGTTTTACTCATTAGAATGTAAACTCCAACACATCAGAGATTTTTGTTTTGTTCATGGTTATATCCTCAGTGTGATTGGTAAGTGTTGTTTGAATATACCAACTGGATTTCTCCTCCGTGCTGTGGTGATCATTGCCCTAGCCACTGGGTGTTGATGACTAAATGTTTTCACCAACTGCCTCAAACAGAAAACAAAACAAACATAAAAAAACCAAAAAATTTTGCCTGTATCATTCTCCCTTACCAAGAGCATCCCACATTACCTACCTGATGTCAGAAATATAGTTCTGGTCCCCTTGTACCAAAGTGGGACAAGAAAGAAGGACCATTTCACCAAAAATCTTTGCTTAGCAATATAAAATCAGCTCATGTATTGGGTGTACTGTATATTGAAATAAATTCCTAATCAGCCCAACCTTACTTCCTTTACATCATTTCACTAATGTTGATTCCTAAAATGTTCTCTAACAATCTTCCAACATCTATATCAGACACATTAGTATCTATCTTCTGACAAGTGAAAGGAAAAAAGAGGTTTTTAAAATTCTGCTTTGACAAATGTATTTTTAAAAGTTTTTTGAATAGTATTATATACATATGTTTGTGTGTGCATATGTTTATATAGGTATTCAAAATTTAATATAACTAATCATTTAGTGTTCAAAAGAAGAAGAAATGACAAAAACACCCAAGAACAAAAGATGGGAATCATATTTATATTAAACAGTTATTTCCAATAGCACTAAAATGAGATATGTCTTCCTTCCTCCTAATTCTCAGGAAACTATTTTAAGGAGAATTTATAGAATATAAAATCTGCACTATCTTATTTATATTAAATACCAAATCAAGTATGGTGTGTAGAATGAATAACAAATTCATACAACTAAGTAGTTAAAATACATGATTTTATCTCATCACCATGTGAAAGGAAAGACATCAATTTTCATTTTAGTAAATATTGGTTAATCTTCATATTACATTGTTAATAAAAGCAGAAAGAATTATATTGTGTGTGTAATGTTATTTTCTAAACACATTCAAGGGTGTATCATAGTTCAAGTACTAATATAAAATACACCAAGAAAAAATATGATTTCTAATAATGTAAGAGACAAGATAATTGTTCTTAATATATGTTACTATGTAAGACTATTTTGAAAATAATTCCCAATATTTTCATTAAGATTGCACTTCATCTTCACAGAAATAAACTAATTGTTTGCAGTGGATATAATCATTTAGTTAAAATGCCTATGACAATTAACTAAAATTTATGAGTTATTAATTGATTGCATTGTACTGAATAAAAAAAGGATCATTTATTATTGGTTATTATTCAACTGTTTAACAATTGCAGAAAACAAAATTTACTATCCCATAGCATAAATTAAAATAAATTCAAGAAACACTATTTTGATAAAGATGAATAAAGATAAATATAATTATGTAAGTTGGGACTGTAATGTAGTTAGAGATGAAAATTTTGAAATTGAAATTCTGCAGCTTACTGAAAAACATTGAAGAAATAATTTAAGTCTCTGAAACCTCTTCTCTTTACGTATGAAACCGAGAAGATTAAATGGTATGCGGAGAGGCCGTGGCTGTAGCTCAGTGGTCGTGCGCGTGAGTAGCGTGCATAGGATGATAAGTTTAAACCCCAGCGCTCACATGCAAAATAGTACTTCACATATGAAGTTATCGGCACAGATACTGGTCCAAAGTAAATAGATAACATATTAGCCGAAACTCTGAAAAAAGTGTGATTATGAAGACCACATGTTCATTTTGTATGTTTTTTTTTTTTTAATGTGGAGAAGATGCCAGAATTTTACATAACTGTTAACATTTACTATATTGTCACTGAGCATATATCTATGTCACAGACCACTATTATATGATCACTGATAATATGGCTATGTTTTCTTTGCACATAGATGCTAAATACTCTTTTTTTGCCCACAGAAATAGAGGTCATATTATAAAGTGTATACAGACTCATCATAATTAAAAATGTGGAAGAAATGAATGAATGATATCAATAATGCTAAATATTATTCTCCAATCATGAAAAGATTTTAATTGTACATTTTTAAATGTCCTGGTTTGGGTAGTTTAAAAAAGGAAAATATGTTTCTCTGAGCAGTTTTAGAATCAAGTAATGCAACTTTTACCCTTAGCTCATTTACCTGACTTCAAGGGAAGTCAAATGTGTTCAGACAAATGTTTTGGGTTCAGACAAATGTTTTGCACCTGCACAAAAGAAAAGGCCAAAACTGAAGCCTAAATATCATGGCAAGAGAAATAAGGGCTATGTGGGACAATTCTAACTCCTGGGCTCTCCATGTGCTTCAGAATAGATTAAATGCTTGAAAAGAAAGAATATGTTCTGGCAGCATTACTAGATCTATATCCCCAGGGCAAAATTGAAGACATAGTTGCATTTAATACAGACATAGATCTTCAGAAAGATATGTTCATAAGCAAGCATTGCAGGCATTCAGCTGTGCGTGCCAAGAATATCTCATGAAACAGAGTGCAGGCCTGGAATGAACATGCTGGAGTACAGAGGAGACTGTTGAAACTGTAACTGCTTCAGTGACACCCACAGCAGCAGGAGATGACAACAGTGGTAGTATCAGCAGCAAAAAGGGCTATTTTTCCATTTATAAATGCAATTGAACATATGGCTACCTTAATTAGGACTTTTCTCATTAACTCAGAATAGGCAGTCTCTACCAAAGCACTCTCAATAGAAAATCTGCATGAATAACGATCTATAGATTTGCAAAAAGACCATTTAATAAGTTGGAAACCAAGAACTCAGCTATGAGCATCTGTGCAACATTTGCTTGTTTTTACCATATTTAGTCAATCTCTGCTGTGTACCAAAAGGCCTCCAACCATATTCAAACTCCCATTGATAAGAATGGTTCACTTAATGCTACTTTGGTAGATTCTGCATTTAGTTAGAAGTTGAGACACCATTCAAACAAGAAAATACTAGTAGAGCTGTATACAAAGAAAGCATACATTGTTGTGTTGTAATTATGTTACTGCCACTTACCAAACATGAAAACTAAATTTGAAATTTTCCACTATGAAGCATAACACTGCCAAAAAATCATTCATTTTTCTTTTCACAAATATGTGGAAAGTGAATGTGCTATTTGCGTTTGAATCTTTTACAGGACAGATGCACCTTATAATGATATAATCTATAGGAAGAGGACTTTTTTTTTCTTTGTGAGTCTAATATTTAGTATTTAGAGGAAAGCAGATATAGAAAATTGATTAGGAACAAATCCTTATACTCCAGTAATCTGGATGTATTTACCAAAAAATCAAGTGGATTATTGTTTTAGTAGAAATTCAAAGCTGCAAATGAATAATTAAGATCAAAAGCTAATAGTCTTGCCTCTAGTATTAACAGACTTGGTTTCAAGTATCCCTTACACCAGTTTTATCTTAGACAAATCAGTTACCTTCATTGAGCTCATTCAATAATCAGGAGTATGGATTTAATATTACACTGTTTCGTAGTATGAGTGTGAGTGACATATGGGTACATGTGTTTGAAATATTAAATACATAAGTACCAAAGAAGGAGGGCTTCTTTCATATCTTATGTGATACGTTATGGCTATGGCTGATTAGATATCATGTTTATATTACTGGATTTGATGACTAATCTTTCATTGTCTATTATTGTAGATGGGGCCATAGATGCAGTTTTTCTATGGCAATATTTCTTAATTTGACCAAATTATGAAAATTAGCTAAAGTTCTTATTAGAATGCCAGATTGGCAAAACTTTTCTTTCAATATTTCAATTTAGTGTAAATGGAGCGTGCATGATGACTTGAGAGTCACTTTCCTGTCAGAGGGACAAATTCTCCAACACTCACAATTTGAGGGAAGAGGGCATTATTTTGGCTCATTTTTTTTTTTAGAAGATTCAATCCATGGATGATTGCTCCAAGGCAGAAATGACATGGCAAAGGGCCTGGTGAAATAAAACCCTGTATCTCAGGGCCTTCAGGAGGCAGAGAGAAGGGAGGCATGGACAAGAATACACACCCTTCCAGCCCAGAACTCCAGTCACCAAATTCCACTGTGCCCAAGCTCCTGGCAGCACAGTTAGCTATTTACTCATCAGTATATGAGCCTCAGTGATCCAATCACTTTCAAACATGGAGATGCTTGAAGGACACTATTTATTTATTTATTTATTTAGGTACCAGGGTCGAACTAACAACCTCGCACTTTCCAGGCAGGCGCTCAGGCCACTGAGCTAAATCCCTGGCCCATTGAAGGACATTTTTGATCTAAATCATAACACATGAATATTGACATAATTTGAAACAGGAGTCATTGACTGGAAAGTAAGCATATTCTAAACAAATACTTCTTATGCCTTACAGTAAAATGAATAGTAGCCTGGACTTAAATCATTTTGTCATATTTTTAAATCATTTAAGTAAAGTCTAAGACTAAATAATTATTCATTTATCTAAAATGATGGATTTTTATAGGAGAAACACATGCCTTACAACATTTTTCAGGGTAAACTTAATGTGTTAATTACATTGATAAACAAGGAACAACAAACCTAGCCTCAATACAATGCTCCTTATATAACTTTATATCTTTAGTAACCCTTAAACTCAAGTTTCCCTCAATCAAGATGTTCAACATGGGTAAATTCAAGGAAATGTCTACTGAGTTAGTTAGAAATCTTGTGCTGATTACTTTAAAACAACTCTCTTTTGCTGTTATTTATAGGATATTGCTATTACTATTGTTCAAAGAGAAACATACTCTCCATTAGTAAAGGGAAAATCCAGAAAAAATGAGTTTGATATTAGAAAATTAATTGCTTGGCATTGATTTAATAAAGTTTCTAAGTGCCTCTGTTTTTCACTAGTCCTTAATACATTTTATTCTAATCATTCTCTAATCTAACATCCTGGCCTTTAGTGGATCTGGCTTTAGCAAAGTGGAAATATTTGCCCTTAATTTTTCCTCAAGTTAACAAACATGGGGCTTCAAACACATTAAATATGTATCTTATCAATACAAGATTCTCAGTAAGGCACAAACACATTGCTTTCTAGGCTTTCTCATTTTTTTTCTCACTGTCTCTAGATTGTCAGTTATTATCTTGAAATAGATAACTTCAAGCTTGTGGCCCTACTTCTCCAAAGCTGTTATCAAATTAGTAATCTCCTCTGAGAGGTGACTATTCTAATTCGGACTTCTTCAGATACAAATCATAATAAATATCATATATATATATACATATATATAGCTATCAGTTTTTTCAAAAGAAAGTACATGTTAGAAATCATGGAATAGTCACCTGCTCTTTCAGATAATATTAAAAGTTTTAAAATAGTACTATTAGCTAATTCTTTAACTCTTTTTCTATGTATGTGTGTGTGTGAGAGAGCAAAAAGAGAGTATGTGTTATTTCCTGACATTTCCAATTTAGAATGATTAATTTGTTGAAAATCACTGAGGAAATCACTGCAAAATTTTAAGGATAAATTTAATATCAAAGACATTATTTTTTATTTATAATATTATATTGTTTATATCAAAATATTTGCATATTTCCTTTGTGGCTGGCAGGGACAACACTTCTTAGGAGTTTCTTAAAAATATGTACTACTACTTTTTTCATTAATAGACTTACGATATATAATAATTTCATTCAACTTGGTATATGTACATACAAATGCACATTGGTACACATACCCTACATATTTGTACATTTTGTGAGAGAAGCACTGATTTAATTTTGCTGCAGATCATCTGTTCAAGGAAGTTTGTGCAGTGATCATCCTTGGTAGATGGATGACAAACATTTTACAGGGGAGTACCCAAATTGCAACCTCAAACCAACTTATTTATCACAAAGTGACAGCAGTGTAATTAAAGCTGAATACTAAGTTTTTAGGTTAGGATAAAAAACCTCATGCACTAACATGTTTTGTCTTAAAAGAAAAACTACATGTGTGCCATAGACTTGCCACCTCTTGTTTAGGGCAAGTGGTAGTCATATGTTTCATGAAACAAGCAAGCAAACAGAAAAAGACTTTAATTTCCTTTGTCAGGGAACCTACCCACATGATGATGCAATTCAACATATTCCCAAATATTGTCTGGGCATTTTTGCACAGCCACATGGAAATGGTTGATCTGGGGACCAATGCAAAATAAAAAGTTATTGCCATTGCTGTGATTGATAAATTGTATTTTTTTAATTAAAAAGACAGTTTTCTACTTGCATTCATGAAACTCTAGCACACTAAATTCATTTGCAAATAGGGTGAAACCTCAAACACTTTTCAGTCCTTGATAGGCACAGATAATTTTTTGTGTAAGCTGCTTTTCATTTATCCTGGATGTATGCTACAAAATATGCCTTGAAGTTCTATTTGATGGAAATTGTAACATGAACAGTGTTTTGAAAGGGAAAAAATTTAAATAGCTCTTTTTGTGTATTGTAAAATATACCTTATAATTTCAATATTGAAGATTTTTTAAAAAAAAATCAAAGGTAAATTATTCATTATATTTGTGAAAGTATAAGGGTAGTTATTCAAATAAATTTATATATGTTTGGCTCTGGTCTGTTTTTATATCCACCTGTATCTACTTTTGACTCTGATGAGATATAATTTCTCTCAGGAAAAAAGTCTTATTTTCTTTCTGTGAGTCTTTTCTTTTGGAGTGAACTGAAAACAAGAAACAATTTGAAATCACACATTGGATTGCAAAATTGATGAGCAGTAAGTATTTCAAGGTATGAAAACCTCAAGAATAGAACTTCAGAGTTTAGGTAGCAGAAGAAAAAATGAAAGAGGAAGACACTGAATAGACGATGATTTTGAAAGCTGTTCAGAAATCTGATCACATTCAGGGCAAAAAGAAAAGACAGAGTTTATTATTCAAAGATAAAAATTAGTGTGAAAAAAGATCAGTTAAAGTAGAAAACAGGTTGTGATGAAAGAATTTGAATGGAAAATTCTTTTCTTAATTTGACTCAGTCTTCAGTACCCTGCAAGACTTCCTATATTTACTTTACAATATTTACATATATTGTGCACCATGAATACCCTGTAGGAGTCTCCAATAACTGGCATCATGGGAAGGGTCACTAATATACATACATGTGTGTATATTTATCTTTTCTATCAGGATAAATCATTCCATAACCAAATTATTACCCTTGTAATCTATTACCAAACTAATGGTATTCATGGATTATGACAAAAATTTAACCTCCGTTAAACATTGTTTTATTAATGTATAAGAATCATTCACAAATCATGTGTATTAGCTCTCATAGTAGTGTTTTCACTTACCTTTTTTGTGTATTTCATTTTATTACAGATTCCAGTAAATGTATTTTTGGGGGTTCATGAAAATGATATATAAGTCTTCTTTTCTCTCCGACTTGTCTGACTCAGATAGATATCGACAATTTGCAAATGTTTTGACCCTTGTCCTGGCATCCACTGATGAATAATAAGGATAGTGTGTCTGTCTTATATATGTTCTTTCCCTGTCTCTAACTTCTGATAGTCTTCATATTGAAATTTTGCTGCCAAGTGGAAAATACATTATGGTATTGGTCACAGTTCTTATTCAATTTGCTTCTTCTGCTTCTTTCTGTCATTATCTTTCATCTAAGAAGGAATGAGATATATGG
Source organism: Hydrochoerus hydrochaeris (assembly GCA_004027455.1). NCBI lineage: Eukaryota > Metazoa > Chordata > Mammalia > Rodentia > Hydrochaeridae > Hydrochoerus > Hydrochoerus hydrochaeris. Next base: position 286,111 of record PVLA01001695.1, read on the forward strand.
AGGGCTGACATTTTAGCTTAGCACTATCAGACAGTATTTTCAAAGCTAAAATCTTACAGAGTTAATGCCAGGAAAACTTAACATGTAGCTCAATATTACACTAGTTTAGAAGAAAGCCCAAAATTACGTAGCTTGCCAAAACTCTGTAACTTTTTCATATAATCTTGTCTTTCAGTATTGTTCGTTATATTTTGCAGAGAAGCAAAATCAAACCTCAGCATTTGTGGAAAAAGATTTGCTCTTGAAAGTGAGATGACAAATGAAGAGAAAAGGAAAAACAAAGAAAGTCCTAGATTGTAGTCTTCTATGATATTCTATTAATTAAAACTGTGCTGAATATTAAAATTTCCGTAGTTCGTTGCAAATCATTAGGACAAAAATATCAATTTATTATTTTTAAAGTACCTAGTCAAAATGTAAAGCAATTGTTATCCTGGATTCAGTTTATACTTGGTAATTATCCACATTTGTTCAAGTTCAGTGCTCAACTATAATATGCGGTAGTTTGAAATTGGTTACTTTGGGAGGATTTGTATGAAAGTCACCAAATATTATATTACTAAATTTTTTAAATGTACTCATTTTTTCTGTAGAGCTGGTTTAATGTAACTGATGTGTAAAACTAAAAGATATAGGCATAGAGACATGGTCTATTATTAGCTAAAGCTTCTATTCAAAATGCTTGCCTTGTGCTCACTTCAGCAGCACATACACTCAAAATGCTTACCTTATTAAACAAGTTTAAGACAGTCTAGAAAGACTTATTACATGGTTGGGACTGTGATGTACCTCAGTGGTAAAGTGTGTGTTTCACACATATGAGTAATGTAGTCATGGGTTATACAGAGATCAATTAGAATAAGGACATGGAGTTTACAATATTATTTTTATGATGTCACCCAAACTTAACACAAGAAAATGCAGGAAATCTGTCCACATCACTAAAGATGTAGAATATTCAGCGAAGGCCCTGAATCCCACAGCAATGTCCCACATGAGTCCAGATAAAGACCCAGTGCTCACGACAATGCCTTCCACAAGCCCAACTGGGAGTCTAGAGCCCACAAGAAGGACTTATGCCAGTCTCTTTTACAGATCCATGCTGGGAAGGCCCAAAGGTCAGTGGTGGAAGCCAGAAAGTCTAGGCCAGCAGGGTGAAGGAGCTGTGCTGGTAGATTGAGGGTTCTATGCTGGAGCTGAGAAGTCACACCCACAAAAACTCCAGGGCTGTCCTGAAAAGCACCACTAGCCATCCTCAGCGACATGGAGGCCCCAAGCTCCTCTGACAACATGCATAGTTGCCAGAGGAAGCCAGGAAGCCAGGAAGCCAGCATGATGAGTTCATCCTGGAGACCAAGCAGCACACGTCTTCACCTCCAGAGCCAAGAAGCAATGCTCGATATGAAGGCCAGAGGTTCTCCAGGAGAACCTATGGCTCAAACAACGAGAACCCACAACACCTCAATATCTTAATGCAACTAATGTGAATAACTTCTCCTTCTCCACGTCTCCATTTATACTGGCAACTTTCCTCTGGTGAAACATCTACTACCAGTGCCATGCTGATGTAATCCAGCTGGCATTAAATTGACCACCAGTTTTCAATCCATAACAACTTACCAGGTTTAATTCCTAGTACCAAATCCTCATAAAAACTATTAAATAATGAGTTCATTGTAAATATCAAATAGTGTTTAATAACCTTAGTTTAGCATTTTCTTTACTCAGAGAATCTCTAAACAATACATAAAATTAAAGAAATAGACCAGAAGGCCCTTTTTTCTGTGTGCCCAGCACAGGCCAAGAGAACCAGGAGATCTGCCTCTGCTTGCTGCGTGCCACCCCTGGAAGGGCCTTTCTTCTGTGCACTCAGTGTGGGTTGAGGGAGACAGACAGATCCACTTCTGCCTGCTGTGTGTCACCGCCAAAAGGCCACATCCTACAGTCAGCCAGTGTGGGCAGAGAGAACCAGATGATTCACCTTCACCGTCAGGGAGCTGCCTCCAGAAGGCTCCTTCCTGCAGAAAGCCAACAGGAGCAGGGACACACAGCCAGGTAAGACCTCTGCATCTGTAGACCATCACTGGAAGCCCTTGGTTCCCTTATGCAGCCATCACCCACTAGCAGAATCAGACAAACACATTCTTGTGTGTCTGCCATCATTGTGGGCATTCCAGGGTAGACACACAGGCTGAGAGAAGCAGCCCCACTTCCATGAACCTCTGATCAGTGAAGCCACATAGTAGCTGCATAGGTCTAGAGAAGCCTGCTCCACACCCTGCTGTCTCCCTGTAAATCTGGAATTAGAGGAACCCAGGTGCCCATCTCATCCCCCTACACTGCCTAGGGGCAACCAACACAGGAAGGGCCTGGGACCCCACAACCAGCTTCTTGGGAGGAACCCAGGAAAATGTCAAGATGAAGAAGCAAAAGGCAAACTCAAACCTCTAGAAGAATAAGTCTGGGAAATAGAGTCATGGAAGAAAACAGAAGTCAAACACCTGAAATTTCTGAAAGGATAGCAACTGAAGTAAGGAAACAACTTCATGAGATTGTAAAACCAGTCAAATCAGAAATAATGTCTCAGGTAAAAGAAGAAATCACAAACATACTGACAGAATTGTTCAGCAGGTCTAAAGAAGACATAGACAAAAAGAGGATCATAGGAAAATGATAGAAACCTTGGATGAATGTAGAAAGGAATTACAATGCATGAAACAGATTCAAAGAGAGATCCAGGAAATTGAAAATTCAATTGAAAGCTGGCAAAATTGCTTGAAAGAGACTGAAGATAGACTTTTAGACCTATTGCAGCTAGTGATTGTGAAAGGAAAGATCTCTTAAATATAACACAGAATCAGGAAATAACTCAATGGCTGCAAGATGACTCAAAGAAATGAAATTTAAGAGTGATAGGTGTAGGTAAAGAAGCAGGGGTCAACAGAAATGAAATTAAAAAGATATTCATAGAAGTAATAGAAGAAAACATCCCAAAAAATGAAAATGGATCTGGCATGCAGATAAGTGAGGCATATAGGACTCCAACTAGCCATAACCAAAGTAAATCTACACCCAGACATATAATAATCAAGATCCCAGAAATTCAGCACAAGAATAGAATATTAAAAGCTGTTAGAGAAAAGAGACAGATCATCTATAAAGGAAAACCAGTCAGAATCACAGCAAACTTATCAACACAAACCATCAAGTCAAGAAGAGTTTGGAGTGAAGTGTTCCAAATCCTGAAAGAAAACAATTTCCAACCCAGATTGCTCTATCATGCAAAACTATCTTTCAAACTTGATGGAAAAATAAGACACTTCCATGAACAAGTGAAACAATTCATGACTACCAAACCAACCCTACAGAGAATGCTAAAGGATATTCTAGAGAGAGATAAAGATGACCATGGTTCCAGGAACACCAACAGAGGAGGATCACCAAACAGGCAATTGAAAGAAGAGGAAAAGTGGAGGGCCAACAACAGGAGGATAGCAGGGCAGAGACAAACCACTGTATGCTTATTGTAACCATTAATGTAGATGGCCTCAGATCAGCAATAAAAAACCCAGGGAGAGTGAATCAAGAAACAAGATCCATCGATGATACACTCTATACAAAAAACACATTAAACTGGAAAGGAAATTCATAGACTGAAAATCAAAGGAGAGAAAACAATTGTTTCATATGATGGGAGACAAAAAAAAGCAAGAGTAACTTGCCCATGAACCTCAGGATGCATAAGAAATATATGGTATTTTCATGCAGTGGAAAGCTGCCCAGCTATAAAGCAGAATAATTTCAAGGCTGCAACTGGAGATTATGTCCATAGCCAAAACAGCTGGAACTCATACGTGTGAAGCCTAGCATAAGAAACAGGAGTTAATGGGAATGCAAAAGCAAATAGTTAATGTAAGAGCAAAGGGGAAGGAATACCTGGGGGGAAAGGGTGAAAATGTCAATTTCTTATTGTCTTATCTTTAACTCTTGCATTGTTTACACAATTTTGATAGTTTTGGCTTTGCTTTGCTTTGTTTTGTTAGACTTTATGCTGTCAGATGGTAGGGGCAGCTATTTTGAATATAATGGGATATATTATGGTAATCATGCTTTTCTATTATATTACTTTGAAGCCTTATAATGCTTTCATTCATTTGTTTGATTGGCTTAATTCTGTTTTGCTTGATTTTATTATGTGTGATGGTATGAATAGCCATTTTGAAGAAAACAAGAAATTATGGCAGCCATTGCTGATTTACTATCATATTGCTTTGAAGTCCTACCATGCTTTTGTTCTTCTGTTTTGATTGGTTCTATCCTGTTGTGGTTTATTTGATTTTATTATATATGATGGTATAGACAATATTTTTGAGGAAAATTAGATATTATACTAGCTATTGTTTATTTCCTGTTATTTGGTTGTGAAGTTCTGTAGTGCTTTCATTCTTTTGAATGGTTTTATGCTATATTGTTATGTTTGATATTATTGTGTGTGAAGGTATGCTGAAGTATTTTGAAGAAAAGAGACATTATGGTAGCTACTGTTGATGTCCAGTTGTCTGGTTGTGAAGTGCTGTGTTGCTTGCATTGTTCTGTTCTGATTTGCTTTGTTCTGTTCTATTTTGTTTTATTCTCTTTAAAATAAAAAATTTTTAAAAATTAAAGAAATATTAACATCTAATATACTTGTTAATAAAATTCTGTACTCTACATATGTTGGAAATTTAAAAGTATAAAAAATTTATGCAGTCACATTCTAATTCTTTAAAATATAATACTTGAAAGATAATATAATATTTCAGAGATCATTTATTGCACTACAGGCTTACAAGTATGCACACACACAAATGAACATATAAGTAATAGAACTTGTGTATAAAAAAAAGAAAAGCAATTTGGCAGATGCATAACAATCCTTTAGTTATATCTTATTAAAATAGGACTTGATCAGGTTAGCATGCTACTTCCAAAATTATAATTGATGCCTTGTTATAAAGTACAGTGGAAATATATATATATATATATATATCCATTTCTCTGTGACATGTGTATAAGTTATAATATCATGCTCTTATAATTATTAGTCAATGTGTTTCTAGTGAAAGGTGGACTAATTTTGTTTTTGTTTACTATTATAGTTTAAGGGCTGTCACAATACCTGGCAATCAGTAGTTTGAGAAAATTAATAAATGAACAAAAGAAAAAATGAATAAAATATCTTTAGTAGTCTTTGGTTAATGTTTCATATCAAATAATTTACCATGAATAGAATCATTTGACATTTGCTACGTTGGCTTCCTATTTTATAGTCTTTATATCTTTAATTGTTTTCTTACCTCTAATTGAAATGCTGCTCTCTATATAGATTGCCTGATGGGTGTCATTTATTTTTAAGTGTTAGCTGTTTAATACTTTCTTCAAGGTCATAAAGTCAACAAATATTCATCTCTCTATCATTTATGGAATTACTATGCTGGTTTACAAAATCTAAAAGTAACAAATAAAGGCCAAATTAACCCAAAAGAACCCAAGAGCACGCGCGCGCACACACACACACACACACACACACACACTAAAATCATGTACATCATACAGACTCCAGTTCTTTCTGCTTTTTTTTTTCTTATTTTTAGTGTGTTCAGCTGTCTATTTTAATTAACAATTTAAAGTTGAATTGAGTCACTACGTCCTTCAATTTTCCTTACTGTTTTTTTAGTGTTTTAGCTACTTTAATTATTGCTGATCACTGACCTGAAGCAAAAAAGCAATTTTCTTGTAAAAGTACTAATTACCAACTAAGTGCTTGGTATTTAGGGCATAAAAAGCAAGAGAACGGGAAGAGCTAAGATGTTAATAAAGAGTACTTAAATTTGTATATATTTCCACTTCCATAGCTATAGTATAACTCATAAATTTCCTGAAATATCTTTATTTGCTTTAAATATATCATTGAAAATTATATGCCTACAGTTACCCATATTTTAAATCCAAAAATAATGTAGAATAAATAAATATTTCATTTCTACTTCTGTGTAGGTTACATAAGGTACCGATGTTGAGGAATAATATTAATGAAGGCAAGGAAATCACAACTGTAGAAATATGAGTGTTTTAAAGCTGTCAAAGTATTTTTATCTAGTACTGTAAAACTTTGTCCAAACAATACCTTATTTACCCAATAAATACAAAACTATAATATCTGAAAAAGATTAAAGACCTCATATCCAACTTATTGAGAACTTATTAATATATGAAAGAATGCAACATTTTGCATATTTTTAGATATGTATAAAGTCTAACCTCAACTTATTTTAAAATTAAAAAATTGATTTTAGTTATCTAACCCTATCTAAAGCATTTTAAACATGAAAACAAGTTTTAAGCATAGATATCATTCAAAAGAGAAATACAGCAGGTATGTTGTATGATTTTATTATTTGTTATGTTTTAAATTACTACTGAAGTCTTATCTATTCAGTTTTCTTGATTCTTTAGAAGCATGTTGCTCTTTTCTTTTGAAAATCTTTTTATATTGTCTAACTGATATAGAGGAATGAAACACCCAATGTACTATATGTCCAGTATGAGTTTGTGTTCTCTAAAATTGAAGAATGAATTTTAGGAACACTGGAGGTTAAAAGTGGAATAAATTTATTGAGAGAAAGAAAGCTTCTGTCTGAGACAGAAGTGGTCCTGAATGGGTTGCCAAAGACTCTGTCTTTTTCTAGGGACTTTTATACAGTAAAATCATTAGGTTAAATGGGTCAAAGGTGGGGAAAGATAGGAACCCACGAGGTGGGCATATGGCGGGACAGAACTGTGGTCAACCAATAAGAATAATGGCTCAGATAAAATTGATTAATTCAGGAACAAATGGGGAAGCGAGTCATGTAGTAAGTGGGCATGCAGTGATTCTTCCTGTTGCGTGGTATTTTGCTGACTCCTGACTTCCTCAGGGTGGTAGGGAACTATTTGGACTCTCCCATCCTCAGATTGTGGTTGTATTTGCTTTTCCTTTTGTCTTAAGATCTGGCCCACAGCAGGTGGTGATTGTCTCTTCCAAGCTGCAAGGTAGCTGAACTGCTTGGCTCCTTGGAGGGCTCAGCCTTGTGTGACTGCCTATAATATTTCTAACTAGCTCAACTGCCTGTAACATAACTCTAGTCTTAAAATTCATGCACAAAATTGTTAGCTTTTAAGAGGCATGATCTTCATATTGTTAATGCCATCACTCAAACAGCAATGGATGTAGGGCTGCTGCTATTGCATGGAATCAGAAATTATATTGACTTGATGCAGTCAAAAAAGACCCTTCAGGGAATCATGATATCCTAGTCCATTTTATGTTGTTTACAACGCAGTAGCACACAATGGGTGATTTAATAAAAGAGATTCAGTTTTGTTCAGGTCAGTGATAATGAACCTGGATATAGTGAGAGCTTTCTTGTGGTCAGTCTTGAAGCTGCACTGGACATCACATGGGAGACACAGGCATACAAAGACACTAGTTAAACTGGCTTTCAGAGCAGATCCCCTCTCCACACAACACATTAACTTCTCAACATATCAATCTTTTAATCTTGTGAATGAACTAATGCATTTTTGAAGATAGAAACAGTTTCTACTTCTCAAAATCTCCTAATGGGAAATAAATTGCAACAGTTTCAGCGGTGTCAAACTTTATTTAGCTTTGTAGGTGAAATGCTGCCTTTGTATGAGTGAAGTATGTTCTGTAAAGCTAGAGTTCGTGCAAACATTTTTCCATAAAGAACCTAAAAGATAACACAGACAATAGATTCTATTTTTTTTTTTTTTGGTTGGGACTGGAAGAACATAGTAACTAAAGTTTGAATGATATGAACATTTTAGTCATTGGACATGTATAATAATAAGTGAAAACATAAAGTGGTATTGGTACATTACTGGAAAAATAGACGTTATCACTCTAAGAAGAGATTTGTGTTGCACTTTCACAGTACTGCATGACTGAAAGCTGCAAGGTTTGTTGTTAACTTTGCTCAGGGCTTTGTCTCTGTTTGTTCTTCCAGGCTGATAAAAAGCAGGGCTGCTTCCTATTCCTCCTCCTCTCTTTATTTCTCTTCCTCCATTTCCTTCTTTTTCTTGTCCTGCTCCTGCCATGGCTTCCCCAATATAAGCTTACTTCCACTTTGTAGACACTCCACAGATTTTTAAGACTTCTATCACTTTAAATTAATGATACTTCTGTGTAAATTAATTTCATTATAAATATTTTTCCTTAAGACTAATTTTTCCAACCTGCATGGGTTTTCTCCTTGCTTATGTTTGTTACTGAGTCCTTCAGTTATTCCAGATACAAATCTACTGGAGGTTACTTATTTTGTGTACATTTTGCATCACAATTCACTCTATTGCCTTTGGGTTTTGCTAATTATGCTTTTGCGTATCATATTATTTCTTTGTTTTTTAATCCATCTACATCTTCTTAATGAAATATTTTCCATAGCAAATTCATAACTGAAATATTTTTACCATCTCCTAAAATTGGTATGGTTCTACATTTTGTGTTTATCTGAAAAGCCAATCACTGGTAAGACATAAGCTGAAATTGTCAAATGTAAATATATAAAAATATATACAGTATTTCAATAAAAAAGAATTTAAGATATAAGAATATTGGGGTAAGTAGGGACACACATTGTACTTTGGAAAGGTAGAGATCTGAAAAAATAACATGTCAAGATTTTTAATCAATAAAATTAAGCAGGTGAGTGTGCATGTGTTTCTAAAATATTTTATTTACCATATATATATATATATATATGCATATATATATGTGTGTGTATGTATGTATATATATATGTGTGTATGTATATATGTATGTATATATATATGTGTGTGTGTGTGTGTGTGTATACATATGTACACTTACATACTAATTTGGTTTTATGAGGTAACCCCATGCCATTTCTTCATATTATTTGTGCCATCTTACATTTTGACCAGTCTGGTATGATGCTTTTGTTTTCTGACACCTTATCAGTGTTAGATTTGTTGTTGTTTTGCTAGTTGCTATTTTCACTGGCATGAGGCAATGACTTATACTTTTGATTTTAATTTCTCAAATGATTATGGTATCAATTATTTTTCATGCATTTGTTGGTAACTCATCTATCTTCGTTTGAGAGCTGCCTATTCAGATTTTTATCCTATTTTTGAATTGAATTGTTTTTAGATACTGAACCTTTGCAATGCTTACATATCTGGGATGTTTACCCCTTTTAGATACAGTTGCATTTGGAGATTATACTTTAAGTGAAATAAATCAGAAACAGAAAGGCAATCATTCTACAATCTTATTCACATGGAATCTAAAAAACTTCACCATATAGAAATTGAGAAGGAATAGTTGTCACCAGTGACTTTAGAGAAAAGGGGAAAGAACAAAAGCTTAAAAAGAGACACAATATTATTGCTTGATATAAGGAATCTGTGCTGGTGCTCCAGGGCTCAGTGTGATGAATATTGTATCCAAAGTTAAAGGAGAGAACTCCATTGTATTTATGACAGTTAAATTATTGAAGATTATACTAAATTATCCTGAATTGTACACTATCAGAAGTAAATATGAGTCGAAACATCAACTTGTACTTCACAAATATGTGCAAATACTACATGCCATTCAAAAAATTTTGAAAGTAAAACAAAAAAAAGCTTAAAATACTTTGAACTCACATATGGCATATTAGGAAAATTTCTTTTGATATATGTTGTTTCATATGTAACAAAAGAAACACTAAATATTTGGAAAGTTACCCAGAACTATTTTGTATAATTTTCTGGGAAATTAATGATTATACATGATTTTAAAGGAAGTGACAATATGTCTCAAACTTAGAAGATATGATTTATATTATACTGAATAATTTTATTTATAGTAATTGATCCTGAGAAACATAGGATAGGCAAAGAACAATTTTCTTTGTCAGTGTTATTTATAAATTTAAAAATTAAGTATGTACTCTTTAATTTCTAAGAAAAGAGATTTTCCTCAAATTTTTAAAAACCTTTAGAACAAATTATTTTGACTAATAAATTGTAGTAGTAATAGTAATTATAAATAATATATATTCAAATCGCACCAAGAACTTTCACTTTTTTATAAGTAACTATTGCAAGAACTTCATGCCAAGCAATGTGGCTCTGGATTTCATACTGCCATTCTGGCTGATTGCCTCATTTAACATAATTGTGATATGTATTAACATATGCACTGTATATGGTATAGGCTCTATGTATTCACATTAACATGCTTCTGCCTCATCATTGTTTTTACTGTTATGCATTTAGTAAATATTCTTTTTTAATATAACCTTTATTACATGAACTGACAAATAGACTGTCCTCAAAAGTTCGAAGAATGAAAATCACCTATCAGCTATTTTTAAAAATCAGATGGTCTTTTCTCTTCACTTCATAAAAATTAGATCAATTGTCATCTAAAGATAAATAATTACAAATAGATTAATTGTATGTGTCGTATTCTCTAAATAATTGTCAGTAAAATAAGAAATAGTGGGAGAATATTGAAATTAAATATCAAACATATGTTACTGCAATTAATTACTAGAAATACAGAATTGTTAAAAATGAAACAGATGATTCTTAAATTAATTGTTTGCTTTTAGCCCATAAGATTTTTTAAAAATTATTTGTTTTTTTGTTATTATTTAATTTGTCTTTTACTATTATGTTAAATGCATATATTAGATTTTAATTGCTTTATAACAATAATGCAGTTAAAAGAGCACAGTTTTTATGTGCTCAGAAGTCCACATGTGACTTAGGTGATCTTCTGCTCAGTGCCACTGAATGCATTCAAGACATTACTGTGACTGTATTGTGGAGAGGCAAGAATAGGAACTGACACTGCCTTCTACCTCACTCAGACTGCTGGCAGAGAAAGGCTGTATGTTATTGGTTATCACTCAGATTGTTGGCAGACGTATTTCTTTATAGGAACAGAGTGAGCAAAAGATTGTAGTTAATTATAGTTGGCGACTATACATGCATGGAAGCAAAATTCCTAAAAGCAACTTGTACTTCCTTGGCATATGATTTTTCCATAACACAGGTAGTTACTTCACTAAATATGCAGGCAGATTCTCTATTTTCAGTGGGCTATGAAGGAATCATATATCAACGTGTCATTAGATACACTGTTGCCACCTGACGCAGACTAATTAGCTGTGGCATAGAATGTTTGCCATATTTTAATAGTCGTGTGTGAGAAGTAGACCTCGCTCACATTCAGAGGTAAAAGATCATACAAATTCATGAAGACCAGCAGGTGAGAATCCTAAGGGCTAACTTAGAATCTGTCCTCCACAGTAACTAATATAACATCTCATAGTTTGAAATTGACTCAACACAGGTAAACTTAGAATGCGTGAATTGAGTATGTTCACTGGCCATATTTGTCTTTTCAATATTATTTACTTTATATGATTTTTGTATGAACAGCACCTTTAATTTTAAAGCTTTTTTATTTAAAAAAAAGGCTAAAACTAAACAAAACATAACAAAGTGGATCAGAAGCAAAACAACATAAGTGACACAGATTTCAAAGCAAGACAACAGGAGATCTACAGTGGCTACCATAATGTTTTTTGTTTTCTTCTAAATGATTGTCTATATCTTCACACACAACGAATTTATACAACACAAAATAGTATAAAACTGATCAGAACAGAGTAATGAAGGCATGATAGGGCTTTAAAACCAGACAATATGAAAATTAACAATGGTTGCCATAGTGTCTCTTGTTCTCTTCAAAATAGCTGTCCAGCTGAGCATGGTGGCTCATGCCTGTAATCCCAGCACTCAGGAGGCTGAGGCAGGAGGATCTTTGTGAGTTCGAGACCAGCCTGGACTACAAAGTGATCTCAAGTCCAGCTTGAACTGCATAGTGACACCCTGTCTCAAAAAAGAAAAAAAAAAAAAAAAAGCTGTCCATACCTTCATGTATATTGAAATTAAACAATACAAAGCAGAATAAATCACTCTGAACAAAGAATAGAAGCATTACTGGATTTCACAGCATTATGATATGGAATCAGTAATGGATACCGTAATGTCTCCTTTTTTAACAAAGTTGCTATTCATTACATCACACATAATATAATTGATTTTCATAAATTATTTGAGAGGAGTTCTAGGCATGTGTAAGTTTCTACATGCATACCTATCTTTTCTGCTTTAGAGGGAAAACAAACAAACAAAAAACAGATTACCTGATAAGAAACAAACAAACAAACAAAAAGACAAGTAAATAACAATAGCAAAGAGCCCAAAACAGTGATGAGACAGCCTTTCAAAACATAGTGGTAGGAACAGAACTAAGGTTGATATTTAACACAGTGGTCCTCGAGAGTTCCTCAGGTCACCTGACACAAACACGCAAAATTGTCCCTACCCTATGAATATGAACTGCTTTGTTCTATGAACTTATAGAATTTGTAGCACAATAATCTTAGTGAACCTAAGTGTGTTTATACAAATTTTCTCTTTTCCCTTCCTTTTTCTTTTTCCCCCTTCTCCCTGAAATATTATTTTTTACCTTTTGAGAGATTCTTACCCTTTCACTATATTTATTGAGGATTTTATATCTTATGTACTCTTACATTTCTTACACTAGGGAGACAATACAGTATTTGCTCACTTGAGTTTGATTTATTTCACTTATGAGTATGGTCTCAAGTTGCATCCACTTACTTATAAATATCTCAATGTGATCATTCTTTATAGCTGAGTAGTACTCCATTGTATAAAAATGCCACATCTTATTTTTTGTTTGTTTGTTTTTATCCATTTCCCAGTTGATGGCCAGATCTGGTTATTACAAATTGTGCTGCTATAAACATAGGTGCACATATACCACTGTGATATGATGCTTTCAGACATATTCAGGGAAAATTGTAATATCCTGAAAAAAGAAATTAAAGGAGATCTCAGAAAATAGAAAGGCACTTGCTATTCACGGATAGGAAGAACAAATATTGTGAAAATGGCCATTGTACCAAAATCGTGGGTAGAAAGAACAAATATTGTGAAAATGGCCATTGTTCCAAAATTATTATACAGATTTAATGCAATCCTCATCAAAATACCACTAGTATGCCTCACAGATCTAGAGAAATCATTCCTAAAATTCATCTGGAACCAGAAAAAACCTAGAATAGCAAAGGCAATTCTGAGCAACAAAGGCAAGGCAGGAGGCATCACAATTCTTGACTTGAAGTTATACTGCAAAGCTGCTGTAATAAAATCAGCATGGAATAAAAAGAAACCTGAAGAACAATGGAATAGATCAAAAGATACAACTACAACAACAACCACACTCAGCCACCTTATCTTTAACAAAGGGGCCAAACACATCCACTGGAAGAAAGACAGTCTCTTTAATATATGGTGCTGGAAAAACTGGCTATCCATATGCCAAGAACTAAAACTGGACCCATGCCTGTCACCATGTACTAAAGTCTAAATGGATCAAAGATCTAAATATTAAAACAGAAACACTAAATCTACTGGGAGACAAAGTAGGTAGAAATCTTAAAGACATAGGGGTAGGTAGAGAATTCATGAACAGAATTAAACCACATGGGAAATACTTCCCAGAATCAATAACTGGGATCTCATCTTATTAAAAGGTTTTTGCATGCCAAAATAAATCTCCAACAGAGTGAAAGGAAACCCATGAATTTTGAAAAAATCTTAGTCAACTGTCCCTCAAAGGATTCCTGTCTAGAACATATAACGAATTAAAAAGAATCAGACCCCCAAAATTCAAAGACCCAATCCAAAAATGGTCCATTTGAGATGAATACACAGTTCTCAGATAAAGAAATACAAAATGCAAATAAATGTTCATTATCATTACTCATTAGAGAAATGCAAATTAAAACCACCCTGAGATTCCCTCTCACTCCAGAAAGAATTGCTAGGATAAAGAAATCTACCAAGAACAAATGCTAGAGAGGCTGCAGGGGAAAAAGGAACTCTTCTGCACTGTTGGTGAGAGTGTAGACTGGTGCAACCACTGTGGAGGTCAGTCTGGAGATTCCTCAAAGAGCTGACATTGGAAGTCCTATTTGACCCAGCTATTCCACTTCTGGGCATATTCCCAGAAGAATTGAATTTTAAGGCTTTTGCAAAAGTGTAACTATCTAGCATATTTAACTTATTGGACTTTAACTGCTAGTGGAAACTTGCTTTGTTTTATTTTTATATAAATGTTTATGGTGTATCAAGGAATAATAGCTAAGCAATAATTTTAAAATAAAATTGTGCCTTTCATAAACTGTTACAGTGATCATAAAGATACTGTTATAGTTTAAATCCAGATGTCCCCCAAAGCCCCATGATCTCACAGGTGTAGCTTTTGGGAGGTGATGAAGACAGACGTTGGTATGAGAGAAGTGTGGTCATTGCTGTAATGCTGGCTGGCTGTGTGGTTCAGCAGTCTTTTGAACTGGCTGGTGGGAAGGGTGTGCAAAGTTTTGGATAAACTGGCTAGTGAAGCAGTTTTAGAACGCTCTATGGTGAGCTTGATGGTAGATTTAGTTTAGAGATCAGAAATCAGAATGCTGATAAATATGCAGCTAATGGAGACCAGGCTCAGATGAGTTCAGTTAGAACCAAAGACTGCTTTAGTAGCCATACTGTAAGCCATATATGCCATACTCTGGCTGCAAAAATGTTACCTACATTTTTCTATGTCCAGAGACCATGGGAGACAATAAGATTAAGGGCAGGAGATTAATTAATCTGGTGGGAGAAATTTCAAGGCAGTCTAAAGTTAGGGTGAAGGCATGACTACAGTTGGGGGGTTTTAGCAAGCTCTGCCTTCATGCTCAAGACCAAAGAGTTCAGCAGGCTAATTTAAAAAGTTTTGAATTGGGACAAAAAGGAATATGTAGTAAAGTTGTGGTTTACAAAAATGGAGCAGAACAGCACTAGGTTGTTGAGAATATTAACATTTTGAAGTGGGAGAACAAAATAGATGGCCTGATGTTTCACAAGAACCAACAGGACTCTACATATATTAGCCTTAAAATTGCAAAAGAGAAAGACTGTGCTTTGAAAGTCTCAGAGCACCATACTGTGGAATGAAAGTGGCCAAGGGAGTTTATTCCTTGCAATTGGGTTCATAGAGTTCAGTATCTCAGGCACACAACTCCTATAGCTGAGAGAGAAGGAAGCCCGATTACTGCTCTAGCTGGAACTTTGTTGTACATATGGTGCTGCTCTTAGGCATATACAGAAGGCAAGAGTTATAGGCTCAGGAAAGCTTCTACCCAGATTTCAGAAGAAGGAAAGCTTCTACCCAGATTTCATAAAACACGCTGTGAGGGCAATATATAAATCTGTGAGTGTGAAACCAAAAGACTGATGAAGATCCTAGACATTTGGAGAAGCCAAGATCATGTGTCATCTGAGTAAAGCTGAAGTGAAGGAGCAAAGCTGGCCCCAAAGAGAAGCCTTGAGAGCCACAATCATCATCTGTGCCCCAGAGGTGTTGCTACCCAAGTTTTACAGGCTTCATATCTTGCTACAGATTCCCCAATGTGTTTTACATGAAATTACGGGATTTAATTTTTACTCTGCCAGATTTTGGGTTTGCGTTAATCCTGATGCCTTCTATCTTATTTCTACCTCTTAGAATTGAACTGTTTACCTTGCACTATTACATTTTGACAGTATTTAACTTTTTTTTACATTTTTATATATGCTCATAGCTAAGAGTTTAAATTAAATCTCAGAGATTTTGAATGTGGATTTTTTTCAGCAATGTTAAAACTGTTAGGAATTTGGAAACTCTTAGAGATGAACTAAATGCATTTTGCATAAAGGGATTCACATGAATCTCTTGAGCCCCAATGTTAGAATGTTATGGCTTATATCTAGATGTCTCCCCAAAGTGTTATGCGCCCATCAGTGGAGCTTTTGGGAGATGACTGATTCTTGGTTGTGTGACACTGAATACGGGAGTGTGATACTGGATTACACTCCTAATGGGATTGTAGATGTGATATTGGAAGATAAAGGCTGGTGTGAAGAGATGGGTCATGTGGGCATGACCTGGAAGGAAAATATATATACATACACACACACATATATAAATATCCTCTTCCCTTGGTTGCCCTCTGCTTTCTGCTGCCACAGCATGAGCATGCGTTTTCTGCCATTTTCCTTGCCCAGTTGCTATGCTGCCCTTCCTTGGAGTCAGCTGACTTTAGACAAAAACCTCTACAAACTGTGAGCTAAAATAAGTCTTTCCTCTTTTGACTTAGACAGAGGTATTTTTGTACTAAAAATGAGAAAGTGACTAAAACAGATATGAATAAAATGATTATATATATATATATATTCTTCCAACTGACAGAACTGTGTTTTCTAAATATCTTTTTCCATACTTTTATCGTTGCTTGTTATTTATTAGTACATATTTGCAGTATATAATGATTGTATTTATTGGGGTCAATTATATGTACATAACACATTTTATTGCTCTTTTTAAATCCACTCCCCTTCCACTCTCCTTCCCTCCCTCTTGTATCCTGTCATCTGTTGGTTCTTTTCACAAACTTTGCAAATGTTCTCTCTATATATATTGAATAAAATTCACATGTCTTCTGTTGGAAGTATATTTAAAAGTTATATTGAGTTGTGATTGTTTTGACAACTTAGAGTAAAAGCGAGTGATAATAATATTGGTTATTTTATAAATAGTTAAAACAATGCTAGATTTAAAGAAACTTTGTTGACAGAAAATTATAACATTTCAATACATAATTGACTATACATATTCTTGAAAGTCTATTAGAATGTCTTAGATTTGTAAAAAAACACATATTTTTCAATATTTTTAAAATACTTATCATGTTACACTGTTTATTTTACTTTTTCATACTTTTCAAACTTTTTACTTCATAAGTATGTTGTTATTTATATACACAATGACCCTCTTAATAGTATATTTCAGAACCTTAACACAAATTTAAAATTTATGATGCTATGAACTAGGTCAGAAGTTTTTATCTTTGCAATATAAAACAGGGAGTCTTTAGCCTGTAAACATGCATCATATTAATATTGACAGTTAAATAGCATTGAACCTGTATCTGCAGATATAATTCTGAATCATACCCAAGTACTTCTACTAATATATGTAGGGCTTTGAGGGTAGTTCTATGTCATTCATCAGAAGAGAGTGGTTTGGTTATAAATTATAATCAAGATTTTCTGAGGATGCTTTCAAACTATAAAGTATTTGAAGACATTAGTTTTTCTTCTCTCGGTATTCTGTTATTTTTGCAAAATAAATTGAATAGATACTTGTCAAATAAAAATCTTTCAAACTATAAAGCACAGATTCACTTCCAATCATTGAATATAAAAATCCAGACATTTCAACCAAATAAGGGGAAAAAGACACAGAGAGAGAGAGAGAGAGAGAGAGAGAGAGAGAGAGAGAGAGATTGAGAAAGTGACAGAATTGATAAAAGTTGTTTAAAGTTTTTATGGTTTGCTTAAAATTTTAATTGCTTTGTGTTTATAGGAATATAAAATATACTCTTTCCTAAATAGAGCTATGTGTTCAAACATTTTTTTGGTTTGTTTTAATTTCTATATTGAGACAGGGTCTCATTAAATTGTTTATTTGCCCAGTCTGGGATTAAACATGAGAATCTTTTGCCTTGGAGTGTTGAATTTATAAATGTGTGTCTTCAGATTAGGATTAATTAAAAGATAGTTTTTGAACCAAATTTTGAAACATAGTTCATATATTTGACTAAAACTCATAACTGAAAAAAAAGTTTTTAGTTGACCTGCAATTTAATTTTAAGAAAAATTGAGAGACAAACATCTCCTCCTACAAATAGAAAACTATGTAATTACAACCACATTTTCATTTAAAACATGAGAAAATTAAGAAGAGACAATATTAAAGAAATTAATTGATCTACTTATAGATTTTGTGTTGATTGCAAACTGCACATCTGCTAAAGGATTAACATACAAGATATATAATTAACCTTTTTTGATATCAATGTATAAATGAAATAAAATGTATCAACATCACTAATCAAGAAAATGCAAATTCAAATCCTAATGAGATACCATTTACTCCAGTTAGAATGGCCTAGTTGTTATGCCAAAATCTCAAGCCTAGTACATCAGAATTGGATGTATAAAGTTTTTGAAAGAGGCATGTTAAAATTGAGGCCATTATGTGGACCATAGCATAACTTGATTGGTAAGGTTGTAAAGAAAATAGAAATTCAGATATAAAAAGAGACTTAGAATTATACAGGTTGAGAAAAAAGACAGTGTGAGAAAACAGCTAAAATTCAGGGATTTGCACTTCACAGAGAGTAGATTCAGGAAAAAATACATATCTTGTCACCTTGATCTAGTAACCTCCAGTTTGTTATTTTATAAGGGTAACCATGGCAAAACAGTATAAAACAGTTCTTGGAAAACTGACAGAAACTTTTTGCTTGAATTTTTTTTATGGGTGAGTAAACAAAGTAAGAAACAATGAAAACTGAGGAATTAGTCAAGAAAATAAACATTCACAAGAAACAGTGTGAGGGAGACAATGCCTAACCATTAAAACTCCAATCTACTCCGTTCAAGATGAGAAATTCTGTTCCATGAAACTGTGAAAAGTTTGATGATAATGAGACTCCCTACTGATGCTTCTGGTCTGTTTAGAGTACTACTTTCCCTTTGTTTAGCTTTAAGTTTAACTTTAATGTTTTGTCTTGCATTTTCATGTTTCAAAATATAGAGTTGTGCGTTGCTGTATACTGAAAAATCTGATTGTGATTTCCTTTATAGCCTTTTGGCTTATGGGAAAGAGTCCAGAGTAATTTAAAGGGTTTCCTAGTCTTTAAGAATTCTCAATTTACATCTTACAGTGACGATTATATATCTATTCCATGAGTGTGTAATCACAATTTTTGGAAAGTTTTGTTTGCTTGTTTTTTTAAGAAATTAGTTTTACCTAAAAACTTAGGATGTAACTCCTGACCTTAAATATGTAGTACTCTCCTCAGATAGTGTGTTCTTTGACATTTCACGCTCTAAAACTCAGAAGAACTCAACTTGATGCACATTCACACATGTGTTTAAGGGTCATAATTCCTGTGTACTTACTTGAAAGTCTCCTGCTTAATAGAATAGAGAAGTCAAACAGCAGTGTGTTTTTGTGTGTGTTTGCAAGGAAGAATTGAAAATAAAGAGGAGCATTTTACTTAGAGGTAAAGAAGATAGTACAGGAGTCATGGTTCCCCTCTTTGAAGATGCTATGAATTTCCCAGGCTATGCTAATTATTTCTATTTTAGGTGCACTGACCAGACAAGATCCTGTAAACCAGGATAAATTGAATCACAGCAAGAATGTATGAAACAGGATAAGTGTTAGAGTATTCTGGCACAATAGAGAAGTAAAAAGTACAAAAGAAACAGGTTTACTGAGATGAGGACCTGGGAAGGAACACACAACCCACTGCAGCTGGGCTGTCTCCTTCGACCAGATACAGAGAGGAAGAGGGTTATATGACCTCGGATCGGAAGTGGCACATAGGGCAAGATATTGATGACATGTGAGGAACCAATGGGAATTCTCTGTGCATGCAAACAGGAAGGGGAGTTGCAATTAGGGCTGAAGAAGAAGCAAGAAGAGGTAGGAGTTCCTGCTTTGGCCTTCCACTAGATTAGACCACCGCCTTAATTGTACAGTAATTTATACTAGGGCAAGAACCTTTCAATAGGCTAGATCATGCCACAGTTATTTGCAATTTTGGAGTCATGCATATAGTTAAACACAAGGAAGATACAGGCAACATTTTGGTACATATATTCTACAAACATACTTCAGATAGGGCTCTTGAAAGACATCTTCATCTGGTGTTCTCTAAATTTAGCTGGAATCCTATGATATAGTATTAGTAAGTTTATTTAACTTATTCTTGCCATAGACATTAAACTGAAAGAGTGAGTCTTTTTGAAATTTTTGAAACTTTTTCTGAACTTAATATTCTGAATTGTTCCCATTTTTATCTTTAGGTTTAAATCACGTTTTTGTAAATCAGCATATGAAGATGAAGGAAAATATGCATGCTTGCATGCTGAAGTATTAGTGCCTATGTGGAGATGTGAGGGTTTCTGAGAATCGGGTTGTCCTTGAACATTAGTTACTCATCCCTCACAGGTTTAGTGCTGTGGGATTGTGCGTGGGCTCATTCCATCATCGTATCTCTTGAGAAAGTAGTTATTTCTTTCAAGTAAGTAGTTCAAAATGGGGGAAAGTGGAGCAGCTGCTTCCTAAGAAGAGGGCACTGTGGACTTCATTCAGATTGATGCTAATTCCTCCAGAGTGATCCATTGAAGTGCTAATGAAGCAGTCTCATTGCCTCTGGCCTAAATGTTCTGAACTTTGCTTTCTCTTTTAGTCCTATGCTACCCCTACAAAGCAAGAGGAGAATTATAACTGTGGTCCATAGACTAACTGGTAGGCAATTTTGCAACACAGTTTACCACAGATAACTATAGAAAAAGGTGTGTGTGGGGGTCTTTTTTCTTATTTTAACAATAAAGATAAGTGACTATCTTCCTGGAAACCCTCCCAGACAATTCACATCTATTATTTCCTGGACTTAGTACTATCACAAAAACTAAAACCCTATGGAATTACATTCAAGCTTTTCGTTATCCCTAAGGGTCATTTTGGAATATAGAAAAGTCTATTCAGAAATTGAAGCAATTAGTATTCAATTTATGAAAGTTACAGTTTCAAAATTTGACCTTTCTTTTAGGCTTTTGAATTCAGCTTGCAAATCTTAATAGACTGTACTTGAATATAGCATATTTTATCAAAGTTTGATATGAGTAATTTTGCTCTCAGCTACAAAGCAACTGCCAAACATCTAAATAGAATTAATGAATTTAATATTTATAACTCATATTTTAAAACACAATGTTCATGCTTAACCATTTCTGTAATTCTACAAATATAAATAAATGGAATTTATCTATACAATGAATATAATATCGTCTTAGAAGTTCAGAGCCATGAATACATTTAATAAACTTTTGATACAATGTATTATGCATGTCAGTTGCTCATTTATATATTTTAACTTAGTTTTACAGTGCAATTATTCTAAGATGTTTGGGAGTATATAATTTTACATTCTTTAGCTTTTCTTATTTGTGGCTTCTTATTAGTCATATGTCAGCTTCTCTTTGCTTACTAAGCTAAAATAATTCTAATCTACCTTAAAAATTTTAAACTTTTCTCCATTTTTTACATTGAAGTTTATGTAATTTCTCTTTTAGATGAAAGTCTGTAATTTTTATTTGTCTTGTACTCTTCATAATTTAGTCTTTGTTTTAGAAATTTTTTCTTTACCTTTTAATTTTTAGTTCTTTGTTTTTGTTCTCTTTTTACATTTTTATTTTGTCTAATCATTTCAATTCCATATTTTAATAGTCCAAATATTTACCAATTTAAATTTTAATTTAAAAAAAATAATTTAAGTTCTTTAACATGTTTATAGTTCACGAAATTTACAGATAACTTAAGGAGTTGGCAAATGTAAATTTTTATTAGTTTGAAGGTTAATTCTCTTTGTCATTCAGTACCTAATAAACATGAGAAATGAGATATTACTCCTTTTGACTATGATTTTAATAATTCCTAAAATCTAGTACAAATGAGATTAGAAAAAATTTGTATCTCTAATTGCAAAAAGGGTATTCCTTCAGATACGATTTCTTTTTTTTTTAGAATGTGATTTCTCGACTAAATATCTGATTTCTTTGTTTCTCTCTGCATTATAATTATACATATATTGAGACAAAAAAATTGGTTGCATTACCTTCTGCCATTGACTTATTTAGTTTGCCAGCAAACATGAATTTGACATCATCAGCTTTACTTGGAATTGTTTTTACACCTACAGAAAAACATTATTTTTGTTATATTTAAAGTTATATTTTAAATTTCCATAGATTGTATCATCAATAATTTTTTGATATCATAGATTGTATCATCAATAATTATTTTAATATAATTGTAACATATAAATGTTTCTGAAATCATATGTGTAAACTTTTCCTCTTATAAATGTGGCTTGGTGCATCTGATGTAACATGCCATAATGTCTTTGTATTTCAGACATTGATTAATTTTTAATTTATTCATGTTTACTTACTTAGTGTCTAATATATTTAAAATATTCTTTTATTAATATGCTTTAAATATTTATCAATAGTTACATGTATATGCATGTCAGTATTATTTTAAAATAAATTCTTGTGTTACAATTTGAGTTACACCCAAATAAAATTTTTATATCTATCTATCTATCTATCTATCTATCTATATTTGCAAGTACAACACCATGTTTTGATATATGTAGATATTGATGAATAGCTAAAGATAGGTAATTATTTATGCATCATCTTTATATATTTATAATTATTTTGTTTACATGTGTAGTAAGAAGACTAAAAATCAAATCTTATTACACATACAAATATATATAAACATGTATTTGTATGTATACATGTTTGTATGGATATATGTGCCTGGGAAATTTTTGCATGATTCATAAGCATTTACATCAGAAAGTTATTTCCAAACTCTAGTATTCTGTTTTGAGGATATGAAGTGCTATTCAATACCTTAGTTTTTAATCTTTAGAGTTTTTCCTCACATTCAACTATGATACCTCCCTACTTGCTAAACTGAACTTGTTAGTACTATTATGCAAAGATACAAACTTACTAATTGAGTTTACTATACCCTTCAAAATCTGAGCCTTGCTTACTTCTCTCTGTTTCCTCTTATTATATCAGAAATTGACCCTTTGTGGAACCACTTGGAGTTTATCCAGAATTTGGGGGACTTTCTTTTTATAAAGCTAGTTTTAATTCCATTCATTTTTACATCATTCATTATTTTCAAAATCTCCTTCACAGCTCCTTTTAAAACACCTGCATCCTTTATGAGGTATAAAGTTAATATGTATATTCAATTTTTGTATTTGGGCTTTCCAAAAACACTACAAAACACTGAGTAACATTTTGACATAAACTTCTTTATTCCCAAGTTTTTTGCACAATATCTTTTGGATAACCACTCATTTCATCTAATTTAACCATATACTATCTTCAGTTAGGTCAATTCAAATCTCCATAATTGACAATTCTCAAAGTTCAATGTGTTTAATTTTAGAGAATATAGATCCAAGAAGATTTTCTCAATTGCCTATTGCTGTGTAACAACCCTCAGAATGTAATGGCTTAACCTAGCTATTTTATTATTTCTCACGATTCTTTGCACTGTAGTCAGCTAAGAAGTAGACTTGTCTGGAATGTCCAGAACAGCTCAGTCACACAGCTGGTGACTGGAGCCTCAGATGGCGCTGTCAAATGAAGCACCTTTATTTTTCATTGCTTGGCCTTTGCATGTGGCTCGAGTACCTCACCCAGTGGTGGCTGACTTGTAAGAGGCAGAAGGTGAAAATTGGCAGTCCTTTCCATTTGAAATTCCTCTAATATTTCCTCTGACACATCTCTGTACCAAGGACAGTCACAAATCCTTCAAGAATTCAAAGGCATATGAAATAATCTCCATTTTTTGCTCTAAAAATTGGCATAAATGCACACACAGACAAGAAAAAGTTGGCATTTTCATCCAGAGGTGAGGTACTGCACAGTTCTAGGATAAATAATATTCTCTTTGGTAGTTCTTTGCACGCTTCTGCTGAGCTCTCTGGTTTTTTGTGTTTTTTTTTTTTTTGAGGAAGTTATGAGATTTTAGTGTGAAATGAAATAGAACTGGGCAAGTTAATATTAAGTATCAGATTTTATTCCTGTTGTGCCAGCCACAGCATCCTTTGTAACTATTTAAAATATTTATATCTATTTTTAGGGGGAAAAAGAATATGACCAAGCTTTGTTTTCTAAGATGCTATTGCAGATTATCTGTGAAATGATTTTTCTCTTTCTCCTTGCTAACCATCCATACTGTAGTGCTATTTGTCACTCATTAACCAAACAAAGAACTTATAAAAATATCGGAATGAAACAACTCTAGAATACAGTTTTTTAAGCATTTTTAAATATTATGACAAATTATAAATAACTTGGCTTATAAAATACTATGTTTCGACCTTTTCGCCATCTGCAGTATTCACTTATGATATAAAAGAGTTGCTATCCAAAAATAAAATCAATAAAATTGGAAACATGCAATAACCATAAACATTTTGCTCACTGTAGTATATTTGAAAACTCTGATGGCATGCATCAAAATAATTTTCTGATCAAAACCTTCAAATTTAGCAAGTCTTATTGCCTGACATTTTTGTCTTAAGTATAGAATACTCAGAAAATAATGTGACAAATTATCCATAATATCACAGATATTTACTTTAATATTAATTCTGCTAAATATGTTTATATATATACAGATACATTTCTTCTTAAATTTTGAAATATGATCATATAGAATTAAAGTAGTTTATATCCAGACTGTAATAATCATGGCTTTTATAGCCACCTAGTCTGTAATGAGAATTTATCAGGAATTTACTAGTCTAAATTTTTTTATTCTAACTTAATTTCAATATGATGCCAAGGATTCTAACTTAAATTAAGAGGAATGTCTAATATCCAGGTTACAGAAAAGTAAACTAAATACAACTTTAAAATCATACAAATTTAGTGTCACATTTAAAAATACAAGTTTGAAATCTTTAGGGTTTCTAATTCTCTTATAATATTTCTTCAGTTACATGTGTCTTTCCATTTTTAATCTGTACGATTAATCATTTGTTGGATTTGTCTTTTAATTTGTTTTCCATTATAAGTGCAATAAGGTTATCCTTATTACCAACATTCAAATTAGAGTTGTAACGTATAACAGAAAATTAGAATATCTTTCTTACACATATTTCTGTTTGTAAGCAAATGTATTTTTGTCAGCATTCATGTAATGGACATCTGTGCATTGGCTCCAAGTGATAGCATGAGTCAAAGACCAGTCACTGGATAGAAATTATTGTGCTTGAATTTGGCTATTCAATTTTCCCCATGTCTACAGGCAGTCACTGTTACGAATTTCTAAAATATATTCACATATGTCATAGTATGTTTTATAACACATTGAGAAAATTGTCAATTAGAAATTTTATTTTAAAGAGACAAAAACAATAAAAATGATGATACAGAATTTCAAAACAAGATAATAGGAAATCGGCAATGGTTAGTATATTACATATTATCTTCAAAATCATTGCATGATTGATCAAAAAATATAAGCACAAATCATTGTTTTCAATCAACTAAATAGTAGCATAAATATCCTGGGTATTGTTTCACTGTGTCGGTGATTTCTTTTGATGTGAAAAAAATTTAATAAGATGAGATCCCAGTTTTTGATCCTTTTAAGTACCTCACATGCGGTTTGGTTTTTGTTCATGAATTCTTGGCCTGCCCCTATGTCTTTAATATTTCTACCTAATTTCTCTTCCAGTAGATTTAATGTTTCTGTTTTAATTTTTAGACTATTCCTTCATTTTGACTTTAGTATAGTGCTTGGTGATATACAGGAGTCTAATTTTAGTCTTTAGCATGTGGAAAGCTGGTTTTTCCAGCACTATTTGTTAGAAATGCTATCTTCATTCCAGCAAACATGTTTAGCCCCTTTGTCAAAGATAAGGTGGCTGAGTGTGTTTGTAGTTGTGTCTACATCTTCTGATCTGAGCCTTGACTCTGTGTTCTTTCCATTACCATGCTGATTTTGTCACAGTAACTTAATTGTGTAACTTCAAGTCAGGGATTGTGATGCCTCCTGCCTTACTTTTGTTGCCCAACATTGTCCTTACTGTTCTAAGTCTCTTCTATTTCCAAATGTATTTTATGAATATTTTCTCTAGATCTGTGAGGTATGCTAATGTTATTTGGATAGGGACTGCATTAAATCTATATAACAATTCTGGGAATATGGCCATTTTCACTATGTTGGTTCTTCCTATCCATGATCCAGGGATATCTTTCCATTCTCTGAAATAAACCAACCCTTCTATTCTTTAATTCTTTGTATTGTTTTCTTGCACTCAATTGCACTAATTTGTGCTCAGATATTTACAATTTCCTCATTTATGGACTTTGGGCATGACTTGCTCTTTATTTTTTCCAGATGTTTGTGATGCAGCATTAGATTGTTTTTGTGTTCAGATATTTTTTTGTTTTGTTTTGTTTTGTTTTGTTTTGTTTTTCATGATGGGAGAATTCACTGCTATAAATTTCTCCCTCATGACTGCTTTCATTGAATTCCACAGGTTTTGGAAGATTGTATTTACATTTTTGTTTGCTTGTATGTATAGTTTTTAATTTGATCTGCAAGCTATCAGTTGTTTATCAAGGTCATTTAATTTCCATGTACTTATGGAGTTTTTGTGATTTCTTTTGTCATTCATTTCCAATTTTATTGTTCTATGGTCG
The DNA here is from genome assembly GCA_004027455.1 of Hydrochoerus hydrochaeris. Lineage (NCBI taxonomy): Eukaryota > Metazoa > Chordata > Mammalia > Rodentia > Hydrochaeridae > Hydrochoerus > Hydrochoerus hydrochaeris. Next base: position 312,679 of record PVLA01001695.1, read on the forward strand.
GATAATATGCATGGGATAATTTTACCACCATCACATTTATTTAAGCATGTTCTCTGGACTAGTATATGTTCTAGTTCAGAGAGTGTTTCATGTGCAGTTGAGAAGAATGTGTATACTGATGTCATTGGGTGGAACACTGTACAGTCTGCTAAGTCTATTCACAAGTTTGGTTCAGTTACGTTTATTTGCTGATTTTTAGTCTAGTTGACCTATTTGTGACAGTGGGGAATTAAATTTCCCCATTACAGTTGTTGTATTATTTATTTTTCATGTATATTAATATTTGTTTTATATAATTGAGTGCTCTTGATTTTGGTGCATATATATTTAAATTCCTATCTTCCTCTTGAATTTTTCCTCTAACAAAAATGTAGTGGCTTTCTATATCTCTTTTGATCATTCATGATTTGAAGTTCACATTTTCTGGAAGCAGAATAGCTACATTAGCTGTATTCTGGGTTCTACTGCATGCAGAATTATTTTCCATTCTTTGTCTTTTAGTCTATGAATTTCTTTTTGAGTTAAATGCATTTCTTGTATATAGCATATTTTTGTTTCATGTTCCTTGATACTTCTGCCTTTGTTTATTTGATTGGTGAATTGAGGTCATTTACATTGATAAGTATTGTTTTGGCTTTGTCATGTTATTTTCTTACTGTTAATTCCCTATATTTCCCTTCTCTTTAATTGCTTGTCATGATTGTTGGTTTTTTTCTGTTGCTGTTCTTCAAATTGTGGGCATTTTTTATCTCTTTCTAGAAGGTCTTTCAGTACTCTTTGTAGGGTGGTTTAGGTGGTCATGAAGTTCTTCAGTTTTTCTTTCTTGTGGAGGCATCTTATTTCTCCATTGATTTTGACAGTTTTGCAAGGTATATCAATCTGGATTGGAAGTTTTTTTTTTTTTTTTTTCCAGGACTTGAAATATTTTACTCCAAGCTCATCTTGAATTGAGGGTATGCAATTCTGGTTGGCTTTCCTTTTTGGATGATCTGGGTTTTTGGTTTTTTTTTTTTTTTTTTTTTTTTTTTTTTTTTTTTTTTTTTTTTTTTTTTTTTTTTTTTTTAATAGTCTGTTCTTGTGCTAAATTTCTGGGATCATGATCAATATATTTTTGAGTGTAGATTTATTTTGGTTATTGCTGATTGGAGTTCTACATGCCTCAGTTGTCTGTATGTCAGATTCTTTCCCCATACTTAGGAAATTTTTTGGTATTACTTCCGAAAATATTTATGTCATTCATGTTGACTTCTGCTTTTCCATTGACACCAAATCATCTTATGATATTTTTCTTTGTGTCATCTTGCAGCTTTTGAATTGTTATTTCCTGATCTTTTGTTATTTTCAAGAGCTCTTTCTTCTCATGATCACTAGCTGCAATCCTGTGTTCAAGGTCTTAAAATCTGACTTCAGTTTTGTTGGAGCATTTTTCAGCTTTTAATTGAATTTTTAATTTCCTGCTTCTCTGTTTGAATTCATTTTATGCATTGTATTTCTTTCCTATAGTGATCATTTACTGTTTTCATCCTCTTTCTATTACCATGTACTTTTTAAATATATCTCTACTCTAGTTTTGCTGAACAGTTTCTTTGTAAATGTTATTTCTTTTTTTAATCTGAGAAATTATTTCTGATCTGATTTTCTCTGTAGTCTCCTAGATTTGTTTCTTTACCTCGGCTGGTATTGTTTCAGAAATTTCAGATGTGTGTCTTCTGATTTCTTCCATGTGAATGTCTCTTGGACAAGTTTTGGATGGGTTAGGGGCTTGGGATTATACTTTGATTTTTTGTCTTGTCATTTTCTACTTCAAAAAAAAATTTAGTTTGGTTTCTATGATGATCCTCGTGAGTTTTTATAGTAATAACTTTATCACTAATATTAAGACATCTCTAGAAAAAGTCTATTCTTCACGAATGTCTTTTGTGTGTAGCAAATTTTTGGTTTGTGTCTGTTACAAAATTCTACCTTTGCAATTAAGTAAGAGTGGGATGTTGGTATCTGTCTGGCTTACTTACTAGCCCTTTGGTGTAGGACTATGGTATGATCATTATCCCAAAGATTCCCAGAATCGTTACAGAAGGGACAACAAATGACTACAACAGGCATGACATGCTAGCTAAAGTAGTAAGATTGGAAGTAACAGTAGCATTAAGCAAAATTTCAAAACTGACAATTTGTGGTAACTATTGATTTTGTATTTATATAATAGGAGCAGTCTATAGTTATATACCAGAACCAATCATAAGTTAGGAGTTTGTATGCAAAAATGTATGCCATTGGTAGATTGGTTTTATCCTATGGTGGGGAAAATTGGGGAAAACAATGTATTAAACAATGATAATTGGCAAGAAGTGGCAGAAAGGCAATGGGAAGAGTTTGTCTCCTCTGGCACCTTTCAGCTGGGTTCATGTGTTGGCTGAGAGGTGATGGGAGGGAACTCCCTCATTTGCATGACTCACTTGGGTTCTATGAATTACTTTTATCAACCATTATTTTCCAATCATTTGAAGTAATATCAAAATATACAGTGAGTTTTTAAATTGAAAAACATCATTATAGAGAAAGACATGCTGTCCTTAATCTCCCTCAGAATTCTTCCCCTCTCCTTGACAAGCCTTACCTACAGCCTTGCTACTTTTTGAAGCAGTTCTGGAGGTTATCTTTCTTGATGGGTTTTAGGAGGTGGCCAAAGAATAACATCCAAGAGAAAGACAGTTTTGTATAAATACTATGGTATATTCTCTTCCATCTTAGACAACAGATCAGGCAATACGTACATTCTGACCATTCCTCAAAGCTAAAGTGACCATGAAGTGTAAATGCTTTGAATCCATTAAAGAACCCAAGGCAGTCATGACAGTGTAGCTAAAGGCACTCTGGAAATGAGAACTTCCAAAATTGTCCCAGAAGGTGACTAGAATGATGGACAAATGTTTCCTAACTGTAATGGGATATTTTGAAGGGATGCTCATGATAATGTGTCTGTAACTGTAATTGAAAAAAAGAAAGTAACATTCATGTTACTTTTTGATCATCTCATAGATATGCATTTTACCATGTAGCTATACTTTTCACTGAGCTTCCTCAGACATCTTATTAAGAAACCGACCTTCAAAATAAATTTGAATGAAATAAATTGATAGTTTTATAACAAAGTTTTTTTGCAATGAAATGGAATTGGTGAAGTGAATAGAAGAAAGTGCATAGATAAATTAAAATATAGTAGAGAAGTATAATGGTCAATTTTCTCCTTGCTGATAAAAATACATAACATGTACAACGTATAGGAGGAAAGTTAGTATTTTCTCAGTTTCAAGGTTTTCTTCCTTGATTTGCTGGCTCCAGGTAGGAGCATTATTGCAGATGGGGATGGTGGAGAAAAAATACTCAATTCATGGCAACTAGGAACCACAGTAAGGGAAGAGCATTAAAGAATCTGAGGCTAGGGACAACCTGCAGTACCTAAAGTCACATTTCATGGCCTGCCCAAACTTCCCCAGAAGACCTTTGCTTATCCTATAGGTGGCTAGCAATGCAATCAACCAGACAATAAAGTTTCATTATCACAAGAAACTTTCACACTTAATTGTCAAAGCATATGAACTGAAAATATTGTACATGATCACTTCAGAAATATTCCCAACCTTTGCCACTAGATACAAATAATAATGGTTAGGCAACAACTTTTTTCAGATTAACTGAACTTATCTTCTAGAACAAAGTCATGCTATCTTGAAGTATACATGTAAAGTAAACATAAAATGCCATGTGCTTCTTGGTTTCTCTCAGCCAGCAGAAGACAATATTTAGTGCCTTTTTGCGGAGTCACATTGAGAGAATACTAATGACTTTGTAAAATTGGTGAGTGATTGTAGTTACATCATGGAAATAAGCAAATGGTATACATTAAGTTTTGTTCCATCCTCCTTCATTGCAGCAGTTTATCAATAAATGGTTTAAAGTGAGTAATTCTGAGAGATGGAACAACATTAAAAAAACAACAGTAAATGACTACTATGCTTTATGCCTATTAATACTGTATATGTGTTATGCATAGTGTGCCTAGGAAAAAATTTCAGCCTGAGATCATTATTACTTCCATGATTGCAAGAAAAAAATATAGCTCTTAATATTTTTAAAAATTAATAATTTTCTTTCTTTACAAATAAAAGATCCAATAGAACAAAAATAAAACAGTAAAATAATGAAGAACTAAGATGTTTTAGAAAACCACAATTTATTTTCCTTGAATAAGGATTTGGATACCTAAATTAATTTGATTTCTGTTAGTGAGAAAGAAGAAAAGAACCTGATTTGAGCAGATAACCTGAATGCTTTAACTATCTTTTCAACCTATCTCTTTTTCTCCATCTATATGTCTTTATCTCTCTGTATATAAACATATGCACACATAACATAGACACACATGCATCCAATACTTATTATCCAGCTCTCTCTGAATAACTCAACACTCTAATACTCACTTATTTCTACCATGCAGGCACAAAGGGGCTTGCACTGCATAACCTGTGCTGGCTTGGCCAAGTTGTTCCATTCAAAGTAATGCTCTTCCTGGATTTAGCTCCTTATCCTGGGAAAGAATTAAATCTGCACTATTTGAGTTCCCTTTGTGTTCCAGGATGAAATGGAAGCAGCTAACTCAGTAAAATTATTTTCATCATAGTTTTATGACAATCCAACTATAGCAAGTCATCACATTACAAAATTTGACTCAACCACCTACTTTTTTTTTTTTTTTTTTGTACCAGGGATCAAACTCCTGATCTTGCGCTTGCCAGGCAGGCACTTATGCTGCTGAGCTAAATCCCTGGCTATTCGATTTTTAATTCTTTTTTCTTTCTGTCTTTTTGAGACAGGGTTGCACTATGCAGTTTAGGCTGGCCTTAAACTCACTTTGTATCCCAGGCTGGCTTCATACTCACCTCAGTCTTTTTGTTTCAACATCCTGAGTGCTGGGATAACAGACATGAGCCACTATGCCCCGCTATCACTGACTATTCAGAAGAAGGCATACAGCTAAGCCCAAGGTCAGAGATAAAAAAATATACTATCCCCATGAAATCAGAGAAGTCACATACCCTAAACAACACTAAACACAATCACATTAGGAAAGTTACAAAGTGAGTGTCATGGAAATCAAGATGCACAAACTGTCATTTATGTTTGGGACTTGTAACATGGGAAAGATTCAAAATTATTCAAAATTATTTAAAAACTTTTGCTGAACTTTGTTTCTTAAAAGAATATTTTCCAAATGTACTTCAACTTAAAACACAAAAATTAAGTAATACACTTCACGTGTGTATTAGAAAATTGCACAAATGCCAGATGTCTGTGCCTGTGCCTTCTTTTGAATTCCTAGGAGTATGACCTGGACCAGAAATCGTATTCCTAATGGCACAGACCATGTGAATATTGTCTTTCCTCCTGTTCGCCTGTCCTCAGGTCACATGGAAGAGAGGGGATGCAGAAGGTTGTCCATCTATGCTGTGTATTGCTCACATCTGTGTTATATCTGTGACATTCTAAATTTAAGAAATCCTTAGATTCATAAAGGAACTGATAGCAAATATGCCCAAGGTTGCTTCTGGAGGAAAATACTAACTTAATCTTGAACAGTCAAGGAGCTGACCTTCTTATCTGAAGAGAGACATTATGTTTTCCTTGGAACTTTATATAAAAACATGCTTGAGACTGGAGATCAACAGAGACAGATTTACCTAAGTTGACCAGTGGCTCTGACCTATGGCCCACAGTGGCAGCAGTCAATGGAGACTGATTGTGCTTTACACAAAGCTATGGAGCATCCTCCAGTGGCAGAAAAAGCTGCTAGAAGAGCTAGAGTGGTACTTGGGACGACAGGGCTCATCTGCTGAGGAGCTAACAAAGGTCCTTAGAAATTGCTATGAGTAACATTAAAACTGTAACACTTAGGGCCAAGATGCACTGGTATTTCAAAGCATGGAGCTGTTAACCAAGCCATACTTGCCAATTTGAGATTTCTTTCCAAGTCTAACAAAATAACTCAAGTGATTGGCAGTAGTGGTGTTAGCTGTTGCATTTCAAGAAATGAGTTAAATCCAGACCTGGAATGCTTACAGATCTCACTAAGAGTAAGTTTATGTTCTTGCACAGATGGAAAGCATCACAGTGATAAAGTTTCCTCTACAAGACTTGTTGATTTCTGCCAGAGATGCCACCAAATCAAGTGTCTGATGTTTATTTCCTCTGTCAATAGATTTGCCATCCTACAGGAGCAGTAACTGGATAGTTTAGATGAACAAAAGCCTTTGTGGTTGGGCTAATGCTTAGCTTTTAACACTGAAACACGTGAGAGCCTATAAAATACAAAAGTAGTTTCTAGTAGCTGGTGCTTTATATAACTTTAAATAAAACAAATTCTACCCAAAATTCAAGGGAGTCCATGGTAGAAATTGGATGGAGGATGTTTAGTATTATAAGTCTTTCATTCCTTTTTAAATACTGTGTTCTGCACACACCCTACAAAGGGAGTCTCTGTTCAAAGTGAAAAATATCACTGATATCTGTGTGTGGTGGATTGACAACTGGTGGTGAACTTTTACTACAAGCTGAACTAAATCAGCACGATTCTGGATGTGAATGGACCAACTGAGGGTTGCTGACAACATAAAAAAGAGAACTGGAGAGGAAGAAGTGTTGTTGGTTCTCCTGCTGCTGTTGGTTCTCCTGTTGCTGTTGGTTTTCCTGGAGGAGTTTGTCAAGTTTGTTTCTTGATAGGAACTTGGCTCTTCTCATAGCTGGAGGAGCTCAGGAACTTGTCACTGAAGATAGCTGTGTTACTTGTTAGGGGACCTGTGGTCCTTTCTTCGAGCATCTCTTCCCGGCTTCGGTGCGGAATCCTCAACCTACTGGCACAGATCCTTCATCTCACTGGCAAAGACTTTCTGGCTTCCACCACTGACCTTTGGACCTGCCTAAAGCAGATTCATGAAACAGACTTGAATGAGATCTTGGCATGATCTCTAGGTCTTCAGCTGGACTCAGGCAGGATGCTGCCATGGGATCCAGGCCCTCAGCTGGATTTTTTGTGTTCTTTAGTGTGTTCACAGATTCACTGTACTTTTTGTGTTTGACTATTTGGATGACTACTATAAAATAATACTACAAATTAGATTTCCTGTATTAAATGTTTTCCTTGCAAAGCTCTGACTACAACACTGTAGTTTTTTATTGTCTTTGATAGAAAACTGCATGACTCTCAGAGAGAGGCTAGACCACTATCACCTTGTGCTTTCTAGGGAAGTGGTTGCTGATGTTGGTGGTAGTATGAATGGTCCAATTATGGGTCTATGAATAACTGAAAAATCAAGAAATGCAAAACACAAAGAAAATCAATGGATCAAACTTTAAACTTTTATAGAACACATTCTATGTTGTTATTCTGCAACATACTATATGTTATTCTATTGCACATTCCCAAACTTGTTGTTACATAAAATCCTGTTGTGGGAAACATTTAAAATATATTTGTAAATCCCACTTAACCACTGAAATGTGTTTAATTACCTACAGTTCAAATCACAAGGCTATGAATATAGCCAACCATCAACACACTTATTTTTCCCACGAATGTGAAGTAATATTTATTGAGTTTCACATACAAGTACGATAGCTTGTGTATATATTCTGGTCATAACTTTGAATATTGAAAATAATGACTTTTTATGCCTTTGTAAGCACATTTAAAGCCTTATAATGTGCTGTAAAATCTATTGGTAGAGTGTTGGACTTTAAAGATTCTTTAACAAAATAATGACTGAAAAGTCTGGCTAAGGGCACTAACTGAGAGTTGCTTTGTTGCTTAGCTACATAATCAAATGATGTACAATGAGATGTAGGGAGGTCAATGAAAAGAATTGGTGGTAAATCGGCATTGATTTCAGGTCACTGAAATATGTGTTAAGCAGGAAAATGGAAAATGGTCATCCCAAGTTGTTAAGAATTTCACTGCCACAGAAAATACAAAGAAAACACACTACTTATAGATGAGGTCTCATTATGTAGTTGACCCTGGTCTTGAACTCACAGTACAGACCAGACAGCCTTGAATTTGGTCAGTCTTCCTGCTTCAGCCTTTCCATCACTGGGATTACAGGCATTTACTACCATGTTCATCAAGAAAACATTTTTATAATGATATAGGAAAAAAAAGCAAAACTAATTTTTGCTTAAAATGTATAAATATTCTGATTCAAGAATATCAAAGTAAAGCATAGTGGAAATATTTCATTTTTATATTTAAACTTGTCCTTGTGCTTAAGCTTACTATCACATAAAGATTTGCTTAATATGTGAAAAATCATTTAATAAATATTTTAAAAAATAATGATTTGTAAATATAAATTAAAATTTCATTCAGAAATTTTTCAATAATCTGCAAATAACATTTTAATTCTTAATTTCAAAGGGGAATAATCCAAAAGTAAGAAAGAAGACTTCATCATTAACTCATCTGTCCTAGAATATGCATGTACTCTTATTTCATTCCTCCATGCCATGTTTGTTATTGCCTTCATCTGTAGACTAGAAGTTATTCTACATCTGTACTGTAAGACAATAATGTTGTTATTTGTCCTTTGTTTTAAAAAGTTACCATCTGTGATATTTTATTTAGGCACCAGAACTGTTCTCTAGGTGGCCACCTACATATTTCTTTTCTGACTTATCAGTGGTAACAAAGTGAGTAATATACCTTTTTGTGATCCAGTTACCAGCAAGAAGAATGGGATCAGCAATGCAATTAACAGTGCCATTTTTGAAAGTATAAGTTGGGTTCTACAAATGACACTCTTATAACCATGTTTGAAAGAGATGGATGTTCAAACAAAATTGGAATTTCACTGAAAAGAGAAAAGAGAGAGGGGATTATGTTGATTTTTGTTCATTTTTTTTTAGGGATAGTTTTGTACTCAGAAGCATTCTTTACAAAATGATAAGTTATCTATTTGTAATAATCCTCTCTAATTCCCTCTACCCTAATACCAGGATGTAATTTCCATTTAATCTATAGAGGTCTAATCAGACATTTTATCAATGGTTTAGTATTGTTTGTTTCTATAATGGATTCCTTTACAAATGTGTGGAGGAGCTCAGGAACTTGTCACTGAAGATGGCTGCGTTACTTGTTAGGGGACCTGTGGTCCTTTCTTCGAGCATCTCTTCCTGGCTTCGGTGCGGAATCCTCAACCTACTGGCACAGATCCTTCATCTCACTGGCAAAGACTTTCTGGCTTCCACCACTGACCTATTTCTGATAAGTTGTTCTGCACCTATTTCTATTACCAGGAGAATAGAAATAATTGTATTCGTTTTAGCATACCCAGGAAGCTATTGGAGCAGCATTTGCTGTCTGGATTGGTAAAACCATTATTGAAAATCACTAATTTCCAGTACAACACTTTCTTTTGAATATTTTAGTGAAAATCTGTTGATATTCAAAATTACTAATGGACATTTATTTTAAATAGTTCACATATTATATTTCAAAGAATATTAAGATTATAAAATATAGAATTTTCCCAACTTTCCAAACTAGGTTAGAGGTCTCATATGCTCTGTAATTTTCATATATTCTTTTAGGTAAGATATGCCAACTGCATTGTTTGCTATGGATTTTTCAGCACTAGACAAAAGCTCTCCATACCTCTGTAGAGTTAAATACATTCATTATGAATATTTACATTTTACTTGTTATTCAAGATAATATTTTATTTAATGTTATATACAGAAACATATATATGAGCATATATATCCATATGTATATCTGTGCATAAAGAAGTATATATATATGTGTGTGTGTGTCTGTGTGTGTGTGCATGTTATTAAATTTATTTGTTCAAAAATATGTTATAGAAAATACCCTAAACTTTACAGGAAACTCAAAGAAAAACTATATACACTGGCAGAAATCAAAGAAATTTTTATTTATTCCAAATAAGATTGACAATTTGTAATCTTCCATTGGTAGTAATCTAGTGAGGAGTGCCCATTCTCAAATGCACTAAATGTGAAAGATACAGACTCAAATATAGTAAATATCCATCAACAAAAGGGGATAAACATCTTGGAATAAGATATGTGTTTGCCAGTCTTGATAACTGTCAACTCGAGTTTGTGAGACCTTTACAACATGGAATACTTATGGCCAGACCACCTTTTTATTTTTCTCCTATAACCTTTATATTTCACTTTTACTCTCTGTCTTGGAAACATGAAGTATATTTTCATGATGCTCTTTAAATTTATCCCTGTCATTTACCATGAAAACCTCAATTATCTCAGCTCACTCCTTGCCTGGGATTCCAGTCATCATAGCGTTCTGTTCATTCAGTGTTTTGCCTCCACACTCTACCTCTAATTAACCATTACCATGCTTGTTTTTAATCATTTGTAACTTGATGTCAATCATCAGAAGACTTTACAACACCTTTCACTCTTCTATAACCCTGGTTTTCTTTGAAATCATGTTGTGTTTCAGAAGACTGTCTCAATTAAATTGTGTCAGTATATTTTTTCCTCCATATTTATTGCATTACTAAAATTTGTTATGGAATAGCTTTCTTCCATGTTCTTCTTGTCTCTTCGAAATGATTAGTTCTCACCACCAGAGAAAAGATGATCAGCTGTAAAATCAGCTGTGGCAATCAACTGTTCCTTTGTATTTTCATCATCAGGTAATGTGGGCCACATTGCTTCATAAAATAGAAGATGAATGTTTTGCTGCAATGATATTCTGTGCAACATGATCAATACATAAATGTTGGTGATATCAACATCCTGTTCAATTGTTTTCTTACTGCTATGTCTTCCCATATTTCTGATATTAAATATACCCCTTAACAGGTCTCCAAACCAATCTTAGACATTTATATATAAAAGGAGATGAGAACACATCCTTTCTAATGACTTGATTTGAGTCTATGAAAACTGGAACAGGAAACAGAGGAAGGGTGTGCTTGGTACTAGAACAGATAAAATATGAACTAATTAATAGATTTTTGTTTAAATACACTAATTTCTGATAAGTTGTTCTGCACATTAAAAAATTAATATACATAGAAATCAATACTTTTATGAAATTCCATGTATATATCTACTATAAAGCTTCAGTTAAAGCAACAGCTAATGGTGGTAAGTGTGAATGAAAAATGTAAGGTAGTGGCAAAATCATCATTGTGATTGAAAGTATGGCCACCAACAATACACTGATAACACTAAGGTATTGTACTCCAAGGCACCGAAAGGTCATTGATCAATATAGGAGAAATTTGTAATACTATTTCACAAAATATTCATTGTAAGGATAAAAAAATATAATGAAGAAATTTAAGGAGGTTAATAAATCTCCAGGGATGACCCATAAAATCTATAAATTCTGAAATATTTTATTGGTAACATTTTAGTTATTTCATTTTAGTTATGAAATTTAAGCTACCGAACACTATCTCTTTTAATTAAACAGCTCTCTCTCCCATGCAATTTTTATAATAGTAACACATCAAACACAGGTAATTATTTCTAACATCTCTTTTTACAAGGTGAAAGAATAAGTCTTTGTAATTTTTCAGGGCTCCTGTGGAAAATCTCTAAGACAGTTTTTGGTGTGAGATGTATTGTGAAGGTTTTTTCATTCCATTTTTAACTTTGCCTTTTTAAAAGTTATAGCCCAATTTTTAAAAAACTATAAAACTCCCAAAAGTATTAAAACAGATTGGACAGGCAAGATAAAATCATGGGTGCCAGGAACACAATACTTAGTGAATAAATTGAAAATTCAAAACTCCAGATAAATTTGTACAATAACATTAAGCAGAATTTTAGCTCTTTCAGAAAAGAAAAATCTTTAATTTTTGTATGTCTCTTACTTAAATAATTAAGAACATAATAAAATCAACAAAAAATCCACAAAATTTTTTTCATAAAACAGAACCTCTGCTATCTAGAAAGATTACGAAAAAAAAAATAGTAACTTTTCAATTTTAGTTGAGGACATTAATCACAAAACCAATATAGCACAATGGAGAAAAACACTTTTTATTAATGTAAAATTTATAGTTTTTCATCAGACCAGGCATTATAAGAGAAATTAAATACAATTCACATTCTTGGTCTCTCAATAAACTTGTTTATATTAAAAAACAAACCTACAATTTAATGATAGAGGTTTTTTTTCAGTGAGTATATGAGGTCAAGCATAAGTTCATATTACTAGTAAAGAGCCATTATATTAAGTGTAATTAGCTCAATTTTGTTATCTTCAAATAAAGTTTTTTAATCCCTTAGATTTTTTTCTAGTTGATAAATAATAATAGCTAACATTTACAACAATAACAAAAACTCTTTGATATCTGCTTTAGTTTCTTATTGTTGGGAACAGATACTCAATACCCACATGTCAAAGAAGAAAAGGTACATTTTAGTTCACAATTTGTAGAGGTTTTAGGCCACAGTTGACTGGTTCCTAGGTAGAGCAGCATAGCAGAGGGTCATGGCAGAGGAGAGTTCATAACATGGGGGGTAAGAAACAACAGCACTGATCTTCCCTTTCCCTTTTATACCATACAGGCTACAAGCTTATTGGTTGGTGCTACCCTCAATCATGGTGGGGGGCTTCCCCTTATCCACACCTAAAATAATGCTAAACCAATCAGTAGACTAATTCAGTTATTACATACCCTTACTCCATAGTCACACATCCTAGTTCCAGCCACCTCCAAAAAGCCCCACCTATGAGGACACCAGGCTTTGGGAAAATACCTAGATACAAGCCATAGCAATATCTTTGATAAGTAGGAAGTATATAATTGGGTCTGATCATCAAAACTGGTAAGAATGATTGATTTAGGATCAGTGTTCTTTTTCTTTGAAATTTTTAAAAATAATAAGCAATCGCATTTTTCTCTCACTATTACTCCTAGCTGACTATGACACCTAAGCTTGATTTTGTTAAATTAATTCATTTCTGAGCTTCCCAGAGAATCCACAGAGCATACTTCTGGGTGTCTGGGTGGGTCATGGCCTTGAGATGTATGTCTGACTCCTCATTCCTGCTCTCCTCTCCAGCTCTCATGTGATGGGCAGCTCTCCTCTGCCATGCGTTTCCATCACACTCTTTATTCCTTCGAACCAGTCTCTTATTAACTGGACCCTCTGAAAGTCTGAGTCAAAATAAACCTGTTCTCCTTTAAACTGTGAGCATTGGCTATTTTGTCCCACTAATGACAAACCGACTAATACAGTTGACTGGTACTAGAGAAATGGGGTAGTAGCTGTTTAGCTGACAGGTCTTCAGAACGGGCTAGCTGGATGTATTTGGAAAACTGTGGAAATGGTCTATAGAAGCTCTAGATTGCTATGAGCAGAACCTAATGGGTGATTCTGGTTGGAGCTCAGAAGATCAGAGTGCTAATTTAAAAAGGCCAGACACATGAGGTTTCAATTGGAAGCAAAGATTTCATTGACAAATGGACCAGAAGCTTCCTGGAAAAGAATAAAAAGACCTTTCATCTTACCTATATCTAAAGACTTTGTAAAAGACTGAGAATCAGGGAAGTAGACTAACTGATTTGACCAAGGACACTCAAAGGTAACCCAATATTCAGTCTTTGGAATGATTATTGCTGCCTGCTTTTAGCTGGATTTAGTGATAATGTGGGGCAAATATCAGAGCAGAAAATTTTGAAAATCTTAAATTTTACTTCAGATGGAACAATGAATAATTTTCCAATCAAAGAAAGTGTAGATGTTGAAGAGATTAGTGTCAATTACAGATTAAAAAAAAAGACCATCCCCATTGGTATGTCAGAAATCAATAAGACTTTAACCATGTCATTATCAAAAGTGTAAGAACATAAATGTTTAATTTAAGAAGATAGCACTTAGAACCCTAGAAGGACCACTTAGGGAGTTGGTATTCTTGGATTCATTTCACTGTGCTCCATCACACAGCCACTCAGAGGCTCCAACACCCAATCCATGTGATGATGATGATTTTACCAGTGTAAACAATGCAGGAGTTGTGGGATCAAGAAGACTTCCATTCATATTTTAAAAGATGGCCTGGGAGTCCAGGAAAGAAGTGGCTGCTAGGACAGCATACATTAGTGCAGTAAAGACCAAGCAAACTTGGAAATGCCAGGAACATGTAAGGTCCACCCAGGAAAGCTAGAGTCCATGAGTGGAGCTGGCCCATGAAACAGGCTATGTGAGGCACATCTAGGAAGTCCATAAGGGTAGGGTTATTCAAGTCCTGTGAAACACATACCTTACCACGGTGTCCTTAGATGGAGGACATGGAGCTACAGGACTCAATATTTTCCTTGAGAGTCTCTGGTCTTGTTTTGTCCTATTCATTTCTATTCTCTTATTCCTCTCTTTTTAGAATGAGAATGTTTACCCTTGTGATTATACAAATTACTTCTGATTTTACAGAGTTTTACAGTCAAGAATTTACATTGAGTGTCATAAGGGACTTAAACATGGACTTTGGAAAATGCTGGTACTGTTGAGGCTTGAGGGAAGTTTTCTGGGATATTTCATTTGTATACAAACAAGATAATTGTGTCACATTAGGCAAAATTTTGACCTTATGTTTATTTTGGTTTAAAGGGGTGTATTTGGGTGTCAAACTAGCAAAGTCTATGATGAGACAGTGAAGCTTGATTATGCCCACTTGATATTTTGGAACTTCCCAGAGAGTTGGTAGAGAACTCTTCTCAGTGTCCACTAGGTCATGGAGTATGGGCCTTGGGCTGTGTGTCAGGTGCCCCTCCACTTCTGCTCTGGTACTGTTCTTGTGCTCTGCTTTCTGGCTGCCCTTTGGTTGCAACTTTTCTCTGCCTTATGGGTCCCCTATGCTGTTTTGCCCTTTAAAGTTTCTATATTTTCATTACACCTTCTAAATGGAATGCTTATAGCGTATCAGATATGCTTTGATATGGTTTATATTTTAACAGCTAGACATTTTATTTTTGACCACTGTTGCTTCATAATTAAATATGTTTAGTGAACAAAGAAGTAATTTCATATCCAGGGAACAGCTAATAAAACACACAGATGTCTGTCCACACCTGTCCCTGTATTGCTTACTGAATTCTATGTGGTCCACATAAACAACTTTTTCATCCCACAAACAGATGGGACATTAGTGTATGTCAATCATTATGACAGGTCTCTTGCCTCTGTAATAGATGAATCATAGTTCAGTTCTAGAATTCCTTTTTGCACAGTTTCTCAGTAACCAACAACAACTTTTTTGCTTCTTCTATTTGATTAAAGTTATCCATAACTAATATTTCCAATTTAAATTCTAAAGTTCAAATACTGTTAACAGATAAATGAATGACAATTATTGTTCTTCAAAATACAAAATAATATGTCAATTCTGTCTTGTGAGTTCCTTTTTCATGTTTGATCTCTCTTTGTTCTTAGATCTTTAAATCTTAAAGGCAGTTGCAACACTTGACCTTGTAACAGTGATGGTCTATTGTTTAATGGATGTGTTCTACTGGAAAGAACAATACTTTGATGGTTTGTTTGGAAGATTTACATTAAATTCAAAGTGGAAGTGTTAAACTTTAGGAGAGCTACAAAAGCTAGCTTGCATTACTCAGTCGCTTATGCTCTGTTAAGCTTTCCTCTAATCTGCACAAGCAGATTAATTAATATAATCCACACAAAGGTTATGCTTGATTTGAGAGAAATCTTTGAAAAAGCAGTCACTATATTTGTATCAAGTCCAAAATATTCAATCAAACTTGAATATATAAATTCTCATAGTTACACATTTTTTAAAAAATACAATTTGCTACTGATTAAAACATATATTTATATAGCATAATTATTAATTCAAAAGTACTACCATTTTCTCATAATTTTATATTATTCCATTCAAAATATTCTTAGATGTGATGTTCTCATTGTCTTTTAAAGATTTCAGAGTGAAGTAATCTCTTTCTATATAGTACATCATTCTCATGTGTACAGTAACTAAGATATAATGCTTGCACTATCATGTATTATACTTAAACTGAAAATATGTTCTAAATACATAGGGATCCAGTAACTGGAAGATTTATCTTTCTTCCTGACATGTTTTTTTGTGGTCTCAAAAATGTTCAGATATAGAGAAAGTTTTTTAAATGCATCTTTAAAGATACCACTATACTATATTATACTTTAGATACTAAATTTGTGAGGCCCACATATAAGCAAAAATCACTGTACTTTAATTTTGTAAACTATTTATTCTACAAATTATTCCACTAGCTATTATTTTACTTGCAATTAAATCAATAAATATGTTTATCTTTTCAACATGTTTTAAAATATGAGATTTTAAAATCAAGCTAATTAACATAAATATTTCAGACACAATTTTTTTGTAATGAGAACAATTCAAATGTTCTCCTCTCACAATTTTGAAGTGTTCCATATATTGTTATTAACTATAGTCATAATGTTTTGTGATTTATCTTTATAAACACCCAGAACTAGGATTGCTTGGCTTTTTTTACTCTATCATGTAAATATTCTAATCAAAAAATTTTGTCATTTTAAATAACATTTTTCCTTCCTGAAGAATAATTTTTTGGCAAGATATATTTGTATTGTATTTCAAAATATGACTTTTTTGCTGAATACTGGAAAATCAAGTACGTGGTATGAAATTGCAACCATTTTTTATCATGTACAACAGTGACCTTGTATCTCAGAGGAAATAAAAACTTTTAATATTGATAATTTTGTTCTGCTTTGCTTTATTCATTTATTTTCATTTTATGATTTCTCCTGTGTGTAAATATTTTTTTTTATTTAAAGAGAAACAAGAGCATGTAAAGGGTAGAGATAATACAGAATTTCAAAAAAAAGATAAACAATAAGAAATCACTAGTTGATAAATTACATATTGTCCTCTTAGAAATAGTTGCTCAAGTTACAAAATTGAATCATACAAAGTAGATATTCAAACAATGAGAGTGTAAACAGCTACACATGCATGAGTCTCTACATGTATTTCTATCATTTCTGTATTAGAGGGAAAAACAAAACTTAGCAAGACAAAACAAAACAAATTCCTATAAAAACATGAAACCAAAAAGTCATATAAAACCACACTACAAGGTGATCTACAATGATTACTGTTGTTTCTTATTATGTTCAATAGAATTGTCTATATCATCAGGCATAATTGAATATAGCAGTATAAATGAATATAGCAGTACATAACAATATTAGTAAAAATCAATAATTGTAGACAGTATAAAACTTCAAAGGCAGGTAATAATCAAACTAGAATGGATATTCTAGTGATTCTTGTTGTCTTCAGTGCAATTGCCTATACTCTCAGACTTGATACTATCAATCATAACAGCTTTAAATAAAATCTATCAATACAAAACAGTGATCTAACAAACCAGATTCAATTACTATCAGTCATGATAAAACTTTGTAGGTTTTACAGAGCTTTAGATTAAGTTAATAGGAAATTAAGAATGGTTACTGCACTATATACTGTTGTTTTCAGGATTACTATCTGTGCCCTCAAATCTAGTACAGGTGGAATAACTGGAACAGAATATAATACATCTAAGCAAAGTATTGTGAGTAATGTGGGTTTTAAATCCTGGTACACTATTAACAATATAGTGTATCAAGGCCATCTATGTTAGAGATTCTAGGTATCCTTCTGTGCCTCATTTTTGCTATGCTATTTTTCTGCCTTTGTTTGTCTAGTTTTCTCCTTTATTCTACTGCCTGCCCCACTCACTGAGGCCTTTTTGCCACTGTTCCTAAAATCCTGGGTTTTTTTTCTCTCTCTAGAAAGCCTTTCAGTATTCTCTGTAGGGTCAGATTGGTGGTCACAAATTCCCCCAGTTCCTCTTTGTCATAGAAACATTTTCTTTCAGGGCTTGGAATACTTCACTCCAAGTTCTTCTTGAGCTGATGGTCTGTGTTGAGATGTCTGCTGTGATCTTGATGTGCTTACCTTTATAGGTAATCTGTTTCTTTTCTCTGATGGCTTTTAATATT
>PVLA01001696.1:0-175703 GCA_004027455.1 Hydrochoerus hydrochaeris
AGTCATTCCTGGAAGCAAATATCACTCTAGTACCAAAACCTGAGAAAGACCCAACTAAAAAAGAGAACTACAGGCCAATCTCCCTAATGAACATAGATGCAAAAATTCTCAATAAAATATTGGCAAACAGGATGCAGCAAATCATCAAGAAGATTATACACTATGACCAAGTGGGATTCATCCCAGGCATGCAGGGATGTTTTAACATATGTAAATCAATAAATGTAATTCACCATATCAATAGAGCCAAAAGTAAGAATCACATGATCATTTCTATAGATGCAGAAAAAGCTTTTGATAAGACCCAATGCCCATTCATGACAAGCACCTTACAGAGAATTGAAATAGATGGTCTTTACCTCAATATGATAAAGACCATCTATGACAAACCAACAGCCAGTGTCATATTAAATGGCCAAAAACTGAAAGCCTTTACATTGAAATCAGACACAAGACAAGGATGTCCCTTATCACTGCTCCTATTCAACATAGTACTGGAAATACTAGCCAGAGCAATTAGACAAGAGAGAAATAAAAGGAGTAAAGACAGGAAAAGAAGTTAAATTATCATTATTTGCAGATGACATGATACTCTACATAGAAGACCCCCAAACCTCCATTGAAAGTCTCCTAGATATAATAAATAAATTCAGCAATGTAGCTGGATACAAAGTCAATACTCAAAAATCAATAGCATTCTTATACACTAACAACAAAATCACCAAGAGAGAAATAAGGGAAGCCACACCCTTCACACTAGCATCCAAAAAAATGAAATACTTAGGAATTAATCTAACGAAAGATGTAAAAGAGTTGTACAGGGAAATTATAATACCCTGAAAAAAGAAATCAAAGAAGACCTCAGAAAATGTTAAGACATCCCTTGTTCATGGATAGGAAGAATAAATATTGTAAAAATGGCCATTCTCCCAAAATTGTTATATAGATTCAATGCAATCCCAATGAAAATACCACTAACATACCTCATAGATCTAGAGAACTCACTCCTAAAATTCATCTGGAACCAGAAGAGACCTAGAATAGCAAAGGCAATTCTAAGCAGAAAAGCCAAGGCAGGAGGCATCACAATCCCTGACTTGAAGTCATACTACAAAGCTACTGTAATAAAATCAACATGTATTGGAATAAAAACAGACCTGAAAATCAATGGAATAGAATAGAAGATAAAACTACAAACACACTCAATCACCTTATCTTTGATAAAGGGGCCAAGCATGTTCACTGGAAGAACTGCAGTCTCTTTAATAAATGGTGCTGGAAAAACTGGCTATCCATATGCTGAAAACTAAAATTAGACCCATGCCCATCACCATGTACTAAACTAAAGTCCAAATGGATCAAAGATCTAAATATTAAAACAGAAACACTAAATCTGTTGCAAGACAAAGTAAGTAAAAATCTTGAAGACATAAGGGTAGGTAGAGAATTCATGAACAAGAACCAAACTGCATGGGAAGTACTTCCCAGAATCAATAACTGGGACCACATCTTATTAAAGAATTTCTGCATGTCCAAAGAAATCTCCAGCAGAGTGAAAAGAAAACCTACACACTGGGGAAAAAGCCTTAGTGAACTGTCCCTCAGACAAAGGACTTCTGTCTAGAACCTATAAAGAATTAAAAAAAATCAGACCGACAAAATTCAAAGACCCAATCCAAAAATGGGCATCCGAGATGAACACATAGTTCTCAGATGAAGAAATATGAATGGCAAATAAATACATGAAAAAAATGTTCATTATTATTGGTCTTTAGAGAAATGCAAATTAAAACCACACACTGAGATACCATCTCACTCCAGAAAGAATGGCCAGGATCAACAGAACTACCAACAACAAATGCTGGAGAGGCTGTGGGGAAAAAGGAACTCTTCTGCACTGTTGGTGGGAGTGTAGACTGGTGTAACCACTGTGGAGGTCAATCTGGAGATTCCTTAAAAAGCTGGGGTTGGAGGTCCCCATTTGACCCAGCTATTCCACTCTTAGGCATATTCCCAGAAGATCTGAAAACATCTTACCACAGTGATATATGTGCACCCATGTTTATAGTGGCACAATTTGTAATAGCCAGATCTTGGAAACAACCTAAGTGCCCATCAACTGAGGAATGGATAAAAAAATTGTGGTACTTTTATACAATGGAGTACTACTCAGCTATAAAGAATGATCACTTTGAGATATTTATAAATAAATGGATGCATCTTGAATCTATACTCATAAGTGAAATAAATCAAACTCACATGTGTAAATACCAGATAGTCTCCCTAGTGTAAGAAATGGTAAGAGTACAGAAGATTTTATGGTAATCATGGTTCACCATTATACTGCTTTGACGTCTTATGTTTTCATACATTGTTTGGAATGGTTTTATTCTGTTTTGTTTGATCTTAATATATGTGATCATATGAATAGTTCCTTTGAAGACAAGACAATATGGCAGCTATTGTTAATTTAATATCATCTTGCTCTGAAGTCCTACCATGCTCTTGTTTTTCTATTACCATTGGTTCTATCATGTGTCTTATTGGATTTTAATATGTATGATAGTAAAAACAAAATTTTTATGGAAAATGAGATAATATAGCAGCCATTGTTCATCTTCAGTTATTTGGTTCAGAATGCCTTGCAATACTTTCATTCTCTTGAGTGGTTTTATTCTATTTTGTTATGTTTGACGTTATTATGTGTAAAGCTAAGCTCAACTATTTCAAAGAAAGAGACATGATAGCTACTGTTAATATCCAATTGTCTTGTTGTGAAGTGCTGTGTTGCTTACATTGTTCTGTTCTGATCTGCTTAGATCTGTCCTCTTTTGTTTTATTCTCTTTAAAAATTTTTTTTAAAAAAAGACTTAGCTGTTACAAATTGTGCTGCTATAAACATGGAAATACAGTGTATTGTAATATATGATGTTTTTAATTCTTTCAGAAAGATAACTGGAAAGGAAATAGCTGAATCAACTGGAATTTTTAATCTTAATTTTTTGAGGACTCTCCATACTAGCTTTCATAATGGTCATACTAGTTTACATTCTGATCAATAGTGTAAAAAGTTTCTTTTTCCCCTTCAATCTCACTAGCATTTGTCACCATTTGATTTCTTAATTGTAAGAATTGGGGAGGAAGAAAAGCAGCTACAACAACAAATATAACTATCATGCTGCAATATAACATGTATTTTGAGGGGGATTAATGTCAATGTATCTTTCATTGTACTAAGAATCTTAAAATTATAAGGTCTGGGGATTTAGCTCAGCGGCGTAAGCGGTTGCCTTGCAAGCTTGCAGTTGTGAGTTCAGTCCCCGGTACCGATTAAAAAAAAAAAAAAAAATCCTTAGAAAGATGGCTGATCAGTGAGAGGCAGACAAAGGGAGATGGATCCTCTTGACACAGGAAGAAACTAAAACGAAAAAAGCTCGTGAAACACGCAGTCTCAGGGCTACAATTGGAACAGCTAAAATTAGCAGACTTGGGGCTTTCCGCTGCAACCCGCAGAGCTGCTTGAACTGGTGCCAGCTGCAACTCACAAGAGCCACAGCTGCCCTGAAGTCGGGGGTTGGTGAGTCCAACCGAGAACGGAGCCAGTGAAGGGACTTCCATTAATCCACGAAAGGATAGAAATACATGTAAAGACTCATGCATGTGTAGCTGTTTACAGTCTCACTGTTTGCATATCTACTTTGCTTTAATTTTGTAACTTGAACAACTATTTCTAAGAGGACAATATGTAATTTATCAACTAGTGATTTCTTACTGTTTATCTTTTTTTTAAAATTCTGTATTGTTTCTATTCTTTCCATGTTTTTTTCTCTTTAAATAAATCTCCTTTAAAAAAATAAATATTAATAATGAAAAAAAAGCAAATGCTATACAGCAATTTAAAATATGTATCAATGAGGTCCATTGTTAAATCACATTAGATAGTAAAAGATATCTAAAAAAATAAAATTATAGCCATTTGCTCTACAGTAAGATGAATATCAGTGTTTTAATTTGCATTTCTCTAGTGGCCAGAGATATTGAACATTTTTTCATATATTTTTGGCCATTTGTGCTTCTTCTGAGAAGTATCTTTTCATTTCCCTTTCCTATCCTTTGATTGTGTCTTTTACTGGGAGGAGTCTAATTTTTTTTTCTTAGCTCTTTATACATGCTAGATGTTAGTCCTCTGAGGAATAGCTGACAGAAATTTTTTCTCATTCTATAGGTTGGTCACTCTGTTGTGTCTTTACTGTGCAGAAACTTTAATTTGATATAATCCCATCTGTCAATTCTTTATGTTATTTCTTGTGCAGTTGAAATGCACAAAGTCTTATTTTATCTTATTACAGATTGTTTTATTATTTAAATCTTTGATCCATTTTTATTTTAGTTTAGTACATGGTGTGAAATAAGGGTATAGTTTCAATTCTGTGTGTGTTGAGCCAGTTTTCCCAGCACCATTTGCTAAAGAAGTTTTCTTTTTTTATTATTATTTTTTTCCTTTTCCTTTTCCTTCCTCCTTTCCTGTATCCCAGTTTCTCTTTCCTTTTGAACAGTTTCTTCTCATTTCCCAACATCTATTGTACATTTTGGATCTTATTTACTCTTTCAGTTTCTTACACTAAGGATAAAATATGATGGTTACACATGCAAGGCTGATTTATATCACTTATAAGTCACGTTGCAACCATTTACCTTTAAAAGTTTCAAGCTTATCCTTTATAACTGAGTAGTACTCCATTATATAAAAATTCTACATCCATTTCTCAGTTGGTAAGCATTTAGTTTTTTTAATTTTTTATTTTAAAGAATAAAAAAAGGAAAACAAAGCAAATCAGAACAGAACAATGCAAGCAACACAGGACTTCACAGCAAGACAACGGAACACCAACAGTGGCTACCATAATGTCTATTTGTTTTTCTTCGAAATAGTTGTCCATACCTTCACACACAGTAATATCAAACATTACAAAGTAGTATAAAACCAATCAAAAGAATAAAAGCATTACAAGACTTCAAAACCACATAACAGGAAATGAACAATGGCTACTATATTTCATTTTCCTCAAAAAAGTTGTCCATACCATCACTCATAATAAAATTTTTTTAAAAAAACAGCAGAATAGAACCAGTCAAAACAGAAGAACAAAAGTATGATAGGATTTCAAAAAAAGATGATAGGAAATCAGCAATGGCTACCATAATGTCTCATTTTCTTCAAAATAGCTGTTCATACCATCACATATAATAAAATCACACCAAAGCAGAATAAAACCAATAAGACTTCAAAACAATATAATAGGAAACCAACCATGATTACCATGAACATGATTATGTTCAAAATAGCTACCCATACCATCAGAAAGTAAAATCTAACAAAACAAGACAAAACAAAGCCAAACCTAATAAAATTGTGAAAACAATCTAAGAGTTCAAGACAAGACAATAAGAAATTAAAAGTAGTTACCACCTTTCCCTCCCAGGTGTTTCCTCCCCTATCACTCTTACAATAACTATTTTGCTTTTGGATCCCATTAACTCCTTCTGTTTCTTATGCTAGGGTTCACACATAAGAGTTCAAACTGTTTTGCCCATGAACATGATCTCCATTTACCTACAAGAGCCACGAGATTGTTTTACTTTAAAGCTGTGTATCTTTCCACTGCGTGAAAATACTGTATCTTTTTTATCCATTCTGCAGTTGATGGGCAAGTAACTCTTGCTTTTTTTTCTGGTCTCCTGTCAAATGGAACAATTGTTTTCTCTCCTTTGATTTTTAGTCTATGAATTTCCTTTCCAGTTAAATGTGTTTCTTGTATACAGTATATCGATGGATCTTGTTTCTTGATCCACTGTTCCTGTGTTTCTTTTTATTGCTAAACTGAGGCCATCTGCATTAATAGTTACAACCACCATACATTGATTTGTCTCTGCCATGCTATCCTCTTGCTGTTGACCCTCCACTTTTCCCCTTCGTTCAGTTGCCTGTCTTGTTTGGTGATCCTCCTCTGCTGCTGTTCTTGGAACCATGGTCATCTTTATCTCTCTCTAGAATACCTTTTAGCACTCTCTGTAGGGTTGATTTGATAGTCATGAATTGTTTCAGTTGTTCTTCATCATGGAAGTACCTTATTTTTCCATCATTTTGCAGGGCATATCAATCTGGGTTGGAAATTATTTTCCTTCAGGATTTGAAGCACTTCACTCCAAATTCTTTTTGACTTGATGGTTTTGTTGATAAGTCTGCTGTCATTCTGATTGGTTTTCCTTTATAGGTGATCTGTTTCTTTTCTCTAACAGCTTTTAATATTCTTTTCTTGTGCTTAATTTCTGGGATCTTGATTATTAGATGTCTGGGTATAGATTTACTTTGGTTACGGCTAATTGGAGTTCTGTATGCCTCACTTATCTGCATGCCAGATCCATTTCCCATATTGGGGAAGTATATTGCTATTACTTCTGTAAATAGCCTTTTAATTTCATTTGTGTTGACCTCTGCTGCTTCACTGATGCCTATCATTTTTAAATTATGCTTCTTTGCTTCATCTTGCTGCTGTTGAATTGTTATTTCCTGGTTCCTTGTTATTTTTGAGAGACCTTTCCTTTCATAATCACTAGCTGCAATCCTATTTTCAAGGTTTGAAAGTCTATCTTCAGTCTCTTTCAAGTGGTTTTGCCAGCTTTCAATTGACTTTTGAATTTCCTGGATCTCTCCTTGAGTCTGTTTCATCCATTGTAATTCCTTTCTATATTCATTCAAGGCTTCCATCGTTTTCCTACACTCCTGGTTTTTTTTTAATCTATGTCTTTTTTAGATATGCTGAGCAATTCTTTCATTATGTTTGTGATGTCTTCTTTTACCCTAGACATTATTTCTGATTTGACTGCTTTTACAATCTCATGAAGTTGTTTCCTTACTTCAGTTGCTATCCTCTCAGAGATTTCAGGTGTATGACTTCCATTTTCTTCTATGACCGTATCTCCTAGACTTGTTTTGTGTGGGCTGGAGGTCTGAGAGTGCCTTTTGCTCCCTAATCTTGACATTCTCCTGGGTTCCTCCCAACAAGCCCATTGTAGAGCCCCAGGCACTTTCCATGTTGGCTGTTCCTCCACAGTGTAGGGGTATGGGATAGGCACCTGGGTTCCTCTAACCCCAGATTTACAGGGAGGTAGTAGAGGCGTGGGGTGGGCTTCTCCAGATCTGTGCAGCTACACTGGGGCTTCCCTGATGATCAGGGGTGTGTGAAGGTAGGGCTGCTTCTCTCAACCTGTGTGTCTACATTGGGACTCCTGCAATGGTGGCAGGCACACAGGAGTGTGATTGTCTGATTCTCCTGGTGGGTGATGGCTGCCTGATGGGATCAAGCACCTCCAGTGGTGGCCTACAGATGTGTGGGGCTTACCTGGCTACAGGTCCCTCCTCCTGCTGGCCACCAGCAGGAAGGAGCCTTCCATTGGCAGCACCCAACAGGAAGAGGTGGATCTGTCTAGCTCTCTCTGCCAGCACTGGCTGCCCACAGGAAGGAGCCTTCCAGTGGTGGGGGCTGGTAGATGGAGGCAGATCTGCTGACTCTGCCCATGCTGGCTGCCCACAGGAAGGAACCCTCTGGTGGCAGCACCCGGCAGGCAGAAGTGGATCTGGTGGTTCTCTCTGCCCATGCTGGCTGCCCACAGGAAGGGGCCCTCCCATGGTGGTGCCCAGCAGGCAGAGGCAGAACTCCTGGGCATTTGGGTTGTGTCCAGAATTTAGCTCAGTAGCTTAAGTGCCTGCCTGGCAAGCGTGAGGTTGTGAGTTCAATCCCTGGTACCAAAAAAAAAAAAAAAAAATTGTGCTGCTATGAATATGGGTGTCATATATCGCTATGATACGATGTTTTTAATTCTTTTAGGAAAACACTCAGAAGGAGAATAGCTTGGTTAAATGAGACCTCTAATCCTAGTTAAAGAGATTAACTTTATTCCAGTGTACTGGGGCCTTTTGTCAAAGATAAGATGGCTGGATATGTCCCTGGTTGTTTCTATGTCCTCTGTTCTCTTCCTTTGACCCACCATTTTTGTGCTAGTATCATGCTGTTTTTGACCCACCATTTTTGTGCTAGTATCATGCTAGTATCAGCAGTGATAAAAAACAGCATGTTTTATTTTGAAGGTACTATACATGTAATGTATAGTAACTTGAAATCCAGGAATTGATACCTCCTACTTTGCTCCTTGCCCAGGATTGAATTGTTTTCTCTAGTTTTTTGATAAATGCTGTTTAACTTTTGGTTGAGATTGCATTAAATCTGTATGTCCATTTTGGAAGTTTGACTATTTGACAATATTGGTCTTCCTATCCAGGAATGGGATATCTTTCCATTTTCTGATTCCTCTTTAATCTCCTTGTTTAGAATACTGTAGCTTTCATTGTGGAGGTCTTCTACTTCCTTGATTAGGTTAATTCCTAATTATTTAATTTTTTTGATGCTACTATGAGTGGTATTTTCCTAATATCTTTCTTGGTGGGTTCACTATTGTGTTCAGGAATACTAATGATTTTTTAAAATTTTTATTTTTGCTATTGGTTTTTCTGTGTTGATTTGGTGTCATTCTACATTGCAGATTTTGTTATTAATTTTGTGAATCTTGGTGGATTTGGGTCTTCTATATAAAGGATCATGTCACTTGCAGATAATAATTTCACTCTTTCTTTCCTATACTTATGCCTTTTATTTCTTTTTCTTGCCTGATTCCTCTGGGTAATATTGCAAGTACTATCTTGAATAAGAGCAGCGATGGTGGACATACTTGCCTTATTCCTAATTTGAGAGAAAGAGCTTTTAGCTTTTCCCTATGTAATTTGAGGTTGGTCATTGATTGTCATAATTGTATCAGGTTGAAATAAAGTCCTTTACCTGTTTTCTTCATTTTTTTAAAAATCTTGAACAAATGTTAGATTTTGACAAAAGCTTTTTCTGCTTCTGTTAATGATTATGTAGTTTTTGTCTTTGCTTCTGTTTATGTGATGTATTGCACTGATTGATGTGTATATGTTGAACCATCTTTGCGTCCCTGAAATGAAGTCCATTCTGTCATGATGTATGATCTTTTTGATGATTTTTTGCATTTTGTTTGCCAGTGTCTTGTTAAGGATTTTTGTGTCAATGTTCTGTTCACTAAAGAGGTGGCCTATAGTTTTCTTTTTTAGTTAGATCCTTATGTGGTTTTGGAATCAAGAGTAATGCCAGCTTCCAGGAATGAGTTTGAAAGTACTTCTTCTCTTTCAGTTTCTTTGAAGAGTTTGAGGAGTGTATTGGCATTATATCCTGCCTAAAGGTCTTTTAGAGTTCAGCACTGAATCCGTCAAATCCTAAGCTTTTCTTACATGGTAAGCTTTTTTTTTTTTTTTACTGCCTTAATTTCATAGTCTGTTGTTATTGAATTGTTAAAAAAGTTTTTAATGTTTTCCAGGTTCAGTTTTGGCAATTAATAGGTGTCTAGGAATTTGTCCATTTTTTAAAGATTATCAGTTTGTTGAAGTATAGTTTTTCATAGTAGTTAACTAATGATTTGTGGGATTTTGGCAGTATCTATTATGATTTTACCTTTTTCATTCCTGAGTGCATTAATGTAGGTCTTTTCTCCTTATTTTTGAAAGTTTGGCTGAAGGTTTATTTTGTTATTTTTTCAAAGAACCATATCTTTGATTCATTGATTCTTTATATTGCTTTTTAGTCTCAATTTTATTAATTTCCACTCTGCTCTTAATGGTTTGCTTTATTGTACTTGGTTTAGATTTAGACTCTTGTTTTTCTGTTGTGTTGAGGTGTATCATTGTTATTTGAGCTTACTCTGTTTTTCTAATGTGAACATTCTCAGCAATAAATTTCTCTCCTAGGCCTACTTTCATTGTGTCCCATAGGTTCTGGTACATTGTACTGCATTATCATTTGAGTCTATGCATTGTTTAATTTCTTCCTTCTTTTTCCCTGAATGCTTAGGAGTGTGTCATTTAGCTGGGCATGGTAGCACACTGTAATCCCAATCTGTAATCCCAGCATTTGGGAAGCTGAGCAAGGAGGATTGCCACGAGTTCAAGGCCAGCATAGGCTGCATAGTGAGTTTAAGATCAGTCTGGACTACAGAGTGAGACCCTGTCTCAAAAAAAAAAAAAATTAATGTTGAAGTGTTTTCAAAATTTCTGTGGTTTCTTTGTGGTGAATTTCTGGTTTCAATATGCTGTGATCTGGTACATGAGATGATTTCAACTTTCCTATTTAAGTGGTTTTTAGAGGGGTGTTTTTTGTTTTTGTCTTTTTGAGACAGGTCTCACTATGCAGTTCAAGCTGGCCTTGAGCTCACTTTGTAGCCCAGGCTGGCCTCAAACTCACAATGATGCTCCTGCCTCAGCCTCCTAGGTGCTAGATAGGCATACACCATCATGACTGGACTTAAACAGGTTTAATGGACTAGTATGTGGTCTATTTTGAATAAAGTCCAATGTGCTGCTAAAAAGAATGTATATTCTATTTATACAAAGGTAGAACATACTAGATATCTGTTAAATCCATTTTTTTTTAAGATGTGGCTTAGCACTGATATTTATTTTTTTTCCACAGAAAAAATAACAATAGATTTTTTTAAGGATAGAAGCAACACAGAATTTCAAGAAAAATGAACAGTAAGAAATCACTAGTTGATACATTACATATTGTCTTCCTGGATGTAGTTGTTCAAGTTACGAAATCAAAGCACACAAAGTGGACATTCAAACAGTGAAGCTGCAAACAGCTCGGTTCTCTGATCCAACAGAAACTTAGCAACATAATTATCAATCCTACACCCTTAAATATACATGCAGTTATATCCTTTAGAGCACTTGTTTTTCCTCCTTTTGCTTTTTAAGTCCATTATCTGTTTAGTTATATCATGTTTCAGGTTGTTCAGTACCTTGCTGATCTGTTTTGTTGTTGTTGTTAAAATTTTTCTTATTTATTATTATTTTTTATTTTATTTTGAAGGTAGCAAAATACAGCAGAACAAGACAGGACATAGCCAACTGAGGCAGTGCAATGAAATTGGCACAGAACCTCACAGCAGGCCACCGGGACAACAGCAATAGGCACAATAGTACATCTGGTTTTCTTCACAATAGTTGTTCCTTCAATCAGGCAGAGCAATATTGAAGGAAATACCAAAATTACAAGAACAGAATATTGAATAGAGTAATACCATTGATCAAAACAGAGCAAAACAGAGATAAAAATATTTGCCCTCAAAAAGATGGCAGAAGAAAATCCCCCTTACTTGCCATATCGCATATAGTCAAACTCGCAAGACATGCTCAGATCTCCGGCTTCACTTGCTAGCTGGGGTGGGAAGGGCGGTAGATGTTTGATTCTTAGCCCGCGCCCCAGTAGGCTCACAGCAGCCCACCATACCGGTGAACTGGCTGCCCATTTTCCCAGAGCCCCAAGGTCCAACATGGCACGTTGCAGATCTCAGGAAACACTGATATGGTTCTCGCCCTGTGGCGGCCTCCTCTTGCCAGGCCACAGCCTCTTACCAGAGTGCCTTGCTGGCAGCTGCCTGTTTTCCCAGCGCCCCAAGGTCCAACATGGTGCATCGCGGATCTCGGGAAACACTGATATGTTTCTCGTCCTGGGGCAGCTGTGGCTTGCCAGGCTACGGCCACTTACCAGAGCAGTATGCTGGTGGCTGCCTGTTTTCCCAGGGCCCCAAGGTCCAACATGGCAGGTCGCAGATCTCAGGAAATGCTGATATGGTTCTTGCCCTGTGCCACAGCCACCTACTAGAGCGGCATGCTGGCAGCTGCCCGCTCTCTCCGATATTTCTTTATTAATTTTTTAGTCAATCTGTTTATGATGGTGGGATATAAGGGTCTCCCACTATAATTGTTTTGGTGTTTATTTGATCTTTATGTCCTATAGCAGTGATGGCAAACCTTATGGAACTTTCAGTGATACAACCAGCACACTGTGGCACATGTACCTAAGGTTCTCTGCCACTGGCCTGCAGTGTTTATGAAGTTGGGTGCATTCATGCTTGGTACATACATGTTGTTAGTTGTTACCTTTCCTGTTGAATCGTTCCATTAAGTAGTATGTAATAACCTTTGCCTCTTCTGGTCAGTTTTAGCTTGAAGTTTAGTTGGTCTGAAAAATGAAATTGCTGCTCCTGCTTGCTGATTCTTTGTGTCACACTGGTCTTGTGTGTCTAAACCTGTATCTAGCAAATGACCTCTACTATGATGGAGATCTATTGTATCTTTCATTTCTTTTAATTTACAGTATGCCACATATAACATGTACTGTGTCAAGATGCCAGGGTACCATTTAAACCAACACAATACTGCCTACCATTAAGGAAATGTAAGTTGCTACAAAGTGTATAAGTAGTCAGCATAAAGCATTAATGCGACTTAAATGAAGTGAACCAGAGCCCAGAAATTCTAGTTTCTTTAAAAACATTAACTCATGAGCAGACTCTTTTAAAATGTGTAGACTTTAATCAGAGACAAACAGAGAAAGTTCTGTCTTTTTAGGCAGACTAGGAACATGTACAGAGGATCTGGAACTGAAAGGGATGCTTTGTTTGGAGAACTGAAAGTAGTTTAATGTATCTGGAGTTTAGTATCTGAATGGGGACTGGTGAGAGAAGCTGGATGAAAAAGGACTGTTTGCCATGTTCAGCAATTTGGACTTGCTCTTGAAGGTGTTCCGAAGCAAGTAGAAAATTTTCCCCCTAGTACTGGGGATTAAACCCAGGACCTTCACATTGAGCTACATCCCAGCCCTTTTTTTAATATGAGACAAGGTTTCACTAAGTCATTAAGTTGTCCAGGCTGGACTCCACCTTCAATCTTGCTGTTTTACCCTCCTAGAGCGTGCATAGTACCTGGCAGGAGAACTATTACCAAATTAACTCATTGACACAGGCAACCAGTCTTACCATACAACTATGTGTTACCAGGCCCAGCTGTGAAGAATTCTTAAGTAGAGTAGTTTCATAGTCCAATTTATGTTTTATAGGAAGCATTGTAGCAGAGCCAGAATAGATTAGAATGGAGCACTGTTGGAAGCAGAGACCAAGAAAAGGGTTTTTGGTATAATTTAAATTTGGTGTAAATTTATTTATCTATCTCAGGCTAGTGGGCTTGGTATGGAGAGGGTTTGACTTGAAGAGATACTGGAGTTACAGACTTCAGAAGGGGTGGTAGGATGATTTTAGGTGACTGGCTTGGCCAAGTGTTAAGATAGTGATACGTAGGTAGTTGTCTTTGCTAAGAGAAGGAAATTAAGAAGAAAAGAACTATATATGTTTTTTGTCAGGATTAAACCCAGGGCCTCATGCGTGCTAGACAACTGCTTTACTGCTGAGCCTACAGCCCCAGCCTCTGTGTATACAGTATTTTTCAAATGTGATTTGAGTGTAACAGGATATATTTTCGAAGAAGATTATGAAATTCTTTGTGAAAATCTGTTGGAAAAAGATACTCTCATTTAGGTTGTTTAGGAATAATAATCTGCTTAAATTCATTATTAGAAAAGAAGGGATTTTTACACTTCTGTTAGAATTTTTACCTAAGATACGCAGTAAGATGGGCTTGCCTGTGTAAATGAGCTAATTTGGTAAATAGTTCTCCTGTGGTGTTACGCGTTTTAAAATACAAAATGATTTTACTCAGAATGCAAACTTTGATTCTCAAGTCTTTCACTGGTGTCACATGGAAATTAACACTCATGACATAGAAGATGGTTCATGTTTTTGTCATATCATTTTTCTAGAGTTAAGATCACTTGAGGCCAGTTTAAGTGCTTAAATCCTTCTGGAAAAGAATGAGCCATGCTCCTTAATACAAAATTGGAGGTATTGGTTTCACATTTTGAGATTTTGCTCCATAAATGGACAGTTACTCTAATGATGTTCGTTCATCTTTTCTTGAATGTTTTGCTGTTTGTCATCAGTTATTTCTCTGTAGTTCTATAATCACTACTAAATCTTTGATTCAAGAGCTGTCTCAACAACAAAAAACTTACTGTAGTTTAATACTTTTTAATTTACAGAGTGAATTATGCAACTTAGAACCTTCTAATTGTTTCAGATTAATGAATGTAGACATGAAGTAAATTCTGATGTCATACTGATTGAAAGAAGTTTCTTCTTTAAATTCTGTCTCAGTAGAACTTTTGTGTATGTGTTTAAAGAACGTTTTGTTTTATTCCTGTT
The DNA here is from genome assembly GCA_004027455.1 of Hydrochoerus hydrochaeris. NCBI lineage: Eukaryota > Metazoa > Chordata > Mammalia > Rodentia > Hydrochaeridae > Hydrochoerus > Hydrochoerus hydrochaeris. The sequence continues at coordinate 14,230 of PVLA01001696.1, forward strand.
TATTAAAAAAATCTTTTGTAAAACATGATTACAGTCCCAGTTTTGCTTAATATCTTCTGATAAGCCAAAATGAACCCCAAATTTTAATATACCAGACTGTATTTTCCCCTTAATAAGTATGAAAGTTTTCAGAAATTGTTATCAATCTATAATTTGGCCAACATGTACAAATTTTCACTTTTACAAGTGGGAATGGATTTGAGTGGTAGGTTGGTTGTTTTGTTGATTTATTACAATTAAAATGCTTAAAAATTCTTTAAACAACATTTCTTTAAATCCTAGTAGAAGTTATTGTCATTTTTTATAAGCACTTATATCATAGTTGTTTTTTCAAAAATTTTTGAACTTGGCGTTACTCTAAGAGGAAGTATACCAACTGCTTATTTTCCTTTACCAAACTTTTAATTTGGGTTGTTTTGGTAACCCAAAGTTTAAATATATTAAAAGATAACTTCTTTTTCATGTTTTGTTTTTTGTTTTGTTTTGTTTTTTTGCTGTCTTCAGGTTGTAAAAATTAAAATGAACAAACTACGTCAGAGTTTTAGGAGAAAGAAAGATGTTTATGTTCCAGAGGCCAGTCGTCCACATCAGTGGCAGACAGATGAAGAAGGGGTTCGCACTGGAAAATGTAGCTTCCCAGTTAAGGTAAAAGTGCATATTTCTGTAAATCTCTGTATGGAAAAGACTGACAGATGATTGAATGTGAAATTCCATTAACCAGGATGATCAAAAGAGAACCCTCCAATAATGAATCCCTTCATGTTCTGTTTCAGTGATAGAATTAAATAAGAAAAAATATATTACAGTTAGAAATCTCTGTTTTTATATTTAAGGATTTCTGCTGTGTAATCTGGAATCAATATAAATAAGATCACTTCTGATGAGAATACTTATCTTGAAATATCTAAATGTCCTCAGTTATTAGGAATCAAATTATTTTTCGGTGGGGTATATTTACCACTTGATAGGGTAAAAGAAATGGGAGTCTACTTTTCTTACACATATGCCTGGCATAGTCTGGAAATCTTTGACTTAGTCAGAATAGTTCAGTCAGAGGGAATTTTCTTTTTAATTTTGTTACTTTTAATCATAGCAAGCAGGCAAATTTTCAACTAAAGAAAGAATAGTGCTTCTATTTTAAAAGGAGCAAAAGTTGAAAATAGGATACACCTAAGTTTGTGTGTTGGTAGCTTGAGATTGATAGACTTCTATTCTGAAGGCATTCTCAAGGAAATAGGAAGCAGACACATCTATAGAAGACTAGAGAAGTTGTAGGTGTGAAATTGGATTGTGAGCACAATGGAACAACTACTCTAGAAAACAGTAGAAAAAAGTCAGTAATCAAGTGAGATTGCAGCTTGTTTGATCTTTGCTGTGTATATTTCAAATACTGATACTTATATAATATGATAATTCAATGTTAGCATAAAGAGTAAAGTAAATTTAAAACTTTGTTTTGCAATTATATTACTATAGCATAATTTTTAATGGAGGAGGAATTTTAATACCACAAATGAAACATTACCTTATAAACTATACCTTATATATATTCAAGTATATAAAACTTAATCTAGTGGTTCTCAATGTAGGATCCCCAAAACCTTTTCAGAGAGCCCTGAGGTGTTTTCTTTTCCAACTATATATCTGTGTGAGACCATACTATTGAGTTGCTTCAACCAAAACAACATATTGCAACAGATGGAACATAAAAGCAAATATGGAAGTCCAGTTTTTTCATATTAAGTTGGGTATTAAAGAATTGAGGGGTTTTGTTTGTTTGTTTTCATTTTTGAGACAGTCTCATTATATAGCCCAAGCAGGCCTTGAACTCATTATGTAGCTCAGGCTAGCCTCGAACTCTTGATGATTCTCCTGCCTCAGCCTCCCTCCCAACTGCTGGGATTACAGCCATGTACCAGCATGCCCGGCTCATTGTTGTAAAATAAATGAAATTTTTAGAGTTCTTAATTATAATTTGTAGTAATCAGCAATAGTTATGTTACTTAAAAAAACAACTTATTGAGATTTTCAATGTAATGGGGTCCTGAGACCAAAAATTTGAGAACTGATTGTTTAAATAATACACAACAATTAAAACAGTATGCTAAGAATTTATCTGTAATTGCCTACTATCATATTTTAAGATGATGGTGTCAATTTTGGTTATTAAATAAACTGATGAAATTCAAGTTCCTGCTTTGATTTGTAATTAAAGTTTTAGCCATGCGTCATAGAAAAAACCTGTAATCAAAACACTCAGGAAGCTGAGGCAGGAGGATCTCAAGTTCAAGGCCACCCTAGAATACAATAGCTAGACCTTGTCTCAAGAAACTAATAAAATAAAACCTCAGTTCTTTGATTATGTAGAACATTTGGCATGCTAAAATGGTTCTTCCATTGGATTTTGGAGGTTATATTATGTTCTCATTTGGGGGTATGAACATTAACTTTGCAGAATTCATACTTATTAGTTATGTTTATAAATTGGCCTAATTATTTTAACTCACTATTAAAGGAGATGAAAGGGCTTTCATATTCCTTTGGCTTGAGGATACATATAGCACTTACTCAGTTATTACTAGAAATTGTGCCAGTATGTACAAATAGGATAGACCAATTGAATAATTGAGCATATGAGTGCTAGAATTGTGTATATTTACCTCCTAGACCAGTGTCTTGCTGTATTATGATCTACCAGATCGTCTAGGGAACCATACCTTTCTAAGATAAGAACTGCCATTGTGCTGGAAATTACAATAGATAGCTTGATAATAGACCTTTCTTATTTTGTAATTATACAGCTGTGACACAGAAAGTAATCCTTGCACTATCTCAGTATTTCTGAAGGACCAGTTTCTGGTTCATATAACATTTAATAACTTGTACTTTCAGAAGATTTTGGCATAAAGTGTTACACAAAATTGGAAGTTGCTAAATATATATAGGAAAAGTACATAAAATAAAATGAAAAATAGTCCAGAGACTGATGAAATTGTAAAAATAAACTCTGTACAAATAAATATGAAGCCATAGATAAAATTGGTAATACTCTTAAACTAGCCAAAACTGATGCCTAAAAAAGTTGAAAATATAGAAAGACCAAGCTAAGATAAAGTAACACTGTTGGGTATCAAAGTTATGCACCTCTTACTCCTAATATAAGTTCAAGGGAATAATATTAACTATTTTCAAAAAAAGCTAAAATTTATGAGGCCTTATCTGTCCATCAAAGCCTTATACAGTCACAGCATGGTACTTACCTGCTTTGAATCTTGTAGAGCTTGACTCATTTTGGCATGAAAATTTTGTCCTGGTTCTCTTCTTTGGTTTGGTGCTTAATGTGCAAGCTACAACTTGTCATTGTCGATTGCCTCATGGCTTGACACCCTTTCCAGCCCAAAGCATTTTGTTTGGTATTTGTCATTTTTGGTACTTGTTGTGTCTTCCCAGTTAATGACAAGTGCCAAGGTACCACTATAACTTTGTAAAACTTAGAAAATCTTTTTATATGTGTAGAGTTAGAACTTGACATAGAGCATATAAAACAGAGCAGTCTAAATTAATTTACAGATATCATCACAAAGCTTTTAATAAAATATTGATGTACAAAATCCAACACCCCTATTAAAGAATAGTATATACCCACACTTATCTAAAGAGTAAAGAAATATCTTTTTTGTCCAGATAGAACAGCCCTAGACACACACACATACATGCACCACTGATTCTTATTGAAAGGAACTGAAGTAAATGCCCAAGTCATAGTTACATAATCTAAAAAAACCAGTTATTTTGTATTTACAATCTATGCCGCAGAGTTAGGTATCTAGCAGTTTCAATGGTAGTTACATTTACATCAGATCAAATTTATTCTTAATTTTTTACTTTTAATTGACATAATTATACATATTCTTAGGATACAATATACTTTGACAGTGTGCAGCGATCAAGGCAATTAGCACATATAGTCCCTCAAATATTTATCTTTTCTTTGTGCTAGAAACATTTAAAATCCTCTATTCTATTTTGAAATATACAATAAGTTACTATTAACATAGTCACCTTACCATGCTATAGAACATTAGAACTTAATCCTTTTATGTAGTCATTCTTCTTAGGTATCTAAGAAGTATCTTGTAGCTAAGGCCTTTGTCTTCCTGTTTTTTAAAAAGTAATTAGTTATACAGATTAAGGGGTTTCAATTTGGCAGATTCATATGTGCATATAAAATACTTCAGTCATTTCTACCTCCTAATTGGCCCAATGTCCCCTTACTCTTTGTTTCTTTCCCCTCTCCTCATAGTCCTCTTGCTACTTTCATGCCCCTCCCACTTCCACATATGAAAGAAAATCTACAATGTTTGTCTAAGTCTGTCTTCTCACATGATGATCTCTAGTTCCATCCATTTTCCTGAAAATTACATGATTTCATTCTTTATGGCTGAACAGTACTCCAGTGTGTTATATATACCACATTTTATCTATGCATTCATCTGTTGATAGTACCTAGACTGGTTCATACCTTGGCTATTGTGAGGTGGGCTACAGTAAACATGGGCATGCAAGTTATCTCTACAGTAAACAGACTTTAATTCTTTCAGGAATATATAACCGGAATAAATGGTATCTCCACTTTTAGTTTTTTGAAGAACCTCCATATTCATTTCCATAGTGGCTATACTAATTTACATTCCCACCAATAGTGGAGTTGCTTTTTCTTTGCATTCTTCCCAGCACTTACTGTTTATTTGTTTTCTTGGTGATAGAATTCTGATTGAGGTGAGATGGAATCTCGGTGCAGTTTTGATATGCATTTCTCTGGTGTCTAAAGATGTTAAACATTTTTTTGTGTACTTATTGACCATTAGTCCCTCTTCTCTTGAAGTGTCTCTTCAGTTCATTTGCCCATTTATTGATTAGGTTTTTTTTTTAATGTTAACCTTCTTGAGTCTTTATTCTGGATATTCATCTTCTGTCAGAAGATTAGCTGGCACAGATTTTTCCCCCATTCTATATCTCTTCATTCCATTGTTTCCTTTGCTGTGCAGAAACTTTTTAATTTGATGTAATCAAATTTGCAGAGTCTTGCTATGATTTCCTGTGCTGTTGGAGTCCTATTTACTAAAGCTTTGTCTGTGCTTATGACTTCAAGTGTTTCCCTGTTCTTTTGTTCTTCTAGCAATTTTCAAGGTTTTAGGTCTTATACTTTTAGGTCTTTGATTCATTTTAAAGTGATTTTTGCACCGGGTAAAAGGTAGAGGTCTAGTATCAGTCTTCTATATAGGGATGTCCAGTTTTCCCAGCAGCTTTTGTTAAAGAGGCTGTATTTTTCTCCAATATATAATTTTGGTCCATTTGTAAAGAATCTGATGCATAGCTTGTGGATTTGTTTCTGTGTCGTTTATTCTATTCTCTTGGTCTCTGTGTCTGTTTTATATCAGTACCACACTGTTTTTATAACTATGGCTGTGTGCATAATTTGAAATTGACTATTGTAATAACTCCAATATTGGCCTTTTTCCAAAAAATTGGTTTAGCTATTCTGAATCTTGTTTTCATATGAATTTTAAGATTGCCTTTTCTACTTTTGAAAAACTATTTTGATGAGGTTTGCATCAAATATGTAGATCTCTTTTGGTAATGTGGCCATTTTAATAATAATTCTGCTGACATATGAACACAGGAGATCTTTCTATTTTTTAGTGTTACATTCAGTTTCTTTCTTTGGGTTTGTGTAATTTTCATGGTAGAGGTCTTTTGCCTCTTTGATTCCTAGGATGGGTTGATTGGTGGGTTTTTGTTGTTATTGTGAATAGAATTGTTTTCCTGACCTATTATTCTATGTGGTTCATTGTTGGCATACAGATAAACTATCAAGTGTTGTATGTTGATTTTTATATCTTGCCACTGTGCTCAATTTATTAGATCTAAAATTCTTTTGGTAAAATTTTTAGGGTCTACTAAAGAAATAGATCAAATCATCTACAAATAGGAATAGTTTGACTTCATTTTTGTGTATCCTTTTTCTTTCTTTCTCTTGCCAAAGCACTCTAAACTTCCAAGTACTATATTGAACAGAAGGGATGACAATGATACTTTTGTCTCATTCCTCATGTTAGAGAAAATGCTTTCAGTTCTTTTTTCCATTCAGAAATCTTGGCAATGAGAAGCTCTAGAAACCAAATAAAAGATTAAATGGAAAGCTTCACAATAGGGTAGGTTAGTAGAAAGAATGTCAAAGCTTGAAGATAAAGTAGATGAATTATCACATTCAGATAATAAAGAAAAAATAATTTTTGTTCTTTTTCCAGCTTTCATTGATTCAATCAGGCCTCATCCACTTTTTCTCCCTTAGATCATTACAACAAACTCTTGATTTTCTGCTTCATGTCTTTCTGTGGCTCTGTAATAAAATTTTAGTCAGGCAGTGAGAGCTCTTCAGAAGCATATATTTTTAAACCATACTGCCTGAATGTGGATGTGAGTTTGCCATTGAATAGCTCTGTGACCTTCAGCAAATTACTTAACTTCTGTATTTCAATGTCCTTACTTGTAAAATGGGGACTGGTACCTACCTAGTATAAGAGTTCTGAGAATTAAGTAAATATCATTAAAAATACAACACTGCCTGGCACATAGTGGGTGTATGATAAATGCTGCCACTGCTATTGTTATTGAATATCAACTTCATATTGTAGTTTTTGTCTGCATTTCTTATTTCTTGAGTTTTCTATAATGGAAGTTTTAACACTGGAAATTTAATATTGCTAGTTTGGATGTTGACTGTCCTCTAAAGTTCCACATGTTCTCAAAAAAAAAATTAAATTAAAAAACATAGTGGCACACTCTGTAACCCCAACACTGGGGAGGCTGAGGCAGGGGGATTACTGCAAGTTTGAGGCAAGTGTGGGCTACCTGGTGAGTTCAAAGCCAACCTGTTCTCCAGGGTGGTGCTTCCATGGGTGGTGAAACCTCTAGGAGGCCAGGCCTAGTAGGGAGTTCCTTAGGTCATGGAGAATGTGACCCATAGAGGACTGTGGGACTCCTTCTCTTTGCTTCCTGGCTCATGTAGTGAGCAATTTATTCCACTACACCATCCCTGCCATTGTCCTTGCCATTTTGCAATGCCTACCAGAAACCAAAAGCAGTTTTAGGCCAGAACCTCCTAAACTGTGAGGCAAAACATGGTTTCCCTTAAAAGTTAATTATCTCAGGTATTTCATTACAGCAACAGAAAACACCAACGTCTCTTGTTTAATGGGGACCTAACGCTTTCAATAGACATAGGCATTGCTTGCACCAACCTGTCTTAACTTTAGCAATTCTGCTATTTATCCCAAGAGATGGGGTATTTCTGCTACTTATAATGTTACTGCCTTAATATGAAATCTTCTCCATCCCAGTAACATTTCATTTCAAAGCTTTCTTATGGAATAACTTTTTGGAAGATACAGTGCTGTGTGAGACAAATAGTGATCTGACTTAGTATTCAACCATGTGAAGTAAATCAACTAAAATAATGATTGAGCAGACAGATATTTGTATTCATAACTAAGTTTGTTGGCATGTTAGCAAAGACTATCTTATGATGTGTGCCTGTCTGCAATGTTAAAATTGTAAAAAAAAAAAAAAAAAGTCTTTTGATCAGAGCAGTAAGATATTTGAAATAAGTTTTCAGTATGAATTTTAAAATGTTGATGGTTTTTTCATCCTAAGCATCTCAGTCCCATGTGATCTTCTATATATTTTCCAAAGTTAAGCTCTAGTAATACTTAAGAACTTACTTTGTGGTGTGATAGATAATAGGATTTTCATTGCATGATAATTGTTAGGCAATAGTTGGTAATGTCTGATTATTAGAAGCCAGTCTCTGGACTCCTGATAGTCTAGGTCTCGAGCAGTCTTGATGAATTTATAGCACATGTGCCACAGAAGGCTGTTTGTATCACCAAAAGCTCTAAAAGGTGTGCCATCACTGGTCTAGAAAATCCTGTTCTTAAGTAGAATATTATAATTTTATGACATAAGATTATCATCCATGATATAATTTTTAAACCAGTTTAATAAAACCATGTTGAATATAAGTTAAACTTTAACAAGTTTTCTGTCAAATTAATGCTTTTAAATCATATCCTTGTGGTTAAAAATACCTTATCTACCCTTACTTTTACAGATGACACAAATATTTTTGTTTGCTTCTACATTAGTAATGTTTAATTTCTTTAGATAGTACAATTTTATTATCTAGTCTTAAAATTGTCACTTTTAATTATTTCCTCCTATAAAGAAAAAGAAATGTTTAACTTGCACATCCCTCTGTCTCCTTTTGATTCTCCTTCACCCAGATTTGTAAGTAGTTTACTTTTAGTTCTACTGTTAGTTTCCTATACTTATAAATTTCTTGTTATATTTATGTTAGATGGAATCTCTTGTTTTATTATGAAGTACGACAAGCACATTTCCTACCATTGTGGAATCTATAGTTTAGTGGAAAAAGCTTAGGGACTTGAATTAGACAAAGATTTCTTAGAACATCAGAAGCATAATGCATTGAAAAACAAAAATTTAACCTCACAGAAATAAAAATTTACACTTTGGCAAAGACACAGTTGAATGAAAAGACAAGCCACTGACTCAGAAGACCTGTGATTTACAATTCCCACCTTAAAAAGGCTTGAACCCAGAATAAATAACTCTCAAAACCCAACAGGAAAACTACTTAATATTAATTTTTTAAAACAGACAAAAATTTAAACATGGTTGATCAAATTTGAGTAAATGCATATGCAGATGCTCAATACTGTTTAATGTTTATGAATATACAAATAAAAATGTAAAGGATGCCACTATACATCTGTTGGAATGGCTTTTTAGGAAAACTGACAGTACCAATTGCTGGCAGGATGTGGAACAGTTAAAACACCCATACATTGCTTGTGGGAATATAAAATGGTTACGGACACTCTGAGAAAGATTACAGCAATTTTTTATAAAGCCAGGCATAAAATTACCATGTGATCCAGCAATATACATATTGTGTTCACATGAAAACATAAGAAATAATTGCAGTGGACTTACTTAGAACCCAAACTGAAAATAATTAAAATGTTCCTCATCTAGTGATTGGATAGACTCAGTGATACGTACAGACAGTATACTGTCTCAGCTAAAAAAAGGGAACAAACTACTAATATGCTCAACAACCTAGATGACTCAGATTTGTTATGCTTGATTTGAAGTATAACCCAGAAGTCTCACACTATATGTAATTTTCTTTTTTCCCACATTTTTATTGGTGCATATTGGTTATGCAGATTAGTGTGTTTCATTTTGGCAGATTTGTATATGTAGATACATACTTTTTCACTCCTGTGCCTTTGTTTTACATATTTTGGGGGGAATGATTTTCTTTATGTGACACCCTTTAAAAGGAAAAATTACAGGAAAACAGATTGGTAGTGGAGGAGGCTCAGAATGGGAGGGGAAAATGGAAATAAATGAGCAGCATGAGGGAATTTTTTCAGTGACTAAACTGTACTGTATCTTTTTTTGGCGGGAGCAACAAGGTCTCACTGTATAGTTCAGACTGGCCTTGAACTCACAACAGTCCCTTTGTCTCAGCCTCCCAAGTACTGGGATTATAGGTTTGTGCCACCTGATTTGTTTTGTACCTTAATTGTGGTGGTGGTTGTGGAACTGCATACATTTGTCAAATCTCAAAGACTAGTTATTTTTCTGTAGTTTCAGAAAGTGAATAAATCTTCCCTCTACTAGATAGGCATATGAACTAAAATGATCCCTCAGAACCAGTCTTACTAGAAAAGTACACATTTCATCGATTTTAATTATTTTTAAATTTTGTTCAGTAATGATTAACTTTGATATTACCATATTCCGAAATGTCCTTACACATCTTAGTCTGCCTCATGTAGTATTTTTTTTCAAAATGGAAATTCTGAAACCTGAGAGGAATTGAAGAAGTATATGAAAATGATAAATTTATTTTAGAGTTTTTACTGAATTTTCAGAGAGGCTATCTTGTTACAGTTTCAGCACAGTAAGAGGAAGAATTTGCCAGGTGAAAATCCCTTTGCTTTTACCAAGTTGTGGAAAACAAAATGACAAAAGAAATGGTTTTTTCCCTTGGGGTGGACAACTAGGAAAGTTTACTTGAATTGAGTAAAGTGAGAAAACCCTTAGTCTTAGGAGTCATGAGTGTAAATCTTTCTTTTCCCTCATCAGCTGTTTATGTGACTGAGGGCAAGTTATTCAGCATTCCCAAACTTCATTTTCTTTCCTCAAAATTGGGTGATCATACATACTTTTCTGAGAATTGTTCAGAAAAACAAAATATATAAAGCTCCCAAGCTGGACACATGTATAATCCTACCACTCTGGGAGGCTGAGGCAGAAGGATCACAAGTTGGAGCTTGGCCTGGGCAATTTAGTAACTTAGTGAGACTCTGTCTCAAAATTAAAATTAAAAAAGAGTTGGAAATGTAGCTCAGTGAAAAAGCCCTCAGTTCAATTCCCAGTACTGCCAAAGGAGAAAGGAAAAAAAAAAAGTTTCCAAGTCATGGGCATATTGGAGGTAATCAGTAAATAGTGTTTTCTTCTTCTTACGTTCACTCCTCAACCACTTTCGACCTCTCATTTATAGCATATGAGCATATGTAGAAGCTACAGAACCAAAATATGTGCAGTCTCTTTGAAACTTAAACACAGGTGTGAGGACTAGCAGTGGTGAAGGGACAATCTTGCCTTGTTTCAAACCCGAGAGGCAAGACACTTGGTTTCTTACCCTTTGGGTTTGATGCAGGGTATAAATTCCAGTTCAGTTGATCAGTCTTCAAGCTCATAGACTCTTTCCTCTTTTACTTCCATTCTCTTGTTGAGTCTGTGCAGGTCCATTTGTATGTGTATTTCAGCAGTTGTACAGATCAGTTTCCATTTGATAATTGTATTTTCTTTGCTGAGCATTTTCATTTTTCATTCATTTCAAGACTATTCATTGCTTCTTTGAACCTTTTTGTAATACTCTTTTGTCTTGGTTACTTTTCTCTTGATGTTGAGACAAAATACCTGATGCCCAAAGTGAAATAAGGGAAGGTTTATTTCTTACAGTTTTGGGGGTTTATTTTTTACAGTTTTGGGGGTTTCAGCTGGCTCCAAGGCAGAATGGCATGCAAGGGTAGCCATTCATGGCCACCACAAATGGCAAGAGCAAAGAGCAAAAAAGAGCAAAGCTCATCTTTTTACCCTTACACTATATGCCAGCTCCACCTCTGGGCAGGTGCAGCACTCACACCACCAATTCCAGCACCAGACAACAAACTAATCACAAATGCCAGACTCAGCTGCATCCATGGTTGCATGAGGCTTGGGGGCCATCTTAACGCAAACCATAACAGCTCTTTAAAACCTTTGTTACATAATTCTAGCATGTGTGATATGGTTATTGGTGAATATGGCATTTTTTTCATGCCAAGTAATTTTGGATATTGTGTCATAAAGCTTAGGGTATTATTTAAATCCTGAGAGATTTTGGAAAGTACTAGAGATTAAACTTTGGGTTCCTTCCTGCCAATGGAGCCCTGCCACTGAACTATTTCAAGACTATTCATTGCTTCTTTGAACCTTTTTGTAATACCTTTTTTAAAATAAATTTTTTAAAATCCTTTTTTAAAATAAATTTTAGACATTGTCTTGCTAAGTTGTCTAGGCTGGGCTTGAACTCACAGCCTTTCTGCCTTAGCCTCCCAGAGTGCTAGGCTTACAGGGCATATGCCACCATGCCTGCTGAACCCAGGTCCTTAAACATTCTAGGGGAGTGCTTTCACATTAGCCCCAAGAATATCTGTATGTTACTTTAATATACAGGCGACTCAATTAGGCTGCAGCTTGCCTTATATGGATTATGATTCTGATACAGGTTAAGTACTCTTATCTGAAATACTTGGGGCCAGAATTTTTTTAAAGACTTTGATTTTTTTTTTTAATTTTGGGATATTTTCATATTCAAAATGAGATCCTGTGCAGGGAACTCAAGTCTCAAAATAAAACTATGTTTCATACTATATCTTATGGTATCATATCTGCAACTCAAAAAGTTCTGGATTTTGCAGAATTAAATTTTTGGATTAAAGGTGCTCAACTTGTATTAGTCTAGTTTTGAAAGCCATAAAAATACCATCTTATGTATATACCATCCATTGGTCAGTATAAAAACTGGGAAGTGGCCTATCCATTGGTTTAGTTCTGAAAATCTTTGATGTGCTAATTAGCATCAGATTGTTCCTGTACAACTCCAGGATAAGCCCAAAAATTCATCAACAAATTTTTGGTGTCACTTTCAAAGCTTCTCCCTCTCTGTGCTTTCATCAGTGTTTTTGGTCCTTGGAGCTCTCCTTTCTGGTCCTGTAATTCTTTGACTTTTCTGCTTTATTTCATATTCTCATATCTCATTTGAATCTAGAATCAAATGGAGGAGGGAAAGAGAACAAATGAATGAATGTGAATGAATGAATGTAAGAGGAGTGTTGGCTTCATCTTTCTGGAATCACAGTTCTTCTAAACAAAGAAGAAGGTTCCTCTCCATTTCAAATGTGGCTCTTTCAGATTTTCACTTTTTGCTACTTCTATTCCTTCACTACCACTACTATCACCATTGGACTACCTGAGACTCTTTTACTCTGAGCATAAGACTTCCCATTCCTGAACCTCAACCCAGAGCTAGAGGTGTTTTTCCAGAGTTCCATCTGTGCTCCAGCACTCACTCGTGGATTTTTGACTGTTAAGTTTATACACACAGGTCAAATTCTTAGTGAAGATACCAAAGAGGTTTGAGGGTGAGGATAAATTCCTTGCCATTTCAATGATGCCTTGAATTCTAGTGTTTTTCCCTGGTTAACCTACTGTTTACTTTTCAGAAACTTCAAATAAGCTGCTTCATGTATTCTTGTCCAGATTTTAAAGTTTTATTCAGTGAAGGGGCCATGTGTACATAGTGTATCTACTCTATCTTCCCTTAAACCAGGCCCTGTAATTCCTTTAAAGGGTACTTACAATATTGCCACCATTCCTTCTGCTTTTCTAACCTATAACAAATCCTCTACTAATGTGTAATTTGAATCATACTTCTGCTGTGCCAAAAAGAATCTTTATTAGCTCTCTGTTGCCTGGGGCTAGGTGTATACTCATTATTTCAGCACTCAAATTCCCCACATATATCGTCAGGAGGGATATGAGCTGATTGACATACAGTTATCTTATTATATGCTTGTAACTTTATGTATTTATTTCATTCTATAATAGTTTCATAACCATCCAGTTTTTCCCTCTTCAAAGGCTACACATTTTTTCATGCTTACTTGCACCACCTTCTTTAAAATTGTGCTGTTAAATTGTTCTGCCCTGCTCTTATATACTTCCCATAACAATAATGTGATTTCTTCAGCCTTTAAAAAGCCTGTTTTTGTTTGTGCTTTTTCATGATATGTGCATGTACTTTGTCTTGGTGGTGTTTTTATGTTAGAGATATAGAAATGGTATAGGACTTCAGATAATAAGGCTTCAGATAATATTAGGCTTCAGAGTCAATAGCTATGAATAACATTTAGTGCCTACCATGTCCTTTTTTCAACTCTTTGATATAATTATTGTAACAACTCTTTGATATAATTATTCCAAGTCTCATTCATATAAAAATACCTAGGGTAAGTAAAATCAGATTGCCTTTTCTGCAATGGCCATGAGTTTCTTCAGTGTAAAAATTTCAATTTTCTAACACCTAATAGCTATCAAATAGTAGTTACTGAAGACACAGCAAGGGCACTAACTTATTTTCCTCTTTCTACAGTACCTTGGCCATGTAGAAGTTGATGAGTCAAGAGGAATGCACATCTGTGAAGAAGCTGTAAAAAGACTGAAAGCTGTATGTATTTGATAGTTGCCAGTACTGATCTGTATACTAGAAGTACTTTTTTTTTTTTTATAAGATTGTGTGCAGTAAATTTTAGTAACCCAGTACCACTAAGAGCAGTGTTTCTCTTAAGGCCAGAGATGTGGACTTACTAAAAACATCTCATGTTATCCTACCTCTTCAATTTTGGCCAAATATTATCCATAATGTACTTTTGCAATTTATATGAAACAAGTGATGTGAAATCTGACAGAATAATAATGTAAAACCAGGATAAAACCAGTACAATTAACATCTTAACCTAATATAAATTGGTTTTATAATTTTAAATTTCCTGTGGAAAACAGCTTTCCAAAACAAAGTAGGAAACATGCACTGATGCCTGATAATGGTTTTTTTGGGTGGTGGAGGGGGCTTTTCATTATTCTTTTGACTCATGCTTCCCAGTTTTCTTCTCCACATTCCTCTAGCATAAGCAATCTATTTCCACTGCCTTTTACCATAAACTTTTGCACACTTGTACTGGAAAGCCACATGCCAGAATATTTCCTTGGCCTGTTATGCCATAGAACACATTCAAGGCACATGTTTGTGTATTAAGGTTCAAATTGAAGTACTAATTTCATCCTTTAATAGGCTTGAGGAATGTTCCATAAATGACAGCCATCTTCAAACCTTTCTTCTCTCCAATACATGGCCTTTTCCCACTTTGCTGCAAAAAGCTTTAAGCATTACTTCTGCATGTCCTCACCCCAAACAGCATTAAATATATGTTGCTTTGGGTTTGCTGGTAATGGTGGGCTGCCACAAGTTTGACTACTAATGAGTGCTTTCTCAGTTTGCTTAATAATTAAACTTTTCTGTTTATTGGTATGCTCCAGTGATGGCAAACCTTTTAGAGCTTTCAGTAAGACAAACAGCCCACTGAGGCATGCGTGCCATAGGTTCGCCACCACTCTATAACCTCTTATCTATAACCCATTAACATAAATATATATAAAATTTAAAAATATATGAGAGGTAAATTTTATTTTGCAACAAATGTCTGAATCTATTGTAGAAGGAAAAGAAAAATAACTGACAGTAGTATACAAAGACTGAATAACCTAAATAGACACAAGTACTTATACATATATTCATATGTACCCATGTATATACTTTACTTCATAGTTTAGTCATTCGAATTCAGGGTTTTGTTTAAAAATTTATTTTTCTTTTTTCCCTGTACTGGAGATTGAATCCAGGAACTTGCACTTAGCTACAACCAGCCTTTTTTATTTTTGGAAACAAACTCTGCATCCTCCTGCTTTAGCCACCTGAGTACTTGTGATTTTACCATGCCTGATGAGATCTGGCTAAATTCTTAAATGATGAACCCTTTCCTCGTTTATGTCATCTCTAATTCATCCATAATGTTGAGAGGACTAATATTCATGTAATATTATACATGAAGCTGTAGTTGATAGACTTGCCATGTTACCTGAATATATTTCCAATTAAATACAGACATGGGTAATTTAATTTTCCATTTTTACCAAAACCAATTGAAAAGAAAAAGAAAAATTCAATTTATTTTACAAAATAATTTTTAGTTCACCTACAAGAATAATAAGATGAGTTTAAGAACATGTTCAAGTTGGATATGGTGGCACATGCCTCTAATCCCAGCTACTTAAGACGCTGAGGCAGGAGGGATCACAAGTTCAAAGTCAGCCTGGGCAACATAGTGAAATGCTGTCTTAAAAGGGGATAGGGTTAGAAATGTAGTTAAACTCTCCCTGGGTTCCACCTCCAGTACCACAAAAACCGAAAAAAAATTTACTCCAATGACTTGTCCCACTTAAAGACTATTTTTAACACTATATTACTGATGACTGAAAACAGACAAACCAGTAAACAGATTACATGGACCTGAAAAAAACTACAAATGATTATTAAAATCTTACAGCTTACATAACTTAGGGTTAAAAGGCCACTGTGGAGTAAGTCTTTAGAGAATCTTTTTATTGAGAGTATGGCTTTGTGTTCATTCTCTAAGTAAGGACAAGCAAAAGATGGCTTAAATTCATCCAGAAGATTTTGAGAAATGATATTTAGTTGTTTAATGAGCGAGCACTCAGTTTTGTTTTTGTTTTGTGGTGCTGGGGCTCAAACCTAGGACCTCACATGCCAAGCAGGCATTCTCCCACTGAGCTATACCCTCAGCCCATCTGAGTAGTTTTTGAAATTGTTCTTTTAATTAGGAACATCTTTTTTATATCAGTGACATATATTTGTTACATGATATACAAATGAACCCAAAAATCTATAAGAAATACCTTTTTTTTCAGGTTTTTTTTTTCATTAGTACATGTTTGTAGTACATAGTGATTACATTTCTTATGGGGAGTAGGTAAGTGTGCATAACACATCTTAATTCATTTTTTTCACCCTCTTCCACTCCACCTTCCTGAATCTCTTTGTCTCCTTCCCTTTTATAAATTTTGGAATTCCAGATAGATAGCACTTAACCATCCAGTTTCAAAACTAATTTTTCAATTTAGTGGATTTTTTGTCACTTTATCATTTTATTTTTTTTAACCAAGATTATTAACTATAAGCATGTTTACTTAAGGCATGGGACTAGTTAGATACCATTTAATGAGTTTTTATATTCTTCAGAAATAGGAACTAAATTTCTATTTCCTAAAAATTTTGTTTTGTTTTTAAATTTTTGCAGTGCTAGAAATCAAACCCAGGCCCTTGTGCATCCTACAGGTACTCTCCCAGTGAGCTATGCCTCCAGCCACTTTTTATTCTTTATTTCCATTTTTAAAATTATACCTATATCTAGAACTGTATTTGACACATAGTAGCTAATCAGATCTATTTCTAGAATACATACTCAGGATTGGATCTAATACTCAATATGAGGTGAAATTAAATCTTAAAATACTGTAATTGTCAAAATTATATCATATGTATAATTTTTTAAAATTTAGAAATCTCTCTACTGATTTTATTTCCCTGTGGTCTTGTATGACTAAAAAGATAGATAATAGAAAGATTAGAGATACAGCAATGTATAGATGATTACTTTTTTGGACATACTTAAACTTTTGAACTTTGAGGGGAAATTGACCCCTTCTGAGCTGTCATCGAGAAGTTATTTAAAAATTGTTAGATGAAAGCTATCCAGGAGAAGAGACTTGGATCAAATATGGATATCTTTGCATTGGCAGACATTTATTACTAAAAAACGTGGCTGAATTTTTGGATGATGGGGTAGACTTCCTATTTATTATGCTGAATGAAACTTCCACCTTCTATAAATACCCTTTCTAGTTCAATACTAAGAATCTTGAAGCAAGCTGGAAGTCTCAGATTATACTAGACTCATAGATTCATAATGTTGATCTTCTTTCACATTTTTATAATATTTAGGTGTAATTCACCCCTTTGCCCCAACATTCTTGTAACAAAAATCTCTGAGGATCTACCACCTGCTGTGTGAGTAACTAAAATTGTGCCAACCGCTTTGTGTCTGGAGGTTTTTATTAGTTTGATTTTAACCATACAACTTCCTTTTAAAATTTCTTAAATGGAAACAAATATAAAGGTTCATAAGCCTACAGAAATAGAACCTCTTTGGAATTAATTTGAATTGTCAGAGTTTTAAAATTTAAAGAATTAAATATGTAATTAGTAAACCAAGTATTTTAAACTTATACAAATAGCCTTTATAAACATTTAACATTTCTAGTAATTTTTAAAGTTGTGGAAAACTGAGGAAGAAAATAATTTCCAAGAATAGTTGTGTGTGGGGGTATTTTCCCCCCAAAGTGTAGTCCCTTATACTTTAGAATTACTTTAACCTCGGCTGGAAGCCATCTGCATAATGATATTTTCAAATGAAAAATATGCCCTCACTAAATATGATAGTTTCAAAAATATGCTCCTAACAGCATGTTTTTAAAATTCTTACACTTTCTATATATAGTGTTAGTTATAGCTATTTTCAATTCATTTCCTTTGTGACATAATTTTACTTACCAGCTACTACAGGATTTAGATTATATGAGAAAAATGATAGAATTGTCTGTTGCCCATTTTTGTTGCCTACATGGCATAGTCACTTGCAGACAGAGGAATATTGTTATTTATCAGTTGGCTTTATAAATATTATTTCAAGCCTTTGGTTATTTTTGTCTCATTCTGGTCCAAAATGCCCTTCATTTTAAAAGGTCATTTCTTTCCACTGTCTCTTTAAGTGTCTCTCCCTCGCCTTAGTTTTAGATTAGTTTCATTATACTATCAGTTTCTAATATGTTGGGATTTTATTCACTATTTGATATATTTGTTTTAATGTATGTTCTTGTTTTAGCAGGTAAAAGAATCATAATTTAATTTTTTAAAACATTAATATTCTCTAATCTAATAACTTTTTATGCATTTTGCACGTCAGCTTTTTTCATTAACATCTGGGGTCTAAGAAGAGGTTCCATACTTAACAAGAGCTTTTCTAGGAGCTGTATTAAATATTAACGAATCTCCTTCCCTGCCCTTCCTATCCCTCAAGAATGGTGAATCTTTTAACTTTGGCTGCATCCTTGAAAGCTGATGGTTACTCATAGTTTATTAAAACTAGGGCCACCAAACTTGGCAGCAGAAATAGCCTTAGTCTTACTACCATAACTGCCCCAGTTACATTGTTATTCTTCTAATTTTAAGTTCAGAATATCTTGTGGGAATACTTGATGCTATTTGTGACTTCTATACCTTAAGGGAAAAAAAATTCCAGTATTTGAAAGTATTGAATGAATTTATAAATCGTCTCAGAGTCAAACTTTAGTATAGTTGTCTTTTTCTGGAGATTTATCCAAAAGTAAACATTGATAATTATAAAAAGTAATGGCTTAAACTACAGTTCAGCCCAAGTGAGAAATGTAAAGTTAAGCAAGGTTATATAAGTTAGAACCCACCTACTTTTCTTAAATTCTTCAGAGCTTAATTAGTCATTGGTTTTTATAAACAATGGTTAAAAATTGGTGGTAGAACCATAAATAACTATGCTTCACTTATCTAGATAGTTTTGGAATTGCATATTTATAAGTGACAATGTGTGTCTCTTTATTTTAAAACAACAGTATTTTAAAAGAAAAGCTAGGTGTGATGGTGCATGCCTTTAATCTCTGCTTCTCTGAAAGTTGAGGCAAGGTGACCACAAATTCTAGACCAGCCTAGGCAATTTAAACAGATGTTGTCTCACTGGATGAGGTGGAGCATGTCTGTAATCCCAGCACTTGGGAGCCTGAGGTAGGAGGATCTCTGAGTTCCAGGCCAGCCTGAACTGTATAGTGAAACCCTGTCTCAAAAATACTAAAAAAGAGAGAGGGACAGAGGGACTGCAGGGCAGAGTGGGGGAGAGACTGTCTCAAAATTAAATAAAAGGGGTTGGGTTTGTCTTAGCAAAGTCCACATGTCGCTTGGGATGTAGAAGTGCTTGCCAAGCATGGGCAAGGCCCTGGATTAAATCCTTCTGCCAGAGGGGGAAAGGGGGCTAGAAAGAAAACAAAACTCTAATGTTAAACTTCATCTGTGGCCTACAGACAGTTTGGTTCTCAGATATGTTTTCTTGGCTCCAGCATTGTGTTTTTATACCTGGAATAAAACATATCTGTTATCTCCCTATGTATATTGTGGAATTAATAGCACACAAAGACATACAAATCGATACTAATACATAAGGAAATAGGAAGCCAGTGGGTAAGTTCTCCTTAAATAGAATGGACTTTTGGTGACATCTTGAACTCAGTAAGAAGAAATATTACAAAGACTGTTGATGTATGCTCACAGGTTCATGTTCTGTTTTGCAAGTATGTCTTGTTTGTGGTGGTAGGGGCTCTAGGACCTCACCTAGGACCTCACACATGCTAGGTAAGAACTCCACCAGTAAGGTACTTTCTCAACCCTATCGCATTTTTTACATAATTGTGTAGCAGTTTGAATTGTAGTTGATAACTTCCACATAGTTGGCCATAGTTCACCACTGATTTTTTTAAAAATTGTTTTTAAAGAGATAACTTATACGTTGCTCAAGTTTACCGTAAACCCCAAGCAATTTTCTTGCTTTGTCTCCCCAAGTAGCTGGGACTGTAGGCACTCACCATTGCACCTGCACCTAGCTGCCACTGATTTTAAATTGAAAAATAAATTGAAATTGAAAAATAAAAATGGAACCAGTCTTATGTTCCTCACCACTATGAATTTAAAATACAAAATCATACCAAACAAGTGTATCCTAATGTTTTTCTCTGCTGCCAAATTTGGATAATCTCTGTTTTAAAAGTAAATAGAGATTAATAAACTAGTTGCATGAATACAGGTTCTGATTCTTCTCTTTCCGTGGATTCCTAGGCCACAGTGTGTTTCCCTGCATTTTCATGCACCTTCCTTTCTCCTTGTCACTCCTGGTATGGATAACTCTTTTAAAACTCTCACTCCCCACCTTTACCCACTTTGCCCCTTCCCTTACTTCTGTATGTGCTTATTGATGTGAAACCCTGGGACATTTAGCCCATACAATAATAGCACTCGACTTGTCCCCCTGTTCCTCCAGGAAAGGAAGTTCTTCAAAGGCTTCTTTGGAAAAGTAAGTTTGATGCCATGTTCATGCTTGCTATATAAGGAGTTACACCCCTAGTATAGCACTGACATACTTAAAGTATAGCTTTGGTTTCTTTATAACAGGAACTGATTTGACTGTATATAGAAACTAATGAATCAGATAGTTGCTATCTATGGTATTATCTATGTATCTGTGATACTAAATCTGATGATTTCTAGGAGAATCCAATAATGAGTCAAAAGTTAAAAGGGCTATCTCTTCAGCACTAGGTATTAAATTTTATTTGCTCTTGCAAAACTATGTTAGCTGTACTTTTAACTTGTGGATTTAACTTATGGTCCAATATTGATAAAGAAATGGGAAGAATCATTAAATTCAAGTAAAAATTTAAGATACTCCAAATGTTGCATTCAGTGTTATTTTTTCATTTAAGTTAAATTTGAGGTGAATCAGTGGAAGTATGTAAACTTTTTGATTTTTAACCTTAAGATGCTAATCTAAGAAAATCTTAATTATTAGTCTACCAAATATCTGTCACATGGAAGGTTGTTTATGTAAATGCTTTCCTAATAATAATTGCTTAATTGTCAGATATCCTTAAAATTAAGGGTATGAGGACCAGGGATGTAGCTCAGTGGTAGAGTGCTTGTCTAACATGCATAAAGCCCTGAGTTAAATACCTAGCATCTCAAGAAAAAAAGAAAGAAAAAGAGAGAGAAAGAGACAGACAGACAGCAGACTGACTGACTGACTTAAGATAGCAATACCCAAACAAGTAAATACATTTTTGTTTCAAAGTATCATTTTTTAGTTTTGAATAAATGCTACAAAGTAATCTCACCAGGAATGTGCTTTTAAATAAAAAACTAATTTGAAGCCTTTTAAGTCTTTTCAGTTGCCTTCAATATATCCTCACACTAGTCTTCAAGAAATTGGCTGATAAAGAGGCTTGATTGGACTTTGCTAGGCCAGCTATAGTTTGATGAAAGCTGAACATGAAGAATCTCATAAAATAGCATAAGACAGGGTTTCTTCCCTGGCCATGGTGCCCCACACCTATCAGGCAGGAGAACTGTAAATCCACGTCCGGGCTGGGCACCTTAGTGACTTACAAGATGCTGTTTCTAAATTTTTTAAAAGAACTGGGGATGTAGCTCACTGTAAAGGGCCTGGTTCAATCTGCTATAACAAGGAAAAAAGAGAAAGAAAATTTTACTTAGAAACTGTTAAATGGAAGAATTGTTAGTCTTAACCCTGATTCTGAATTTACAAATTATAGCCAAGATGTGATGCTTCCACTTTTCCTTAAGTCACCACCTGTATCCAACCACTATGGTCAGTGTTTCCAGAAACTGGCAATAAGGAACAGATAAATCTGGTCTATTACAGAATTGTATTACAAACACTATAAAAGAAAAGGGAGACAAAAATGAGAACCTCAGATAACTTTTTCCAAACTGGCTACATGAAATTGTTCATTGCTTTAGAAAATCCAATAGTGCACTCAACTTTTTAGAGATTATAAAAGTGGCTTTGCCAGGTTTGGTAGTGCACATATATAATCCCAGCACTCTGGAGGCTGAGGCAAGAGATCAATGCAAGGTCAAGGCCAGACTGGGCTAAATCATGAGTTTAAGGCCAGACTGAACTACACAGCAAGACCTAGTCTCAAAAAAAAAAAAAAAAAAAGAGGCTTCATTAATGTAAATTGGTCATACTAACCAAATGATGTATTATCAGGTATTATATGGCACTTAACATTTGAAAAGGATTTATAATTTTAATATATTTGAGAATCCCCATGAACTAAGTAATCTGTATTCTCATGTTTTGAGGGAACTGACTCAACATAGAAAATGAAATGTTCTTAGGTTATTCTATTAGGTCTCTTTTACAGTACTGGGATTGAATCCAGGCCCCCCCCCTTTTTTTTAAGTCTCTTTTAAAAGCCACTTACTTGTAGTTGTCAAGCTTTATAGTTTAAGATGTGCTTTGACCTACTTTCTAATTTACTGTTTAAAACAGCTCAGTGAATTAGACAGTAGTTCATAACATTGCATTTTACAAAAGAATAAACAGAAGCTCCAAAAGGTCACCCAGCTAGAAATAAATGGCAGCACTTATCCTGAAATTTAGCCTTTCTGAATCTTGGTGCAAGGTTCTTTCACCTACCCCATGTTGATACTCTTTCATTCAAAACTACTGACATCTGCTGATACATACCTTAATTATAATGAATGGAGAAATAGCTAATAGGAAGCTAGATAACTCTGGGACTCAGCAGTTCTGTAAACATACATTGTATGGTCTGCACAGAGTTTACAAATTTGAATTAGTTGCAAATACTTTAAATAAAAACTAGGACATCTAAAGAATTAGAAACTTTAGTAAAACAGCATGGTTTCTATCTGACAACAGTGACCTGAGCTGGGTATCAGCTGTGCCCTTGGGTTACCTGTTCAAAATTCATGCAACTCCATGTTGTCCCCTGCACTCAGACTGCCTTATTTTGTTACCTGCCTTTAACCTATAGACATTTGAGTTTGTGAACTCCTCTCTGGGCTAGTATGTGATAACAAATCAGTAGAAATGTTATGGTTCTGTTGCAGCAGATCCTGTGAAAGTATTGCCAATTGTTTTCAAGTTCATTTGCCTCTGTGATTATTAAATGGCACCATTAAAAATGATAAAGTTTTGAAGAATTCATGGTTGAAAAGTAATACATGCTTATGCTGTTTTTACCTAATACATAAGAGTAAAACACTTTGTGGTCTTTATGACTACTTTTAAATCGGCGTATTCATATCTACATTTGATTTTAAATTTCTTTTTTTTTCTTTTTTTGGGGGGGGCCTCTGTGACAAATTGTTCTTTCTGTTTTTCTGCATGCTGGATCATTTTCTGAAAATGATGCAGCTACCTTTTCTCTTTTCTTTCTTCCTTTAAAAATTCCAATTACCCGCCTTGTATAAACTTTACCTGTTCTAATATTTTACTCGATTTTTTTTTAAGGATTTGGTTTATTATGCCAAATGGCAAGGGGACTGAAAAGGCAAGAATACTCATAAGATTTCCATTCACCTTTAGTTTCAGTTTTTTTCTGTGACATAATCAACTAGTATGTTAAAAGTGTTAGTTACTAACTTCTATAGGTTTTTTAAAAAATCAACCTTCAGAGTTGTATTTCTTTCAACTATATCCATGGCAACCCATTGTTTCTCCAGCCTTAAGTCAGAGAATGTAAAATATGCTAAGGATTGTGCTGTCTGCATATAAAGATAAACAAGAGCTCAATTTTTCAAGAAAGTTATGAACAATCTTTTTATCTTAACTCAGTTATTCGCTGGTTTTTAGATGCCTCCTTTTTCTTAAACCCCCAGAGTTTCTTTGTTCTTTTCTTCTTTCTTCCCACTTCATGGAGAACATAAAACCAACCAGAAGGAAACTTTCACATGTCATCCACCACATCCACTCACCCACCTGCATCTGTGCCCATGTGCCATTTCCATCCTGTTCAAAGGATATCTGATCCGTGGTCCATTCAAGAAAGTGCAGGATGCCTATTACCCCAGCACTCTGGGAGGCTGAGACAGGAGGATCACAAGTTTAGGCCTAGCCCAGGCAACTTAGCAAGACCTTGTTTAAAATTTTAAAAGTAATTTTTAAAGTTAGGGATGTAGCTCAGTACAAAGATCAAGGGGTCAGTCCCCCAGTACTGGGAAAAAGGGCTGGTAGAAAATATACCTTACTGTTCCAAAGTAAAAGCTACTATACTTTTAATAAAAGTATTGTAATAAATTTAGAATGTCAATCTCAAATCCTAAAGAAAGCTGTGTTTCTGTCTCTTCACTGCTTGTGGGAATACAGTATTCACCATATTTGCTCATTACATCTTTCAGTTCAGAAATTCAAATACTAAATTACAGACTTCAAGGCTTTTCTCAAGTTTAAAACAAAAATTGAAGCCCAGTTCCCTGTGAAAGAAGTCTCTCATTGATTTATTACAAGGCACACTGTGTCTTGATTGCCTGGCTGGTCATTGTTATTTTGTAATGATTGGGTTATCTCTGTGTGTAGGTGTGACAGAAAGCCTGAGCAGCGATTCTTTACACATTGGGTACCCTTGAAGACCTCTTTGGTTTGTAGCTGAAAGAACTTTGCACAGTGAAAATGCAGATCATTGTTGCTTATAAAAAGTGACTTGCTCTTTGCCTCCTGACCAAGTTGGTCTGTTTGATGCTGTTGCTTCTACACAGCTCATAGAAATGCCAGTTATGCTTTCTTGTGTCTTTGTAGCATTTCTCTGCTTTGGCTTACATTAAAACATCTACTTAACCTTTTTGCTCTTATCCATCATATGCTCGGCATAACTGTCTTGCCTTTAAAATATCACTTCTATTTATGTTGGTTAATTGCATGTTCTTTTTGTAATCTTGGAAATAATAGAATTTTCAGTTTGGACAGAACCTAAGGTGTGAGTCACACTAAAATCATAGACCATAAATTACAGTTGTCAAAAAGAGGAGACAAAATTCAAGGACATGCTTTCATATAGTGTTACAATATTTCAATATAATGATGTATCTTTCAAAACATAGTTAATGATAACTTTATAGAGATCATAATATTGGCAGACTGTGTTCCACTGTTTTTTTAAATAAAGTTTTATTGGAACAAAGCCATGTCCATTTGTTTACCTATTTTCTGAGGCATCTTTTGTACTGTTGACAGAGGTGAGTATTTGAGTGAAGATTACATGGTTTTCAAAGGCCAAAATGTTTGTATCTCGCTTTCCATAGATAAAACTTACCAGAATTGGCTGGTGGTGCACACCTATAATCCCAGCAGTGGAGAGGCTGAGTTAGGAGGATAGCTACAAGTTTGAGGCGAACCTGGGTTACATAGTGAATTCAAAGACAGCCTGAACTATATAGTGAGATCCTGTCTCAAAAAAAAAAAGCTTGCCAATCTTTGATATAAACAATTTAAAAATTCATTCCTCCAACTCCATTCCCCCAGGATAACATCAGTATGTAGAATTAAAGCAATGGAAGAATCTTTCAGCCTACCAACAATATCACCAGCTTGTTATCTTCATCTTTGTTCAATTTTATTTATTTATTTAGGTAGTAGGGATCAAACTCACAACCTCATGCTTGCCAGGCAAGCGCTTATGCTGCTGAGTGAAATCCTTGACCCAGTTTATTTTTTAAAAAGTAGTTTCAACAACAACAAAAAGTACTCTGGAGATAGCAGTTCTTTGCTGCAATTAGTTATTTCAATTGGCCATTTACTGTAGGTAGCATTTACATTTAGGAGAAAATAATCTTACAGTTTTGCTTAGCTTAAGTTACTATTTCTGTGACTTTTCTGCAGCCATTTTGTATACCTTTTAACAGTTCTTCATGATAAGACTACACGTAGATTTCTTCTACTCATTGTACAGTTTTCCAGTTTAGTAATTTATAATAGATTGACCAACTACTATCATTTTCTCCAAAGTCAGCCTGCTTAATTGCATGCTTCGTTTATATTTGCCCATAATAAAAAGAACTTAAGGCAAATGTTACTTCTTAAAATTTTAGACTGCTAACTAGAGAATACAGTGGTTACTTGGAAATTATGCATATAGGTTAGTTTAATCCTTTTCAGACTTCACTAGTTTAAATCTAAGTTACCAAGAATCTACCCATGTAATACTTATTTTCTTTCTTTAAAGAATAAGCAATTTTGTCTTTATTTTGAAACTGTTGTGTAACATTACCTCTAGTCAGTGTGAATTCCACCTGTAACTTTGAAATTATTTTTTTTTATTCTAAAGGGGATAAAATAGAATAAACCAATCAAAACAAACCAGTGTAAAAAATACAGGACTTCAGAACATTACAGAATCAACAATAGTTACCATAATGCCTTTTGATGTCTTCAAAATAGCTGCAAATAACTTCAGACATAGTAAAACTCAAACAGAACAGAATGAAATAGGAACAGTAAAAACAAAGCAATGCAATAAAGGATTTTAAAACAAGTCAATAGTAAATCCAGAATTGCTACCATAATATATCTTGCCATCCTTGAAATAGCTTTTCCTGCCATCAGATTTAACATAATCAAACAAAACAAAAGAGAATAAAATCCAACCCAACAAAACAATGGAAACAGTATAGGACCTCAAAGACCATAGGGAATCAACAATGGCTACAACCCTCAGAAGGAAATTCCCCCCCTAGATGATACACTGTGTGCTCTTATCCTCTGAACCTATGATCAGACCACTGGCCTTAGACCTGTAATGTTTAACTTTGAAATTATTAAAGGGGAACATGTCAGAACAGTATAATAAAATAATTCTTAGTGTCTCACATCTGCTTTACACAACCACATTTTTATTAGTGCCTATGGAATGAAAGGGTGTTTATACTACTAAAGTATATGTAAGTTTATATTTCATACTTTTATCTTTTTTATCAGTTCCTTTAGTTAGCTAACTTTAATCTGATTTCCTAAGGTTATTGGTGTAAGTGGATAGTATTAAATCATACAAAAGCAACATTTATCTCTTTGTCTTTTTTTCCTTAAAAGTTTGTATTACCAGAACGAAAGACTAAAGTTTCCCATACTGCAGAACTGTTGCTTTTATAGAATTTGTAAGAGAAAATCTAGACTTAATTTCAGCTACAGGTATCTGTGAGTCTTAATATCTCAATATCTGCTCCTGTTTAGAGACATTAGAGGCCATGAAATATGGCATACAATTACTCATACTGATACATTAGTATATACCTTAAAAGTTTCCATAATAGTGTATCTCAAAAATTACAGATGTTTTCATAACCATATACTTGGGCCAAGAAAATGTTATATTTCTCTGAATATTGTAAGAAAGATAATAGAGAACACTTTCATTGTAAAATGACCTACTTTTTCCACCTTCTATCTAACCATCTTAAAGCAGCTTTAAATGCTGAATATTCCAGGCTATAATTACATAGCACTCAGGTTGATAAAACTGCAAATTTAAATATCACAGGATTTTCAGTGTCATGTGGCAATCTTCTGTGCCATTGTCTTCCATCCCCTACAGCAGATATTTAGCAAATTTTTTTCAATAAATATTTTTAAAACTTTTGTTTCATGCATTGTTTAGACTGAGAGACAGTGGTGAACAATATAGTAGATGGGAAAAAAAATCATCCTCATAGAGCCTATCTTTCAGCAAAGTACTAAAGGTTATATAAGTATTGGTTAAATATGGGCAACTATCTTTGTCAGTGGAGATGACTTGTCCCATTTTTCCTGGAACAGCCTCAGTGTGATTCTTGTTTGTAGGTTTTACTATAACCTCTCTTTTATTTTAAAAGGCATCCTTTTAAAAGGGGGTGTTTTGGTTACTTTTCTCTCATTGCTGGGACAAATACCTGATACCCAGAATTAAGGAAAGAAAAGTTTATTTAGCTCACAGTTTGTGGAGGTTTCAGTCTATATTCAGCTGGCTCCTAGGCAAGATGGCATGGCACAGGGGCAGCCATTCATGATGGAGACCAGTACCAAAGGTGATGAGCAAAAAAGAGCAAAAGTGAAAAGCACACCTCCTTCCTTCCCTTATATTATATGCTGGCTGCCCACTCCTGAGTGGGTGCAGCACTCATACCACCAATCCCAGTACTAGACAACAAACCAATTACAAATGCTAGACTCAGACCTTCAAAAGGCCCACCCTCCATGACTGCATCAGGCTTTGGAGGGACATTTAAACACAAACCATAATATTCCATTTCCAAGAGTTTCCAAAGTCCTAACAGTTTCAGCAATGCTAAAAAGTCTCCTCTAAGATCTAAGGCAAACTTAGCTGTAACCCCCTGTACAAAGGAAAACAAAGTTAAACATTCCCAACACTTGATACAAGAGAAACATTATCATTTCAAAGGGTACAAATGGGGATACAAAAGAATGGGACCAAAGGAAGTCAAAAATCCAGCAGTGCAAACTTTAAATCTTGTAGTTGCATGTTCAGCATCCAAAGCAATCTGGTTGTGAGCTCCAAAAGAAGTGCCTCCACTCTCACATCACTTCTGGTTGTTGTAGCTCCCATGGCTTCTCTCTTGGGCTGACTTTGCTCCCTCCTTGTAGGTTTCCTAGCTTCCAAATTTCTGGGTTCTCTGTTGTACCTTTGGCTTCACACTCAACAGCTTCACACACTGCCCTCTCACGTGCACATTGCCTGGCTTCCCAGGCCTTCTGAAATTTAAGTAGAAGCCTTTTCAACCTCAAAATTCTTGCATTCTGTGTGCACCAGAAACCAATGCCACATGAATGATGCTGAGGTCTGCTCCAGTTGGAGCAGTAGCCAGGCTTTCCTCTCTCTTGGTTGTAGGGGTGGAGTGCCTAGATTGCTTAGCACTCTGAACCTGATTCTGAGGAACAAATTCTCTATGCAGCCACCATTCTGGAACATAGTGCTGTGTAGCTTTCTCTTTAAAGCAAAGTCTTTCCCTTTTGCAGTTTCGAAGCTACAAAGCATGGGGACTTACTGCTGCTTGTGATGCCCTAAGGGCTTTTTTTTTTTTTTTAAACTCACAACCTTATGCTTGCTGGACCAGCACTTACTACCACTGAGCCAAATCCTTTGCCACACTGAACTAAATCCCTGGCCCTCTCAGGCCATCTTTTGTATTCTCCTCTTCTTTCTCAACAGTAGAGATCTCAGCCCTATCTTCATAGTCCACAGCTTTACTGCAGCTTTATTCCTGGCTAGACTCATAATGTTTTAAATCATCCTGATGGTCTCTTTGCTCTGGATTTGCTATGTAAGTCTGGCTAAAAGTCTCCAGCAATAGCCATGCCACCACCTCAATATTTGACTGCCTTGAAATTTCTTTTGCCAGATTAATTAGTTCAATGCCCTTAATCTCAGTCTCGGGCAAAATTTTTGGACATGAGCAAAATGCAGACAAACTTATTGCCGCACCATAACACACATCATCTGGATTCCAGCAACCAATGCAGCCGTTCTTCCCAGCAGAAACCTCCTAAGCCTGGCCTTAGTAGTTTTCTGAATTTTTAGCTTTGACCAGACTAGGCTGTTCCAGCTCTACACTTTCAGACAACACCTCTGGACTTTTCCAAACTCTTCCCACAAGCCATTCCCAAAAGTTCTTGAACCACATGGTGAGGTGCAGTCACAGCAACAACCCCACTCATGGTACCAAATTCTGTTTTGGTTACTTTTCTCTCATTGCTGGAACAAAATATCTGACACCCAGAATTAAGAAAGGAAAGGTTTATGTAGCTCACAATTTTTGGAGGTTTCAGTCCATACTCAGTTGTCTCCAAGGCAGGGTGGCATTGCTAAGAGCAACCATTCACAGCAGCCACAAGTAACAAGAGTAAAAAGGGTAAAAGGGAAAAACACATCTCCTTCCATCCCTTATATTGTACGCTGGCTACCTGGCTCTGGGAAGGTGCAGCACTGGCAATTCCAGCACTAAACAAACTGGTCACCAACTCTTGACTCAGCCACCTTTGAAAGGCCCAGCCTCTCATGACTGCAATGAGGCTCTGGGAGAAAATTTAAACATAAACCATAACAGGGAGGATAAAGTATATGACCAGCCTAGTTCTAAACCTTTTACATACATTAATATCATGAGGTATGTGAGATTAATATCATTATACAGCTATAGAAACTGAAGCACGGAGAAGAAAAATAAGTCTTGTCATTCAAGTAAGTTGCTGAACCAAAATTAAACCCCAGACAGCCTGTCCCTCTGTCTCTCCCTCAGGCTGGTCTCAAAGAGTTCCTGGGATCAAGTAATCCTCCTGCCTCACCCTCCTGGGGTTACAGATGTATGTACTATGCCTCTGTTTTTCTTCATCTCTCCAGTCTGGAAGAACATCTCTTTCTAAAAGTTGTACTCAGTTTCACCCCATCCTGCCTCCTTAAAGACTGTCCTGAGAATTATTCTTTTCTTTTTCCTGGGCCTTTGGTCTCTATCTCTACTTTGGCTTTTGCTGTTGAATATTAATATGAATATTACCTGTTGTCAATCATTATCATTGAAACTCTTTACTATTGGGGAGAGGTTTTTAAAAGTTTATCAAGAGTAATACTATGATAAATAGCTATCAACATTCATTACTCTATTTAAATTCTAGGTTCTGTGTACAATCTCTAGTCCTTTTCATAAGCATACATATATTTCACAGATGAAAAAGTGGAAGCTCAGAGGTCTATATCATTTGCTTAGCTTGGGGATCATAGCACTGAATTCAGGTTTGTCTTACTCCAAAACCTATTCTGTTTCTAACATAATATGCTCATTTATCACAAACCTTATAAACTTCCATCATCCTCTGCCTTGCCTCTACTACCATATAGTTCTCCTGCTTTTTGTAGGAAAACTTCTAAAAAATATTTAATATTCATAAGCCTCATTTACTTCTCAACCCATTCAAAGCTAACTTCCACTTTTGTGTCATTCAGTGTCCTCCAGAGAAACAACTGGTAGGGGGTATGTGTGTGTGCGTATGTACATGACAGATTGTTTTTAAGAACTGGCTCAGTTGATTGTGGGGGTTAGCAAGTCTGAAATCTGTAAGACATGTCGTTAGGCCAGGGAAACTCAGACAAGATTTCTATGTTGCAGACTTGAGAATTTCTTCTTCAGCTAATGAGACAAGTGCTACCCATATTATGAAAGCTAATCTCTTATCCAAGTCAGTACTACTTATATTTACAAAATACCTGCACTGCAACTTTTTAGAGCAGTGTTTGACAAACACCTGGGCAACAACAGCTTAGCCATATTGACACATGATTTACCATGTCAACTTCTGTCACTCCAAAGGTCTTGTTTGCTAAATCCAGTGGACACTTTTCCCATCTTATCTTTCTTGATCACTAGATCACATGTGATCCTTTCAATCATTCATTACATTTTTTAAACCCTTTTTCTTAATGTCCTTGGCCCTCTTATTACTTCAGTCATTGATGTTTCCCAAGTCAAAAATTCTATCTTAGTATTCCCTTTTGAGCTTCAG
Organism: Hydrochoerus hydrochaeris; assembly: GCA_004027455.1. Lineage (NCBI taxonomy): Eukaryota > Metazoa > Chordata > Mammalia > Rodentia > Hydrochaeridae > Hydrochoerus > Hydrochoerus hydrochaeris. Next base: position 45,798 of record PVLA01001696.1, read on the forward strand.
ACCTATATATCCAGTTGTCTACTGCATGTCTCCACCTGAATGTTGCACAGACACCTCAGACTTTGCTTGAAATCCTATTCTTCCCCTCTCAAACTTATTTTGCATCTTTCCTGTTCTTTAGATTGGTGATATCTTCTCCACCCAGTTACCCAATCCAAGAACCCCAGGGGAATCTGCAGTTCCTTCCTCATATTTACCAAAAATCATCTCATCCCCTTGCCTGTCTCAGCCATGAGAACTCAACCTCATTTTCTCACACCCAGAATTCTATACACACTCTCCTAGTGAATCCCTTTGTAGCTCCTATACACTGCTGTCAAGATGATGTTATAAAAGCACAAGTCTGAGCTGGGTGTGGTGGAACATGCCTATAACCTCAGCAGTCTGGAGATTGAGGCAAGTTCCAGCCCAGCCTGGGCAACTTAGTAATTTAGAGAGATCTTATCTCAAAAAAATAAAATTAAATTTTAAAAAACCTGGAGATGTAGCTGAGTACAAAGGTCCTATATTTAATCCCCAGTGCCACCAAGAAAGAGAAGAAAAAGAAAATCTGGGAGTGGGTATGTAACTCAGTGAGTATAGCAACAGTGTGTTTATGTAGTGTACAAGAAGCCCTGGGCTAGATCCTAGTAATAAAAAAAAAAAAAATCTGTTTCATTCTATTGAAATTCCTTTAATAGCTTCTAATTGCCCATAGAATTAAGAGGCATACAAGGCCCTGCGGACTACATCTTTCATGCTGCTATTCTCTTACTGCACATCAGTCACCCAGTCTACTTTCAAACCATGCTGAACTATTTACAAAGCCCGCATTGCATGTTATCTCTGCAACACATACTATTTCTTCTTTTTTGCATATTAACTACCTCTGTTACTGCCCTGCCTAGGCCATCAAGAAAAATTATTTCAGGATCTAGGTCAGTCATCTTGGTATAGCCGTCCACAGTTCCACAGATGAATTTGGTTGTGCTTCCTTTCTGGCATTACTGTGATTATTTTCAGGTCTACTCTAGCACCTATTATTGTATATTTTATTTTCTGTTTATCTGAGTATTAACTTACAATGGACTGTGAACTCTCCAGCTATTTTCACGGGCTAACAGATTATGGGCACTCATCAAATATGTGGTGCTGGTGGTGATGGTAAGATGATGTGCCCAAAGTGGTTTAGCCAGTTCATTTAAGACCAGGCCTCCCATATCAAGAATTCCTAGGCTTGAACACCTGCGGAGGACAATGGTAGAAAGTTGGTTAGTCTCACTTGTCCATTCTGAAGGATGCTCCAAACTGAGCATCAGATTCTTTTGATTTATACTTTTATAATAATCTGATACTCATTCTCAGCTTTTGTTCTGTTTATTTGGTTTGTATCCTTGGAACAGTTAAGAAGAAAGGATATTGTTAAGTTTTACTGTTCTATTCCATCACAGAAAAATAATCTCATTCTTGTGTGATTCTTTTATACCGAAGAGTCTTTTTCTCAGCCAGTTAAAGAGAAAAATTCATGTCAGAGGATAGTTTTCTCTCTACTTTTAAAATCTTCCTGTATCCCCAAAACATCTTTTACTTACTGACAAATTAAAAACTAAACTAGTTTTGTATTAACCTAGAGAGGTGAAAGAGTAACTTCTAAGCATTGTTAATAGAATAATAAAGCATTCTTGACTTTTTTCACTTGAAAATTTTGGGTAACCAAGGGTCCTGCTGTACACACTGGCGTCAGAGGATAGAATTGTCAGTATGTAAGTTTAGACTTAGCTGTTATTTCATACCCTAAATACACTTGTAGAAGCTACTTGTGGTGTAACTCCTTATGTATTTAATACTTACCTGACTCTTGATTGTCTTGATTTTTTAAAATGGGTGAAGAATCTACTTATGAATTCTTTACCCTTTATGGAATGTAATATCTTGGTTTTAATTCCATTTGTTCCTTCCCCCACCCCTTACTTCTTATTGTTTTGCATTGTGTTCCTAAAATAATAGCTCTGGCTTGTTTTTTTCCTGAATGTTTCTGCAGTTTGGTTTGAGTATCTGGCTTTGGGCACCCCTCCTGAACTTGGACTTCATCTGTACTTGTGACTTTTGAAAGGCAAAAGTCAGTGTTTTCTGTGGATGATTACCTTTTTTTTAATATTATATATGTGTGTCTCCCCCTTCCCTTCCTTTTTTGGTTTCTCTTAAAAGACTGGAAAGAAAGCAGTGAAGGCAGTTCTGTGGGTATCAGCAGATGGACTCCGAGTTGTGGATGAAAAAACTAAGGTAAGATTTTGGTAAGTTTAAATGTGACTTCTCATATGATTTTTTATCTCTAATGAGCAATATAATGCCATTAACCTGTTTTTGTGATTCCGTATCCTTCTACTTTGTCTGAAGTAAAGTCTTTTGGGAGACTGTAACAATTTAGTCACTCATTTACCTCATGAAAAATAGAATTTTCTCAACACTTTGTTTTATGTAACATAGCATGTTTAATGTTCTAAGTTTTTATTTTTAACACTTAATGTTAAAATCTAAGTTCTATTTTTGTTCTTATGTATTTCAGAGTTTCACCTCCACAAGTGTAAGAGATGATGCATCTTTTTCCATAGTTAAAAATTTTTAAAAGATGACAGGTCACAGCTGGGTGTAGTGGCATATACCTGTAATCCCAGCACTTGGGAGACTGAGGCAGGAGGATCACTGCGAGTTCAAGGCCAGCCTGGGCTACAAAGTGAGTTCAAGGCCAGCCTGAACTTCATAGTGAAACACGATCTCAAAAAGACAAAATAATAGAATAAAATAAAAGATGACAGGCCACATGTGAAATTTTTTTCTTATTATTTTTGAAAGTGTTAGATAAACGAATTAACTTACTATATAATGGAAACCCAATTTGAATGACATTTTAAGTGCTGGTTAATGGCTATTTGGTTAACATTTACTTAGGATCCAAAAAATATTATTATAGTATAAAATAAGTAAACAATACCTCTAGTCCTAGGTAGAAAACTAATGCTGAATGACTAAAAATAAAAAGACTCTATACATAGGAACTATGATGCTATATAAGTACTTTTTATCATTAGTTAAAATTTTATAAGAAATCAAATCAAAAATTTTAAAAAGAGACAATTTTTCAAAAAATCCAAATGTCACTGGACAGGTAAATAGTCCAGTTGAGTCAGGCAACTTGCCTGATAAATTTGAGTGTTTCTGTGTAATATAACTGCCTTTTGGGCTGGGGATTTAGCTCAGTGGCTTAAGTGCCTGCCTGGCAAGTGCAAGGTCATGAGTTTGATCCCTGGTACCAAAATATATATATATATATATATATATATATATATATATATATATATATATATAACTGCCTTTTAGTCTTTTGACTTACTATTTTAGGTTTTTGGGGGGAGTGTTTGTTTCAAGTTCAAAAGTAATGGTGCATTGCTTTTGGAAACAATTAATTAGCTTATTTTTAAGAACTTGTATCTTTTCATTATTGTTTGGATGATGTATATTTAAGTGCTGTATATTGCTGGAGATATAGCTCAGCACACAGCACCTGCATAGCCAGCTCAAGGTCCTGAGTTGGATTTCTGTACCGCACCCCTCCCACAGTGCTGCATATTTACTTTTATACTCTACTGTAGTGAGAAAATGCTATTGCCCCCTGGTGGCTACTACTATTCATTAATTTAGTTCGAGGAAACAGTAATTGGTAGATTGTCACTAGCTTCCCATCTTTGTGTTTACCTATAAGCAGAGACTAAGACAATGTTAGGACTAGTGTTTGTAATACAGCCATGTGATGATCAGCACAAATTTACCGTGGTGTGGAAATCAAAGTTTGAGGTCCCTAACCTTTAAGCAAGAAACTGTCAAATTGTCTTGTTCCATCCCCCCACCCATGCCTACCTTGGTTCTAATAGTGTCCCTACTCAAGAGTATGGTAGGTAACTTTTGAGTAGTTTCTTACAAAAGAGGATAAATTAGTCTAGTTGTGAATAGAAAATAAAATTTTTATTACCAAGAAAAACAATTTTTAGAAAGTATCTTCAGTATGTTTCACTTCTGGCAATGGTTGAATAAAATTCATATTGGCCTGACTTTCCTGTAAACAACTATAAATTCAGAATAAAACACACCAATTATTTGAAGGCACTAGAGAATAACACAAAGCAGGTAAATTCTGAAAGGATGTTTAACATTTAGAAGAAGGAAGTAGTACTGAGTGACTTCCCAGTTCAAGCCTGTATCCGGAGAACAGTCCTACTCTTACCATACAGACTAGCCACAACTCCCAATAGAAAATTCTTAGTCTTTCTGGCTTAAAACACGAGAAGACAGAATTTGAAGCAACAACAGCCACTAGAAAGTGAAAGAGAAATCCTGGTTGTGAAAGAGGCAAAGAGGGTGCATAAGTTCCACCAAATTTCTCATCCCTTCATCACACAGGTGTGAGGCAGACCCTAGATAGCCTAGCTAACAATATAAAAACAGATATAAACTGTTGGCCAAAAGGTAGTTATCCATTTGAGTACATAATCAAATTACCTGTTAAAATAACGCTTCCAAGGAATATAATAGAATTCAGACATTCCATATATTCTACACACAGTGTCTACCATGCAGTGCAAAATTACTCAACCTGCAAATAAACAAACATGACTCATTCTCACAGAAAACAATAGGGACCCAACCTCAAGATGATCTAGATCATGGGTGCCCAACCTTTTGGCTGGCCTAAGCCACACTGAGTGAAGAGGAACTATCTTGGGCAGCATATAAAATACCTAATATAGTTAACATATGTAACTGACCAACTTCCCTTTTTATGTTTTTCATTATAACGTTTAAGAAATAGGGCAACAAAATACCCTGACTTTGTGAAATGAATAGTTGATGGAAGTAGTTGCAATTTTTAGTTCTCAAGGTACTTGTCAGAAATTTTTTATTATCTAATTTTATTTTATGTGCTTCATCCTTGAAAATAGTTCAAAAATGTACATATGTGTTAAGTATGTTATATATGTACACATTACATATGTGTAACAAAGGTAGGTATATGACTACCAAAAAGTGATGGCATGAATAAGGCATAATTGTGAAGTGAGACAATAGTTTTGTGGGTTTTGTTTTGTTTTTTGTACCAGGGATCAAACTTAGGTCTTTGCATTTGCCAGGCAGGTGCTTACTCAGCTGAGCTAAATTCCTGGCCACAGAGACAATTGTTTTTTCTGGGATAATAGTTCTTAAGTATAGTAGAAAAATGACCAGATATTTCTTTAAGTTGAATGTCTGGTTTTGATTCTGTTATGTGCCAAAAATTAATAATTTTTAGTGTTAGTGATATATATAACAAGATGGTGAGCAAAAAAACTGGTACAATTTTATACTTCTATACGTAACTGCTAAAAAAAACTTCTGACTTATTATTTTATAAAATAACACAAGCCCAAGTTTAATAATTAAGTAGGAAAACTGACACGTCTTCTTAATAACAAAAAATATCCATGTTTTCATAAATACATACATACCGTTATTGTAGATTGAAATACTATTACTAGTAATTACTGTGTTTCATTCACCAAGTTGCACCAGAGCATGACAACTGATACTTGTGGCATCTTTTCTTTTCTTTTTTTTTGTGGGGTCTTTTCACTTTTTTTTGAGACACAATCTCACCTTATAGCCTGGCCTTGGCCTCACTATGTAGCACAGGCTTGCCTAGAATTCACAATGATCCTCCTGCCTCAACCTCCCAAGTGCTGGGATCACAGATATGTGCCACCACACCAAACTCTGCATGTGGGTTTGGTTTGACCATGTGTCAAGTCCAAGAGTTGAGCCTAGCACTCCATGTGCCCCTCCCTACTCAGCATTCCATGTACCTGTGCAGTCTGTGCTTGAAAAATGTTGCTAGAAATCACATAATAAAAAGTTGATCTTGGGGGGCCATATTGTCAGCTTGTCCAGAGCTACATGTCTCTTAGGTTGCAATTTGAATGTGCCTGATCTAGATGTTGGGATTAGCAAACAAAAGCTTTTATTGAAGTGGGCATTATAACTGTTCAGGGATGTAAATAAAAATATGATCATACTGAGTGAACAGCTAGAAAATCTCAGAAACAAAACTAAAAACCAAATGGAAATGATACACATGAAAAATACAATACTCAAGGAAGGATGAGGTAGGAGAATTGCAAATTCAAGGCCAGCCTAAGCAACTTAGGGAGGCCTTGTCTGAGATTTTTAAAGTAAATAAATAAAAATGGCTGGGAATGCAACTCCGTGTGTGGCCCTGGGTTCAATCCTCCAGTATTGCTGAAGATAATTTTTCACTGGGTGGGATATATTGAAAAGAACAGTATGCAGATTGGTAGGAATATGATTATCATGTCTTTTTGCTTATATTTGCAAACCAAATTAAATATATTTATTTACATGTATTGTCAAATGTCCAGGGCATCTATCATGAAAGATCTGAAACTAGAATCAACCAACATACATTTTAAGATGTGGATAAAATGAGGGAGGCACCTGGGCAGATGGTTCTAAGACAGATTCTCAAACTACTGGTTCCAGATAGACTTATCCCCTAGCTGAGCTGCATCACATCAGAGATTCTGTGTCATGATGTGAACATCCTGTGTGTATTCTGAGAAGACTGAATAACCTCATAAGTCTTTTTTCTCTCATGTTTCCCATTTTTTCAGGACCTCATAGTTGACCAAACAATAGAGAAAGTTTCTTTCTGTGCCCCAGATAGGAACTTTGACAGAGCCTTCTCTTACATATGTCGGGACGGCACCACTCGACGCTGGATCTGTCACTGTTTCATGGCTGTCAAGGACACGGTGAGTCCACCAGTGAGTTACTCTCAGCCAAGCTCCTTTGGGTTATCTCAGCCAAGCAGTTTCCACTACCCTTTCTGCTAAAGCTGCTTCTGAAAGTGCCTTCTAAGATTTTGCTCCTTTTACTGAGGTGACTCACTCTTGGTGTGTGTACGAGTACTGCAGTTCCTAGTGTAATACCGTGAGTTGCAATTCACAGAGCAAAATGATTGGATGAGACCCAGCGTCATTAAAGGAAAGTAAAACTGCCCTGGTGTGCTGGGACTGGTGGAGTATGCATGAGGCTCTGGATTCAATCCCCAGTGTGACAGAAAAACTCCAAAAAGAGAAAAAGAAGATGGCATATATGTAGACCTTGCCTGACCCTTTATGGTCAGCCAAGGGGGACAGTGTATGCAAGAGTGATGTGGAGTTCCTGCCAGCTATACCCAGCTGAATCAGTGACTGAATGAATTGCAGGGCTCCAACATTCTCCTGCTGGTCACCCTGTGGTCCTCACGCTGGGAAGAGTGGCACTGACTCTTTGCTCAAAAAAATAAAAAATAAAAAAAAAATGCTCTGGTAATGATGGTTTCCAAACTTTAGTTGCAACTTTTCATTTTTAGAAGTGTTCTCAGGAATCTTAAATGTATTTGTTTGCTAACATATCTGAGTAGAAACATTAGTAGAAATAAATACATCTGGTAGAAACAACTTATAAATGTATTTAGTAGCAAAGAGGCTACTATAAGTGAATACTGAATGGAGTATACTCATAATTAGAAACTGTAAACACTAAATTATGGTAGAATGAACTATGACAAACTGTTTAGTGGTAGAATGTCTTTCCTTTTGTGCTGCAGGGGTCAAACACAGGTCCTTATATGGTAGGCAAGTACTGAGCTGTGTCTCCTGCCAGAAATTTTGGTGCTTAAAAGTTACCCAAAGTTCTGACATGAAAGACAAGTCTGTTAGGTGACAGTGATCCTACTATATGTAGTATTGACTATGTAATTTCTGGGATTTTTAAAAGTCTAGACTGAACAAACTATCTATGAAAGCTGTCACTCAATAAAGCTCTTGCCAAAGTTCAGCCTGGCACAGAAGGATGGCCATGCTCTAAAATTGACCAAAATATTTTGAAAGCTGTATAAGACAGTGTTACAAACAAATGTCCAATGCCTGAGACTGTGAGTTGAATCTGGAGTCCAGTCATGATTCTGAGTCCTACTATCTAGGATTGTGGGTTAACATTCTCTAAGTCTTAGTATTCACTTCTATTAATGGAAGTAACTGTGAAAGGTTAAATTAGATGCTTTTAAGTACACTTAACAGAATCTATCCAACAGTAACTTTTCCAAAAATTATAGTTTATGTGCTTTGAAAATAAGTTGCAATAGTTGAACTACTTTCTTCCAGCACCCCTGTATCAGACTGTAAAAAAGCCACAGAGCGTATGTATTTTGCTGTCGTTATACTCACAAAATCCAGAGCTTGACATTTCCCAGTACTAATTTTAAAACTATTTTATTGTCAAGTCATAATCCTAGAAGCTGTTTGAATTGTCGAGGCCAGTGATTCTACCGTATCAGAATCACCAGGCCTGACTCCCAGAATTTTTTATTCAGAAAGTCAGAGTTGGGGTTTAAGAATTTGCATTTATTTCTGGGTGTGTAGTCAAACGCCTGTAATTGAGCACTCTGGAAGGCTGAGACAGAAGGATGGCAGGTTTGAGACTACCCTGGGCAAACCTGCAACGTAGCAAGACCCTGTCTCAAAAAAATGTTTAAATGGCTAGGAGCCAGGCATTGTGGTGCATGCCTGTAATCCCAGCCCTTGGGAGGCTGAGACAGAGGGACAGGTATGGAGTGTCAGCCCATCTGGGCTACATAGTCTCAAGGCCAACTGAACTACATAGTGAGACCTTGTCTCAAAACAAATAAAGGCTAGGGATGTAGCTTAGTACTATGGCCCTAGGTTCAATCCCAGTACTGCCAAATAAAAAGATAAAAAAGAGTGTTTGCCTTGCTTTACATGGTAAAGCTCAATAATTATACCTATTACTACTATTACTGTTACAATTACTGTTTTTCAGGGGAAACAAAATAAGTAATAGCTCTTTGATCTTCTTGTAATTTGATTTATTATAGATAATGTCTGCTTGTTTCACTGTTATGGCTATTGTCATATTTTTGCAGTTAAAAAGTAAGAAAAAAAGCTTAAATTTAAAACTTGTATTTATTTGTATTTGAACAGATAATTATTGACAGAACTGTTGATGGTAAAAGTGTGTCTTAGCAGACATGGTAGTGCATGCCTGTAATCCCAGCCCTTGGGAGGCTGAGACAGCAGGATTGCAAGTTTGAGGCCACCCTAGGCTACATAGTGAGTCCAAGGCCAGCCTGAGATGGATATATGACATCAGTACGGGTAAAAATATATAACAAGACCCTGTCTCAAAAAAGTATTGAGTCTTTAAAGAACATATTTATAATAAAACACTCGAGTCATTAAAAAAATAAAAAAATAAAACTCTCCCAGCATAGGAGAAATAATAAACTTTCTTGGCCTATATAGATCTGTCCTTAGAGTTCTGCTTAAATGCAAATGAATTCAACACTATATGTATCCTACTGGAAAATTAAAAATCATGTGAATTCACAGGGTAAGTCTTAACAGTCTTTAAACAATCAAAAGGTTTACAGTAATAAAAACTTAAGGCAAAAAGCATTTTAAGCATTATCTTTCCTTATGATACTGACACCAACTTGTACAAATCCAATGAAATGACTTGTTCACTTATATGCATAGAAGCAGCTGCCAGCATGGGTTGATTTTTTTGTGTGTGTGTTTTGGTTTGGTTTGATGTTTTGGTACCGAGAATCAAACTCAGGACCTCACAGGGATTTAGCTGTGCCATTGAGCTAAATCTCTGGACCCTTGGGTTTGATTTTGAAAGACAGTAAATACCATGAAAGCCTCCCTGTCCCAAATATCTCTTCTCACTATGAATGATGCTGACAGTTACTATACTATCTGTCTTTTGTTCTAGGGATATGATATAAAATACAGGATAACCCTGGTTAAAAAAAAAACATTGGATTTATTAAATTATAGATATAAAGCAGTTTTTATAGAAGTTCCTAGCTCTTCCCATGCACAAGCAAATCATTTTAGCTGTTTAATTGTAAGGAGAGAATACAGGTGAAAAGCATGTTTTCTCTTTCACCTGTGTGTAGCTGGGAGGTAGTGTTGGTACGAAAGAGCTAGAAGTATGGAAGGCCTGAAGCAAAGTAAAAGCACTGAGTCTTTCACTGAGAAAGGTTGCTCAGCAGGGCTTGGGAAGCACTCAGAAAAGGGAAACCAGAAGCTAAGCTTTCCTATGAGTCTTCTTAATCAGGAGTTGTACTTATTAGAAGTTTTGTGTTTTGTTTGGGTTTTTTTGTGTGTTCATTTGAGAATGTATTTAAGTGACTAAAATTTGCCCTGCTTCCCCATTATTTCTTAGAAATACCTGGTAAATATTTCAACTCTTTACCTGAAGAGCAGCTTAAGTTTTATGCGTAACGACGTAGAACTTTTTTTTTTTTCCCTCTTTTTATCAGTACCGGGGATCGAACTCACAACAACACACTTGCAAGGCAGGTGCTTATGCCACTGAGCTAAATCCCCAGCCCCAAAGATGTAGAACTTTGAGCAGTGTGTCCTAAGCTGGTGACCAGAACTGACATAACAAATGGAACCTCAGTAATAAGTACCTCCCTGTGGCTGTTCACAAAAGCATAGGTTCTAGTGATCGCTTTACCTAAGGACTGTAACAGCTAATATAATTGAAGTCTCATAAGCACTTTCTAATATTATTTATCTAAATTGAGGGTGATAGTATATTAAAACTTAGTTTTAAGCTGGAGTTTGCAACATTTGGTCTTATGTAATTGTTGGTATTGTGGCTCTTAAAAAGCTTTAAAAAGCTTTGCTTTCTCCAGGGTGAAAGATTGAGCCATGCCGTAGGCTGTGCTTTTGCAGCCTGCCTTGAGCGTAAGCAGAAGCGGGAGAAGGAATGTGGGGTGACTGCTACTTTTGATGCCAGTCGAACGACCTTTACAAGAGAAGGATCATTCCGTGTCACAACTGCCACAGAACAAGCAGAAAGAGAGGAGATTATGAAACAAATGCAAGATGCCAAGAAAGGTACAATGTGTTTTACTACACTATGTGTTTATTAAATTTAGTTTTCCCCAACACATTAATATTTTAAAGCTGTCAGGGACAAGTTCTCGAGTAATCAAAGAGACCCCCTGGGACTGTGAGTATAACTCATAGAGTGCTTGCTTAGCATATGGGAGGCCCTGGGTTCTATCTCCAGGTCTCCTTCTCTCCCCCATAAAAACAGAGAACTCTTAGCAATAGGTAAAAACCTTAATAACAAAGCTGAAAATCTTACAGGAGTACCTTCCTTTAGAATGACCACTTTAGTGACATTATAGTAGAAATACCGGTACAAACATTGAAGTGATTCAGTCTGTAAAGATGGGTTATGTGCCTTTCTTTTTTCTTTTAGTTTTTTGAGATATGGTCTTGCTATGTAATCCAGGCTGGCTTTACATTCATGGCAGTCTTCCTGCCTCAGCTTCCTGAATGCTGGGATTATAGGCATCCACCACCATGCCCAGCTGGTTGAGTACATTTTAAAACAGGGCTTGGGGAAAATGCTTGTATTCTATATAACTAGGCTGAAGCCAACTAGAGGTACACAAATAGGTCAATATAACTACTAGATATTAATATAATTTTGTTAATTTTTTATGCCCTTAATATCTATGAGTTATACTGAACTATTTGTGTACCTCATCATCAAATCCAACAGAAACAGCTCTAATTTTTAAGACATTCAAAAATTCACAGTATTTATTCAGAATTATTGATGGTGTCAGGGGTGTGGCAGTCAGGCTGATACTATATTGCCCAGACTGGACTTAAACTCCTGGGTTTAAGTATTGCTTTGCCTCAGCCTCTTGAGTAGCTGGGACTATAGGCACATTCCACTGCACTCAGCTAAGTGTGAATTATTTTATTCTCATTTGTTATAAACATTTGTGCCAGGATAGCAAAGAATAAAACACATGCTGACCAGCTGTGTGACACATGTTGACTATTTAGTCCCAGCTACTTGGAAGGCTGAGACAGGAAGATTGTGTGAGGCCAGGAGTTAGAGACCAGCAGCATAGTGTGATCCCTTCTCAAAAGAAGTCATGCTAGCTTTACTAGAAAATTCCCTGAATAGTTATTATTTAGTATAATGTAGCAATTTTTAGCCTACAGGCTATGCATGTGTGTGTGTGTGTGTGTGTGTGGTTCTGGTGATCAAAACCAGGACCTCACACATGCTAGGCATTGTTCTCCCACTGAGCTGCATCCCCACCTCTGAAAGCATATTCTTTGATGCCACCAAATAATACTGCCATGCACAGCATGTGACGAAGAGATCAAGCCCTAAAATCTGCAAGAGATCATGAAGACTGAGGTAGAGATTTGCCACAATCAGTAATACTCAAAGCTGGGCATCATGGCACATACCTATAATCCTGCCACTGTGGGAGGCTGAGTTAAGAGGATCACAAATTCAAGCCCAGCTTGGGCAATGTAGTGACTTAGCAAGACTCTGTCTCAGCAAGGCTGGGGATGTTGCTCAACATAAAGACCCTGGGTTCAGTCCACAGTATCACACACACGAACACACAACTCACACAAGAGTGGGATTCAACTGGTCCTCGCTGGAAGCAGTCATAGATTTAGGTTTAATCCAACTTAAGATTTTCCTTCTACATTCAAATGAACCACAAGTGCATACATTTGTGATTTAAAGATTTTTGACACTTAAGAAAATCATAGACCTTTCTGGCTCTTCCACTCTCAAAGTCACCCCACACACCTACTTAGACAGGCACTAAAAACAACAACCCATCATTCTTTAAAGGACCTCACATGAGAAGTTCACTGGAACTGGATTTTTTAAATCTTGTTGGAAGTCTTAATTTATAGATCACTGCATGAGAATAAAGGATCGAATATTTGAGTTTTATGAATGTGGTATGTGATATGTACTGCTTGTAACATATCTGAGGACATTGGGAAAGAGATAAATAGAAGGAAAAGAGGCCTTTTGAGGTCAGCTCTGTAAATTCAGAACATTTGAAGATCATTTCTAAGGTCTTCTTGCTCTTGATTTTCTCGAGCTGAAACAGATAAGGCAGCTTCTGGTGGATCCGTAGCCTCTGGCAACTCTGCCCCGTCCCCGTCCTCTCCCACCTCTCCCACTTCGGACACCACTGCCTCTTTAGAGATGAACAACCCTCATGCCATTCCACGCCGCCACGCACCGATTGAACAGCTTGCTCGCCAGGGCTCTTTCCGAGGATTTCCTGCTCTTAGCCAGAAGATGTCACCCTTTAAACGCCAGCTATCCCTACGCATCAACGAGCTGCCTTCCACTATGCAGAGGAAGACTGATTTCCCCATTAAAAATGCAGGTAAGGGGGCACGCACCCAACTCGCCCCATGATGCTCTGGCACAGAAGCAGTATCATCATTTCTAGTAGCAACAGAGCCCAGTAAGCCAGCTGCTCCTCTGTCTCAGGCTCATTGGTGGTTTTATCTTGTGTCATTTCTCATGGGAGAAAACAAAGGTCTGTGGAGGGGAAATGAATCATTAATTTCTCTTCAACAAATAGATGGAATTTCTAGTCTGTGCCACAAAGTTTATGGTTTTTCTTGATGTAAACGCACTGCCTTTCAACCAGTCTGTCCCCAAACATTAAGGGTTTCAAATTTCCAGTCTTACTCTACCATTTGGGACCCAAGAAGGGATTAATTAAAAAGGCTTTAGGAACACATACAATTAAATAGCACTACTGGCAGATGTACCAGAAGCAGCGGATAAGTGTTCATTGTTCTTGTGGCTGGTTGACTCCATAGGGAGGAAACTCTAAATGGGTCCCCTGTATAAATCTAAGATGTGTTATTCATCAGAAGCAGTGGACTTGTTCACATTCATTCATTACCTTTCAGAACTGCCACACAGGCCTTTGTGTGGTCTCTGTTCAACTGAGCCAGCCTTTAACCTCTGTCCTCATGTGATCCAGAGCTAAAGTGTTAGATCTGGTCAATGCTTTTTTGAGCCCTGTTTTACTTCCCTCTGAAACATGTCAAGGTTTTGCCGTAATGGATTATGAGGAAGCTCTGTCTCAGAGTCACTCCCGCTGATAGCAATACAGAAGTACAGAGAGTTAAATTCTTTGGACAGATGAAACTAGGTTTAAAGAGCAGTGGACTAAATAATCACTGAGGGCCTTTTCAGCTTTCAATGCCTTTAAAAACTGAAACCCCAGTTGTTTCAAGTACTTTATTTCAATTTACCTCTGGGGAAACAGGTAGAGAATAAAAACTATTCTCTCTTCACAGATGAGCTTCAGCACACATAATTAGCTTCCTCAGTGTTACAAAAAAGTATCCTACAGTCAATATTAAGAACAAAGTCTCTAGAGTCCTACACTTAAGTTCACTTTTTCTTTTTCCCATAGTTGATATACTTGGTACTAGACACTTTACAGAAAAGTGATGGCATTGCTACTTTATCTCAGAGAAAAGCACTGCACATCTACTGGTGGCCTGGACTTTACCCCATTTTTTGGAATTACTTAATGGCTCCAGAACTTAATTCAGACCACAGCCATGAGAACTGATTGAAAGGCAAATAGGTTGCAGCATTTTTCAAAAAAATGTAGCTGATTGAATATTTTGGCACAAAAAGAATGAGGACACCAAATTCCACACAGCATCATAAGAAATAGAACAAAAGAAATTTGGAGATGTGTAAGGAAAAGTACATTTTTTTACATTTTAGACTTTCCCATCTAAAAAGCCAATGAAATGGTGGTAGGTGAATTTTTGGAAACTATTTCTAAAGCCTCACCAGACAGTTGAGCCTTTTCCTTCCTCAAAAAGAGATACAGTATAAAATGCCAGCTGGTGTCCTGCTGTCATGGTTCAGGATTGTTCCATTTTTGTGTCTGGAACCATTTTCTATTTACCTTACAGTGCCAGAGGTAGAAGGAGAAGCAGAAAGCATCAGCTCCCTGTGCTCCCAGATCACCAATGCCTTCAGCACACCCTCTGAGGACCCCTTCTCATCTGCCCCAATGACTAAACCAGTGACAATGGTGGCACCACAGTCTCCTACCTTCCAAGGTTAGTGCCCCCAGACCTGCCCTGGGGTTCTCTTTTAAAGTAGTGTTCTTATTTCACCGGTTACTGGCTGCAAGTTGGCATCCTGAGCTTCTCACAAGCTGGTCAGACCCATTACCAATGTCTTAGAACCACTGATTTCCCTATTAAGCAGTATCTTTGTGCTTTGTTTCCCTTCCTGTTCCGTAAGCTATCAGTAGTCATCGTGTTGCATGCATGTGCCTGTCTTGTTCCTTCTATGAGGAATTTCTGTAACCCCAGTCCACTGCTTAATTTGCCACTTGACGGTGAAGGGTCAGAGTGTCTGGCCAGTTTTCCAGAAGCAGAAGTCACTAGGATTGATTCTAGCATTAGGCTTTATTTAGCATAATAGTTCTCAGTCAGGTACAGCTTTGCCCCGTCAGGATAAGTGTGACATTCATTGTATGGAGACATAGTGGGGTTTCGCAAGTTGCTGGCAACTTAATAGAGGCCAGGGATACTGCCAAACCTCCTTCAGTGCACAGGACAACACTCACAATGAAGAATTACCAAGCCCAAAATAGCAGCAGCTCCCAGGTTGAGAAGCCTGGACACACCTAGTCTCTGTCCTGTCATAGAAGTCCATAAACAACAGGCACCCTTTTTGGATCTCTAGGATAACTTCTGTAGCAAATTCCTAAAATTTACTTTTGCAATTGAAGACTATTTTTTTCAGAGATGTTGTATTAGCTGGCATTGATTCGGTTTGACAAAGAATGTAATTTAAATTAAAGACTCCTTATTTGAGTTCCTATAGTTGCCCTTTCTTTGTTCTTTTTTGAAAAAAGCTCAGAGGAAGTCATGCACTGGAGAGAAAACCACACTCCTCCTGAAGGGTGCCGCTGTACACTTGACCCCAGGAGAGTCAGCATCTGTATCTTCTCCGTCTCCTCCTCCTCCTCCTCCTCCTTTCTTCTGCTTATGCCCCATCAAACTTTTATGTGCTTTTCATGTCACCAAATAACCTTTTCATCTCATCTAACAAATATTTATAATGCTATGGATACTAAGAATAGGCACAGTATACTGAGCACTTAACACAGTGCTTGCCACGCTGGTGTTGAGTATTCATGCATTATCTAATTTAATCCCACAACAACCCTTTGAGGAAGGCATTACCAACTTTAAAAAAAGATGCTCTGAGAGGTTAAGTAAATGCCCAAATCATACAGCCAAGGTTTAAACTCAGATCTTTCTGAATGTAGCATGCATTGCATTCAACTGACCATGCCTATTTATAAGACAACTAGGTACAGGAAGTTGAATAGAATATAGTGTTTCGCTGCCTCTAAGGGAATCTCAGTCTATAGAGAGATTGTTTTTAGACAGAAAGTGTGTAGCTGTTACCAACACCATAAGCATGGTTGCCCAGTCCAAACAGGAAATTTTATATTATGAAGCAGGAAGACATGCTTGTCTGTACCATATTAAGTATGATACAAGGATAAAGAGTAGAGACTGATACAGATTTCTGGAGTAAAAGAAACAGGGTTAGGAGGTTTTAACAGAGATGAGGAAAGATAGTAGGCACTTTGAGTTATTGTGAACATTACAAGTGGAAAAAATTTTCCAAAAGATAAAAGTAGGGCCAGGGATTTAGCTCAATAGTGTAAGGGCCTGCCTGGCAAGTGCAAGATTGAGAGTTTAATTCCTGGTATCAAAAATAAAAAGTATAAGTTTATTAAGCAAATAAAATATTGATTTCTCATCTTTTATATGGAAATACATAATATAGTAGTTTGCCCTTGTTTATGGTTTCTCTTTCCTAGGTATCAGTTACTCAGCTCTCTACCATCTCAAAATGTTAAATAGAAAATTCCAGAAGTAAATATTCCATACATTTAAATAATTTGTACTATAATATATTGTTATGGTTATTCTATTTTTATTGTTATAAATCTGTGTGCCTAATTTATAAATTACACTTTATTGTAGGTATGTAAGGAGAAAACATTATATACTGTGTTTGGTTCTATAGAAGGTTTCAGTCATCTGCAGAATGTCAGAACTCCCAATATTCCTACTGTGCCAGTTTTACGGGGTTTCTGAGAGAATTAAATGAGATGATGCACATAAAATACTGTCAGTCTGGTGCCCGGCACATAATGAAATATATGTAATCATTATTATTGTTATAATTTGACTTTTAGAAAAGCATAGAAGAAATACCTTATCTGCTTCATTAAGCCAAAGGCTAAGTTATATCTGGAATAGTTAGATTTTTTTGCTGCTTATAAAAGCAACTCTGTTCAACTTAATTCGAAAATTTTTGTAGGCTTCATGTCTGCTCTTCCTATGCACATATTTTTCCAAAATAGTCATTTGTCTTTATCGTTACAATCATTGCAGTTAAAATCTCTGATTCCTTCTTTGCCAGAAAGTCTGTGTACCCATTGCAAGACAGCATGGTTATGCCACCGTCAACTCTTCTGTCTTATCTCTTCCACCAGTGTTACACACTGGCCTGACTGACTCAGCTCCATGAGGTCACTCGTGCATCTTGCATGAATTAACTCCATTGATGTTGTCTGCTCCCATTGTAGCTAATGGCACTGACTCAGCCTTCCATGTGCTTGCTGCTAAGCCAGTCCATACTGCTCTAGCACCCGTAGCAATGCCTGTGCGTGAAACCAACCCTTGGGCCCATGCCCCTGATGCTGCTAACAAGGAAATTGCAGCCACACATCCGGGTAAGGTGGCTACAGATGGTGGTGAGGACTCTGGGATCAGATAAGTGACCTTGGTTCTAAAAACAGCAGTTACCCAAGTGGGAAAGAGAAGAATCCTTTTTAGGAAAAGTATGTTCTCTCCTAGACAGGGTGGTAAAGGAAGGGAACAAAAAATATTAGATTGATAGTTCTTAGAACTATAGCACTGAGGCATCCATAGAGATTTCAATGAAATACAGAGTCCTGAGTCCTGCCCCCAGGAAATTCACCCCTAGACTTGGCAGAGGACAAACATTTATGTAGGAAGAGGGAACCTTGCCTCCCACAGGGCAATACTTTTCTCTGTTTACTAACTTTTCTGTATTTACTAGTTTTACTATAAGAAAAAAACATTTTACAGTAATAATAGTTCACCAGAAAGGAACATCATGTGTCTAGAAACCAGACAGGGGCCCACAAGTTATGGCCATGTCATTGGCTATGCTTTTTTGGCACTGTTAGAGTGAGGATGAATCCTTTGAGTACTGTGGAGCATGTGCAAGCTAGTGTCTATATTGTGGGTGAGCCGTGGGAACAAGGAAGGATTTCTAACACCTGCCAGCTGCCTCAGTTCAGTGCATTTGAGGCATATCAAACAGCACCTCAGCATGGCTGAGACAGCAGCATAGCCTTACAGGGTCTCACCCTACCACAAAATCTCAGCTGGCAATATAATACCTTCACCTGTCAAAGCCACAGAACATCCCAGGAGGAGGACGTCTTCTTTGTTCCTTGTTCCAAGGAAAGATCCTTGTCAGGATCAAATAACGAAGGCTATGAGGTGAGGGAAGAGACCCCCTAACTCCTCTCTCTCCGTCTTGCTGATTCCAGGCACTGAGTGGGGCCCATCTGCTGCAGATCTCCAGGCTGGCCATAGACGCACTCCCTCAGAGGCTGACCGCTGGTTAGAAGAAGTATCCAAGAGTGTCCGGGCCCAGCAGCCCCAGACCTCAGCTACTCCTCTGCAGCCAGTCCTGCAGCCGCCTCCACCCACTGCCATCTCCCAGCCAGCACCGCCCTTCCAAGGGAGTGCATTCCTCACCACTCAGCCTGTGCCAGTGGGTGTGGTCCCACCCCTGCAGCCAGCCTTTGTCCCTGCCCAGTCCTATCCTGTGGCCAATGGGATGCCCTACCCAGCCCCCAATGTGCCTGTGGTAGGCATCACCCCCTCCCAGATGGTAGCCAACGTGTTTGGCACTGCAGGCCATTCTCAGGTCACTCTCCCTCATCAGTCACCTAGCCTGGTCAAGCAGCAGACATTCCCTCAGTACGAGACAAGCAGTGCTACTGCCAGTCCCTTCTTTAAGCCTCCTGCTCAGCACCTCAATGGTTCTGCGGCTTTCAATGGTGTAGACGATGGCAGGTTAGCCTCAGGTGACAAGCACGCAGAGGTTGCTGCAGGCACTTGCCCAGTGGATCCTTTTGAAGCCCAGTGGGCTGCATTAGAAAGTAAGTCCAAGCAGCGCACTAATCCCTCCCCTACCAACCCTTTCTCCAGTGACTTACAGAAGACGTTTGAAATCGAACTTTAAGCAATCTCTATAGCTTGTGTATCTTGTCTGTCCTTAGGCAAAGGCAGGGGGTGGAGGTCAAAGGTGACTTTGTCTTCTCGCTCAATACACTTTTCACTAATCCCAAAGGTCCCAAGGAACAAGTCCAGGCACAATGCAGTGAGGAGCAACTTTTGGAAGTAAGGCAAGCCATTCCTCGCAAATACTGTCTTGCAGCGAGGCTAGACAAGCCAGAAAATATTGCCCACATTCCCCTTCCTCCCTCACCCTCATACAACTCTCTGGCAACAGCGAGACTGAATTGTCTGCACAGGAATCTATTCAAAGCACATTCACTGGAATATAAAACAACTGAAACAAAACTATGTTTGAGGCCATTCAGCTGGCTTTTCCCAAAACCATCCTTTACGCCGGAGAGGGTGGCTTAAGCTTGGGCTGGGAAGACAGGTGGCACCACCTGGAAGGTGCAGAAGCAGCTGCCCGCCAGGGATGTCTTGGGGGTGTGAAAGGTGAGCTTCCATTTTGAGAAACAGAATATATATATCAAAAGCCAAAATCTTTATTTTTATGCATTTAGAATATTTTAAATAGTTCTCAATATTAAAAAGTTGTAAGTAATCTTGCCAAAAAAAAGGGTTATTTGTAAGAAATTGTACATAAGATTGATCATTGATGCCTACTGAAGAGGGGTGGACATTGCAGGCAGTCCCTAGCTTGTTTGCTGTCATTGGAAGTAGCACATTGCAACAACAATCATGCTTAGGACCAACAGGCACTAGGTTGTAGTTTTAAATTAAATGAAAGCAGTATTGTCCTGGTTTTAAACCTTTGATGAAATTCTAATGTCATTTTAATTACATCAACCTATGCTCTATAGAGAATATGTATTTTATATATCATTGGAATTTCCTTTTAATCCTTTAACACTAAGGTGACAGTGACATCTCCACAGC
Source organism: Hydrochoerus hydrochaeris (assembly GCA_004027455.1). Taxonomy (NCBI): domain Eukaryota; kingdom Metazoa; phylum Chordata; class Mammalia; order Rodentia; family Hydrochaeridae; genus Hydrochoerus; species Hydrochoerus hydrochaeris. Next base: position 66,047 of record PVLA01001696.1, read on the forward strand.
AGGGAACAGTTTCCTGTGTTGGTTTGTAATTGGCTCTTGTCCTTTAAATTTGGTTCCTATGATCTGTGGGGAGGAGGACCCTGGTTTATTAGCTTTGTGTGCCCCCACCCACCGCCCCCTTGGTGAAAATATCCCATTGCCAGTTGCAGCCACTTGACCTCGGGTAACATGAGATCCCATCTCATTTTTACTTTTGAACGTTGGCCTTACAATCAAATGTAAGTTATAATATATATTTGTACTGATGAGAATTTATAATCTGCTTTAACAAAAATAAATGTTCATGGTAGACACTTTCGTCCATGAAGGGCTGTTCTTTCCTCCGAGTGTAAAGTCTTATCCTGTCTCTACTGCTATGATAAACTGCTCGTTTAGTGGCTAGAAAATCTTGGGGACTATTACGGCCTTAAAATTTGTTTTCATCTATAGCAGTGTATGCAGGATCAGGTGTGGCCCGGAATAGCACAGACCTCAGCTAGAACTGGATGCAAAGGTGACATCTTACCCCGCCCCAGGGCCGGCACTGACCCCTCCACTTGGCTGCATATAATATTAGAATCACTTGCACTTTAAAGTCCTAATACCTGAGACTGGGAGTGTAGCTCAATGATAGAACAAGCCCCTACAAACCCAAGAGAAAAAAGCAAAATACTAATGCCCACCCTGTATTTGAGACCAGTTAAGTCAGACTGTTAGTGGGTTTGAGGGACGTGGGGACACAGTTTGAAGTCTCCAGTATAGAAGAGGGTTGAGATTTGCTGGTCTAGGGTGACTAACCGTTACCTCTAAAACTTACTGTTCTGTGACTAGATCTAAGAAGGGCTAGCTGCAGAGAGCTAATCTTGGCTGTACCTTCTGAAGCACATGCCAGTTTCATTAAACTGGTAAGTCCCAAAAAGCAGCTCTTTCCATTTTCTATAAACAAAACCAGGCCTGGTAAATGAACAGGGATGCTTCTCAGTGTTTAAATGGGGAATAAAGATCTCTACCCCTAACCTATATGTCTTTTGACTGAGAGGCCAACTGAGCAGTAGCCTCCTTGTGACAACATTTCTTTTTCATCCAGTTAGTACCTAAAGAAAGTCACCTTTCAGCTCTTTGGTCACTGGAATGCCCACCTTTCCTGTATGCAAGGATAACCTTTGGTACTAGACAGGCCTCTGGAAGAAACTAAAGTGAAAAGGGACTGGGCAGGCAGCTCATTAAATTCAGGCCTCTTATTTCAGCATTGAGGAATCAGAAGTTCTGCAAAATGAATTCCTTCCTGCCACTCCATTTCTGAAACCACATCACTGCTATTACACTTCCCACCAAACACACTCCCAACACCGCCTCCCGCCAGGTTCCCATTCCACTAATGCTGTTTGTAACAGTAGTCTGATTTCTCCCTGGCAGCAAACATTCTGCTTCACAGATTCCTACTGAAGAGGTTCCTTGTCACTGCACAGACCAGGCCAGCCAGCGGTGTAAAGGTGTCATGGACTGTCACAAGCAGCTGTCTGTGTAGGCCTCAGAAGGGCTTCAGGTGCAGCTTCCCAGTGAAGGAAGTAGCTTTTCTAGGCCTTCCTTGCTTAGATGACAATGCTAACTATGGCTCTTTCATAACACCCTATGACACCTACATTGCACCTTGGTCAGAGCTTTCCAGGCTTGATGCTGCTAGCCCTATCAGCGATGAAATTTCCTACCTAGAAAGGTGAGACGTGAGCAGTGGACCACAGACCCCAGATGAGACTTGTTTGTAACACAGAATACTTTGCTGACACAATAGGAGTTGGCGTTCCCCTTAAAAGACAGCTGTTGCCCACCTCTCCACCGAACTGTAAATCAGGTAAGCCCTGACACCTTGCTTTAAAATTCAGTGAACTAGCTGAGGAATGGCCACATCTATAATCCCAGCACCCAGGAGACTGAGGCAGGAGAGTCACTGAGTTCAAGGTCAGCCTAAACTACAGAACAAGACCCTGTCTCAAAAAGAGAAAAACGAAACAAAAAAACCTGATCCTTTGGACAAGGTGAGCATTCCTAACCTGAAACCCAAAATACTCCAAAATAGTTCTTGCACCCACATGACACAGAAGTGTTTCAGGATTTGGGGGATTGGGGGTGCTCAACCCTAGTCTGCAAATACTCCAAACTCAGAAACACTTCCAGTCCCACACATTTCAGATAAGGGATCCTTGTAAAGGGACAGTGCAGAGGAAAGGCTACCCTCAACCAGCCTGCTCTTGACAACTCAGCAGCAGCTGTGCAGACTCCGCTGAGGACTGCAGAGGGAGGCTGGTCCTGGTGTCTGCTGGGGCATGACACTGGGTGACTTTCTCAAGGGTAGTGTCTCCAGATGATGTCCTTGCCAGCCAGGGAGAGGAGACAGTTTTCTTTCTCAATTCTTCAGAACCAGGGCCAGAGCCAGCCTTCATCCCTGCTGCTGGGCGGGCTGAGGGTGCGGCTGGAAACGGGAACAGCTGGCGCAGCAGAAGCTGGCATAATACTCATTGCCACAGAGCTGGGCCTGCAAGATCAAGTCACAGTTGGCCAGCTCCGGCTGATCGATGCACTCTCCACTGGGCTCCCTGGGCTGGGCCACCGCTGCTGCAGAAAAACAGGCAAGAGGGGTGAGGCAGCCCTGTGTGATGGATTCTCACCTGCCACTTCTACAAGCATGAGGAGGGTTGAGGTTTCCACTGCTTGCAGGCCTTGTCCCAGCATGCAGTGGTCCTTTTGTTACTCGTACTTGTGACCTCAGCCTGGTACACAACCCTTCACAGACTCCCAGCTCGTTACCAACTAGATAACTAAACGTTTCTTTCATTTTACCCCTCTTAAGCTGAAGAGTGGGTAAGATGAGCCCTAAGTAAAATTTGAGTGAGCAGGAGTCTATGGTGTCTTCTTTCTTTCACTGCTGCCCTTCTCCCATGCCCAAAGTTTTGTACCTTGAGTATCCCGAGCTAGGGCAGGAGTCCAGCTCAGCAGTGAAGCACCTGCCTAGCATCTAGCAAGTATGAAGCCCTGGGCTCCATCCCCAGCACCACACATTTGTGTTTATATTTTATATGTAATATATAAAAATCTCTATCTAGTGGCATATATTTTTGTTTTAGTGCTAATACACTGAGAACAAAGCCCTTGTTGCCCCACTCTGCTTTTCCAGGAGCTTATACCTCCCTGTGGGAGCCGCCCCACTGCTCCATCTCAGGGCTGGGCTGCCTGCCCAGTTACCTTCTTTCTGCAGCAGCTCTTACAGGCTTCGGCCTGTGCCTCATCTTTCCGAAAGTCAGGCCTCACAGGGTGGAAAAGCCCTTCATCCTCTCCCTTGTTCCCTCACAAGTTACCATGAAAAGACCAAACCTAACCAGGGAACGGCCTTAAAGAGAGTCCGGTATACCAGCATAGCCAGGACTAACGCCATTCACATAAATGGCAAAGCCATTGTGTTTAAAAACCTGTAATTTTGCTATCAACTTATCTGATTCTTGTAGCACCTGGACCTGTGAAGGTAGGCACTCAGCATGATGATTAATACTCTTGTCACCTACTACCCTCTTTCCCCAAAAATATGACCTGGCCCAAAAACAGCCTTGAAAACTAAAGCTAAAAAGCCAGCCCCCAGCCAGCCTGTCCTTACCTTACCTGCCATCACCATTCTCTTGCTCAGTGGCCACTCTTGGACAGTAGAGTTTGCCCTTTCCCCTCATGGCGAGTTCCTTATCATTTAGAAAATGAGTAACAGTTTATCCTTCACCACTGCAGTATTTTGTGCTCCCTACTCCACTCTTTTGTTTTGAGACAGGGTCTCACTGTGTAGTTCAGGCTGGCCTTGAATTTACAGCGATCCTCCTACCTCAGCCTCCGAAGTGCTAGGATTACAGGTGTGTGTCACCACAGCCGGCTGCTCACTCTGCTCTTAAGCAAAATGACCAAAAAGTCCCGGCAGTAGAACCACGTCCCATGCCCCAGCACGTGACCAACCCATGGCCCACGCCCTAAGGTCAGCATTGCAATTCCAGATGCCTGCAGGCCATCAGTCGGGCAGCACTGGGCAGCCTCATGTTATGTGATCATTAGAAACAGAAGGGTGAGAGCAGACACCTGAATGAATGCAGATAGCGGAAGGGGATAGCTGGTGGCCAGGAAAATTACCCCAGACCACCTAGAACTAGCACCATTCACCCAGCAGAGGGTAGGTGAAGAACTGAGGTCATGTCCAGTCTGAGACTTGGCTATTGTCAGAGCTCTTTGGCCTCATAGATCATGCATGGACAGGAGCCCCACAAAATCATCACCAAGCAAGTTTCTGATTATAATCTGATTTCCTACGCAGACACAGCTAATTACAAACCTGAACATCCGGGTCCTCAAGGGCTGTTAGTATATGCACTCAAGATTAATTAGTTTTCACTGCAATAGCAGTGAAACTAAGCCCCTGAAAATATGGTGCTTTCCTTGGGGCAGTGCCATCTCTCACCCATGCACACATCACCTACTGATGTGGGGCACTGGCATCTTGGTCCCACTCACAAAGCCACATTTCAACCACAGACCTGCAACTGCAAGCACTGACCGGTTCCCTCTCCACTGGCAGGCAGGAGGCACTTGCGATGGGCTGCAGCCCTGATGGCATGAATGGCCGAGCAGAAAGGGCCAAACACCTCCAAGCCCACTGCCCTCCCCAGGTCTGCACCATGCCTGGAAGAACCAGAACCTGCCATGTGGCCCAGGGCACCACCTAGCTTCTCATCCCTCAATGAACTAGGACCAAGGATTTGATCGGAGAGGGTAGCAGGGCTTTCCCCATTTCTATGGACAGCTCTAGCAAGTGAATGTTAAATCATCAGTTCTCAGAGGTACATTTCACATCTCTCAACTTTGTGTCTTAATGGGTAGAGTGTCTTAGCACAGTGTCATTTAACTGGCAGCATTTTTTCCAGAATGGTAACACTGCAGTATGGTAGTTTGTTAAAATAGAGCTCATGAACAGCAGGAGCTGGAGAATATAAGGCTAAAATATCAAATTATTGAATGATGCATGTAAAATCCCACTCCTTTACAAGTGTGATAGTTCAATGAAAATACATAAAGGAGTCCAGAGAGCTGGGTTCTAGTCCCAGCTGGGCTGCTACTCTGCTGTGTGACTGGTGGAAACACACTGAGCTCTCTGGGCTCCTGTCATGTGGAATGATGGGTAATGAGCCTGGCCCTATCCTTTGTGGGTTAAACATTCACAGGGCCACAGAGGTCCACTTTAGGTCCACTTTTCACCACCCTGACTAGAATGGAGAGATCTTAGTGGTCTGTTTGCCTTAAATATTACAATGAAAGCTGGGGATTTAGCTCAGCAGCATAAGCACCTGCCTGGCAAATGCGAGGTCATGAGTTCAATCCCTGGTACCAAAGTGGGGAAAAAAATATTACAATGAAATTCCAGCCAGTTATATTTTTTGAAATAACTTGCTAAATCTAAAAGTGTTGTGCCCCCTTCAGCAGCACATGTACTAAAACGGGAACCATACAGAGATTAGCAAGTCCCCTACACGAAGGTGACACCAATTCGTGAAGCATTCCATTAAAAAAAGTGCTGACCATCTGTGAGGCCATTACCTGGCCCCGTGGGCAGTTGCCTTCACCTCAGCCTCGGGTCGCAGGCAGCCCCAACTCCAGAGGAGGAAAGCGAGGCTCTGGGCAGGGAAGCCCCTTGCCTTGAGTCACAACCAGAGTGAGCCAGGATTTAAACTCAAGCCCGTCAGACCGCTGAGCCTGCGTCTTCCACAGCTCACAGCCATGCCCAAGAATGAGCTGATACTGTGGGGAACCTACCCCCACCCCCATACCGGCTACTCACCTGGTGCGGCCAACTTCACCTCAGTGCTGCGGCTGACCGCCTGGCTCCCGCGGTAGGCGCTGCATGTGTAGGAGCCCTCATCCCGGGCCTGTAGGTTGTGGATCAGCAGTGTGCCATCCGGGGACTGGTACACGCGGTGGCCATCGGCCTGCACTGGCAGCCCATTCCTGGGGTGGGGAAGACACAGGAGTGTCACCCAGCTGCTCTTGTCTTCAGGCTGTTTGAGGCCTGGGACACCGAGAAGGGAGAGCTAAGCCCCTTCCACAGCTGACCTCCCTCTTCTGAGGGCAGCTAGATCATCCAAGGGAGAGCAGACAGGTACCCCAGAAAGGCAGAACTTTATGAAAACACAATAAGAGTGAGATGAACCCACACAGGCACAGTGTGCACAGGGCCTTGTGTCTGAAAAGCCAACAGAATTGCCTGGCATCTTCTACCCCTGGCTGGTGGTGAGGAGCACAGGTGTCTGGGGGAGCCCTTCCCAAGGAAGCTGCTGGCTAAGACCTGACCAACTGCCGCGGATTTAGCTCTTTAGCTCAGTGGCATAAGCGCCTGCCTGGCAAACGCAAGGTCGTGAGTTCAATCCCCAGTACAAAAAAAAAAAAAAAAAAGACCTGACCAAATGGCCAGCAGCTGACCACCCATGATGGTAGCCATGAGAGACCCAGGAAGGTGGGATGTTCCAGTCAGCACACAAGACAGGTGGGCACCACTCGGCAGGCCTTGGCTGTGCCAGGGGTCCAGGCCAGCTCCCGCGTGATGGAGAGGTTTGAGCTAAGCAGGGACTGACTAGGGGATGCACAGAAGCACAGCTCCTGGGGAGCAGCTGCTGCCTCGGTGCTCATGGGTAGATGGCCTGGGTAGTGAGATAATGGGACTTGTGTGAAGGTCGGATATGGGTGGGGAGAGGAAGCAATCAGCCTGGATTACTGGCGATGGTGGTTTCCGCCAACTTGGAGAGACTCTGGGCTAGGATGGGCTGAAGCCAATAGATGCCACTATTTGGAATCTGCTTTTGAGATTCTAGGAGGCATCAGATTCAAGGGTTGAAGCCCAAGAAAATCCAAATCCATCTGTGTATCACTATGAGGGACCCCAAGAAGCACGTCATCAAGGCTCTGAGGTAAAGCCATAAGGATTACCAAGGACAGTGGTTTCCTGGAGCCAAGGGAAGGAAACATACCCAGAAGGAACAGGTGGCCAGCAGAACCACCCTACAGGTCGTAAGAGAGGTATCCCACAGGGTTAGCAACAGGGAAATGTCCCTGAGCAGGGGATGGATGTGACCAGGACAGATTACCCAGATGAATGGTGAGCTAAATGTGCAGAGCAGACGTGTAAGCACTGAAGCTTTGGGCACGAAGGCTATGCACAAGACAGCTGACCCTGCAGTACCACTGCCTCTCCCTAGGGCCTGCAGCACGTTCCCATCCCAGCGTCCTCTGAAACACTGGCTTCGGCCTTGCTGCTTCCCCTCAGACACCCTTCCCTCTTCAGTCACCTCCCCTGACTCCCCTCCCTCGACCCTCCCCAACCCAAGTAGCCTCCCACTCCGTGCTCTGGGAAAACCTCATCTGGAACTGTGAGACACAGGGCCATCTGCCGCCTGGGGACCCCAAAATTCCCTAGACCCAGTGTAGTCCAGACACATTCCAGGAAGGGAGGGGTGAAAAATGCTGAATAAATGGATGAGGACCAGCTAGTTTGAAATTAAAGGCCACCGTGTCCCCAAAGCCAACTGTAACCCACTGGTTTTCAACGTAGGGAACAGAGCTTTACCTGGACCATCTGATGTTCACGCTTTCATCTCCCACCACACAAGGCAGCCGGGCTGTGTCGCCCTCCGGCACTGTGACAGTAGGTGGCAACCCTGTTATTGTCAGCTCTCCTGGGCACCAAGAGGAAGCATGGTCAGCTATGCCCAGATCCGGCCCCACCTTGCCACTAAACCTCCAAGACCTCGACCCGACTCCCACCTTACCCAGAACTCTGAGCTGGACCCAGCGCTGGTCTCGGTCCTGCCCATTGAAAGCGACACAGGCATAGAAGCCACCATCTTCTACAGCCACTTGACTGATGACCAAAGAGCCATCTGGCTGCATCTCATGTCTAGGGACAAAGCAGCGTTAACAATAGGCTCCAGGGCTGGGGATTTAGCTCAGTGGCTTAAGTGACTGCCTGGCAAGCGCGAGGTCATGAGTTTGATCCCCGGTACCAAAAAAAAAAAAGGGCTCCAACCTGAGAGGGGCCAGCAAGAGGCGCAGAAGCAGTAGGGGGCAGCGAGGAGGCCGAGTAGCCACCACCATCTAGCCAAGTCCAGCCAGAGACCTGGCAGGCCTCGGGTCCTCCAGGCACCTACCTGCATGCTAATTCACTAAAAATGTTTGACTTTTAAATTTCATAAACAAATTGTACCAAGTTTTCTATTATTTTTTGTTATTTTTACTTTGGGTTTCTCATATAAGAAAAACCCTGCATTATCTATTTATTTATTATTTATTGGTACTGAGGATCAAACTTACAACTGAGTACTTGCAAGGCAGGCACTGATGCCGCTGAGCTAAGTCCCCAACAACCTTGCAATATTTAACCTTGCGTGCCTGATTTATTTCATTTACCTTTATGTACCCAAAGTGCACCCATTTTCCTACAGACTGGTCAAATTCTTTTTGGTTGACCAGTACTCCATTGTGTGTGTATGTACACATTTTCTTTACCCATTCATCTGTTGATGGGCATACAGGCTACTTCCATGATTTAGCTATTGTGAGTTGTGCTGCTGTAAACCTAGGCATGCATGCATCCCTGTGATGTCTGCAGCTCTTTAGAGAAGACACCTAGAAGGGGAATAGCTGGAGCAAGCGGAATGTCTATTTTTAGCTTGAGGACTCTCCAGACTAATTTCCATAACACCTATAACTAGTTTACACTCTCACCAACAGTGTAAAAGGGTTTCTTTTTCCCCCAACCTGGCCAGAATTTGTATTTTAAGTTCTTGATGACACTCATTCTTTATGGAGTAAGATGGAATCTCAGATGGTATCAAATTTTCTAAATCAAAAAAATTCAGGTTTCCGTTGAGCATGGTGGTATAGACCTATAATCTCAGCACTCTGGGAGGCCGAGTCAGGAGGTTCTCAAGTTCAAGCTTGGTGTGGGCAATTTAGCAACTTATTGAGACCCTGTCTCAAAACGGGGCTGAGAATATATAGCTCAAAGTAAATGAGGATTAAATCCCCAATACGGGGGTAACAGGGGGAGGAATCTGGTTTGTTTCTAGTTGTTACCATAAAGGCTTAAATCCCAGCCCTACCACCTACAAGTTCTGCTGTGCTGAGTGTGAAATGAAAAAAAAAAGCACCTGCCTCAATATGGTTCCTTTGGAGATTATGCAACACATGCTCAGTAATGTCAGCAGTCACGTCCTGGCCCATCACCTCTCAGCCAGCCTCTTAGTTCCACCACCAACCACATTCAGGAAAGACCCAGGGACCCAGACGTTGCCCCCACCCCAGCCCCGGAGTCCTACTCAGGCCACATGGTGTGGGTGGGGCTGCAGGCAAAGGGGGTGCTGGGTGGACCTGGGGGAGGAGAGGGGCTGCCCATCTCTCTGCCACTCGATGACTGGGGGCGGGAAACCATCAGCGCGGCAGGGCAGCCGGATGCGCTGGCCCGGATTGGCATCCACCACCCCAGGCTGGGTCCGGTCCAGACGCAGCCTGCAAAACAAGCCATTCACAGCCTTGCAGGGCCTTTGCTGCTCCCTGCCCTTCCCCTTCTCTAGACAGAGTCATGTCCAAAATCACCCCTTTGCTCTGCTTACACCACCAATCAAGGGAGGGAAGCTGAAAGCCACCTCAGACATTGCACCAGGACACTGTGGCTCACTAAACACACCCAGCTCCCAGAAGCATCTCCATCTGTGTCCTCACCCCACTCCACCACACCCCTGATTTAGGACCCCCTTGACCCTCTGATCCCCTCTGTAAACAGAGCTGATCCTCAACGCCAGCTCCGGACTCCCTTCCCTTCCCAGCTGCTTGTGGGAAAGGGGCTCCCTCCTCCCCTAGGGGCCCAGCTCAGGGATTCATGGTTTTCTAACTCTCACTTCACAACCCTGTGAAAGCCAGGTCCCAGAGATCCCCTTCTCTGCTGACCCACAGAGACCATGGGCCCTGGCTGACCAGGGAAAATCTGGGAGCCAGAGGCACTGCTAAGCTGTTACCTGGTTGCAGGTTGTGGCTGTGGAGGAGGGACAGCCCCGGGGCCACCTGCATCTCCCCCTAGGATGGAGTCCCGAGGGCCGTGGCCCTGGGCTGGGTCCCTGGTCCATGGGAAGTGCCTTGGCTCAGCCTCAGATGGTATGGAGAAGTCACTCCCTGTAATGAGGCCAGGAAAAGCAAAGCGTGAGCTGTAGGAGATGGGACTGGAAGGCTTGGCTGTGAGGCCAGCGGGGACATGTGAAGAAATGAGGGTCATACAGTGGCTCAGACCCACCCACCCCAGTGCCTCCCACTCTGGGTCCCGGGTGACCCCAGGTGGGATAGAGTGGGAACAGGGACCTGTGACCCGAAGCTGGATCTTCTGAGAGTCGCGGCCCAGGCTGTTGCCACCACAGCTATAGATGCCAGCATCCTCTGCCTGAAGGGGGCTGATGACCAGGGAGCCATCAGGCTGCAGCCGGTGCCTGAGGGGAAAGAGGGGAGACACACTCTTGAGTCCACTCACCATCCTGCCCAGGGGAGGCCAGAGAGGCTGCTGTCGGAAGACTGTCACGCACCATTGCCATTGCAACACATACCTGTCAGAGGAGATGGGCTGGCCATCTTTGTGCCACCCAGCCTGGGGGTCCAGGGGAGCGTCCCTGGAGCAGAAGAGCTGCATCGACTGCCCCAGGGCTCCCTGCACCAGGACGGGCTCTGAGCCTGCCAAGCTGATCCTGGAGGGGGAAACCACAGCTGACACGGGGGTGAGGGCCGGGGCCAGGGCCCACCTCTCAAGCACTTCAATAGATGCCTTCTTGTGTCCAGAGAGTCCCATGGGAGACACCAAGCTCCAGAAGCCAGGGACCCTCCCAACTGTGCCCCCTGCCATTGTCTTTCAACTAGTAACAGCAACAAGGAACATGCAAAGCCCAGGGGCTGGGGAGGGACTCACACATCCCAGATTTTGTGTGAGGCTGAAACACTGACAGTCCTGGTGGCAGAGAGGTTTTGTTTTTTGTTTTTTGTGCTGCGGATCAAACTCACAACCTTGTGTTTGCCAACAGGCACTTACACTGCTGATCTAACCCCCCAACACAAGTTTTCATTTCTTTTCTGTAGAAGTTTGTGTTTCTCTCCCTCCTTCCCTCTCTCTCCCCGTCTCTGTGCATGTGCATGTGTATATAGTACTGGAATTAAGCCCAGGGTCTTGCAAGTGTTCTATCACTGCACTACACTCCCTGACCTTTTTATTTTGAGACAGGGTCTCACTAGGTTGACTAAACTGGGGGGGGGGGTTGTCAGTAATTTTTTTTTTTTCTCCTGGTACTAGAGATTGAACTCGGGACCTCGCACTTGCCAGGCAGGCGCTTACACCACAGAGCTAAACTCCTGGCCCCGACTAAGCCAATTTTGAGCTTGGGTCAAAATTGTTTCAGCTTCCTGAGTAGCTGAAATTACAAGCATGCACCAGCATGGCAAGTTTCTTATTTCAATTTTCCAGTATCTCCTATTAATATGATCGAGTCCTAAGGAGAATAATGAAGAGAACTCACACCAAATCTATGAGAGCCGCAGAGCAGGAAATAATATCACCAGCTGGGGCTCAGAGAAGTTGATTTTCCAGAAACTATGAAATCAGTTAAGTTTTCCCAACTAGACAGGCCCCAGGGTATGTGGGCAAGATCTGATGGAGAACTCAGGTACCCACTTCTACAGCAATATCTGTGAGCTATCAGATGGAATCTCTAATCTCAACATCCCACCTGTAGGGTGAAACTATCAAGACCCACCAGGCAGGGGTGTCTGGGAAATAAAAGTCAGGGACAGGAGGCAGGGCCAGCTGAGCTCAGCCTTGGCCGGATGCCCTGTCTCCCTACCTCACCTGTAAGAAGAGCTGGGCGAAGGTGGCATGGGCCATCTGGCATCTCTGCCCAGTCCTGGGGTCCTGGGCCCAAACTCCTGGCCCCTGGGCCATTCTCCAAAGGCCCGGGTCGGGTGGGCCTCCCCTGGCACAGGCTCCTGCTCTCTTCGCCAGAGGCCACTGGAAGACGAGGACAGTCTAGGGACTGCATCCCCCGTCTGGTGCCTGTTGGTCTCCTGCCGGCCTCTGGAACCACTGCTGTGGCCATCTGTGTGAGTGCCCAGGCTGGTGGCCCCAGGCTCGGGGTGGTGCAGCCCACGCCGGGCACCCTGGCAGCTGCTCATGCATTCCTGCTCTGAGGCGAAGTTATTGGCATTGCCGTGGCAGCCGCCATACCAGAAGCGGTTACACTGGCCCACAGAGGCGATGAAGTACCAGCGGGGGGCCCAGTCCGCGCAGGAGCCGTGGGCGCTGGGCAGTAGGCACCGCACTGGGTATGCTGGGGCAGAGAGGGGCCGGTCACCAAGGTGGCCAGTGATAGAGCAGTAGTTACCACTCCTACACCTCAGACGTAGAAGCCACATCCTTCCGAGTTTTCAGAGCATGGCTGCACCCTACCCAGGTCCCCAACCTGGTTTAGGGTCTATTTACCACCCAGACTCGCTCTAGAGTTCTATAGCAGCCTCCGCCTTGAGCTAGAGCCCTCCAGGGTTCCCGGTCCAGGGTTCCCTGAGCAGGTGACCTCGTATAACACACTCAGCGGCAGTTTTTCTGGGCTTAGCTTAGGAAAGGACCCTGGCCCTGAGCCACCCCCACCCCAGGCCTAGGCAGATGCCCAGTAAAGGACACACCGTGTCCCCAGGACCCTGCAGCAGCATCTCAGCCCACCCTGTCTGCCCATTCTGACAACTCTCCCAGCCATCATAGCCTGCTCCATCTCTCCACATTCAGATGTGACCACCACCACCACCTGTCCAGGCGCCTGGCCTCTTGCAGAGCCCTGACCACCAGCCTGTCTGGCTTTTGACATCCGTGATGGTCCCCAGCAGCTCCAGCCTCAGGGACCTCCCCAGCCCAGCCCTCCCTTCCTGGATGTCCCACTGCCCCTCCCACCCCTGGGCTGAGTCTGGGCAGAGTCAGGACACGCCAGTTGCCCAAGCACTGCCCACCCTGGCACTGTGTCTGTGGACTGAGGCACAGGATGAGCCTTCCCAAAATTATAACCTCCCTCAACTCCTGCAAGCAGCCAGAGGCCTCCAGCGCAAACAATCCTGGTACAAGAACAATCCAGCACTGTTCTTGCACCTGGCATCTCACAGGTACTCAAGTATTCGTGGGAGAAACACATCCACCCAGCAGGAAGGATGAGAAGGGCATCCACTCACCAGAGCTGGGCTGGCCTGCACAACCTTCTCCAAGTGGGCCTGCAGCGGAGGCCACATTGTCATAGCAACAGCCAAATTGGGAGCCCCTGCACTCAGCAGGCTCATTCTGCTGGGCCTGGGGCCTGTGAGCTTTTGGGGCCTGGAAAAGAAGATTGGGAAGTTGGGAATGGGCCTGGCTCCTGGAGAGCACCCTGGGCAGCCTGGGGAAGGATGGCAGGAAGGTGCATGAGTCCAAGGTGCATGGCCCCAACTGGAGGGGACCAGGCCAGGATAAAGCCCCAACCTCAGCCCAGGCCCATGTCAAGCCATGCACCCTCAAGAGGGCATCCCAGACCAGAATGCCCCTCCCCAGGACCAAAACTGTGAGAGCCTGGGCCAGCAACACCCAGCAGACTCAGGGGCTGTAACCTTTCCTGCCTGTCACCTCACCCACTTACAGTGGAAGGCACCACCTTGGACCCTGGCCTCCTTCCAGCATCGCCATTGCCATAAGACCTGGTGCAGCCAGCCTGCCGGGGGCCCTTGGCTGCAGACACCCCGTCAGGGCAGCATCCGTACCTAGGCAGACAGCACACAGCCTTCCTTACTTCCAGCCTGACCCCAAGCTCCCAGGGTCCCTGAAGGAGAGGGCCAGTCCCTGCCAGGGACCCCACGCCAGGTGCCCCATCTATCCATGTCCACCACCACTCAGCAGCTGCCAAGAAGGGGAGTGGTGAGCAGAGGCCCTGAAAACTGACAGATAGATGCTCAACTCCAAAACCAAGAGAGGCAGCTTCATCTGAGCTTCCTCAAATGTCATAAGATAACAACAGATGGAGCGGAACAGGCCGCTAGAAGGAGCCTGTCGCCCATCCTACTCTGCCACCAGCTCAGGAGGAAGCAAGGTGAAAGTGGGATGGACCCAAGCGCCTGCCTATGTGCCAGGTACCTTGTGAGTTAGTCTGTCTTCACAGTAACCCACTCCACAGCTATTACTGTGTACGGTTCTTGGAAGAGGAAGCCAAGATCAGAGAAGTTAAGTAAGTTGCCTTAGATCAGCGTGAAGCTGGGAATCATCCCAAGCCTTAGCACCCCAGTCCCTAAGAGGGACCCATCAGGGCAGACCTTGGAAGAGGAGCCTCAGGGAGAGTGTTGTGGGGAGTCAGCCCCTCTCTGCAAGGCTGCAGTGGGTGGGCTTAGTGGCAGCTTGCTGGGAATCCATTAGTTCTGTCCAGATCTATGCTGGGTTCCCTGGCCTGCTTTGGGTCTAAGAGCTGGAACCTGCCCTCGGGCTCAGGGTCCTTTTGCCAAGAAGGCAGGGGCTGTGACCCTTCTTGGTACAGCAGGAAGCTCACCATGAGGAGGCAGCCCCCCTAAAGATCCTATAACCAGGACAGCTCAGAAACACCTCAAGTCTCAACTCCGAACTCCCAAACCAGCCCATCCCCGTTCCCAGTAGAGATTTGGGGACTCCCATCAGCGGTCCCCACCTTCCCTCTCTGACCGCACAAATGCCCACCTGCTCTGCTGACACCAGGCCTCAGCCCTGGGACAGCCTTGGCCCTGTGGCCCAGGAGACGCCATGCGACCATCGGGGCAGCACCCATAGGGGCTGTGTCTGCAGTCTTGGGCCCCTGAGCCAGACCTTGGGGGCTGCTGCAGAGATGGGTTTGGTCCTGGAGTTGAAGGCGGGGAGCTGTGGAACCCCCCGGGTCTATTCGGAACCCAGGGTCGCTGGTCTCTGGGGTCTAGAAAGGGGAAGCAAAAGCCAGGCCAGTGGGTCCCCCTGGCTCCTCACCCATCACCTGTGTCTGCCTCCAGTCCATCTCCTTCCATCCTCGGGGCCCCCCACCCCACTCTGCCACTCTTGACCTCCACACTTCCAGGTGCCACCCAGACAACCAGAGAGGGCAACCTGGGTGAGAGGCTGCGCCACACCTACCTGAGGCGAGGGCCTCCCGAGGGCCTGAAGGCATCCAGGGGCGCCTGGGGTGGACATTCAGGTCCTGCACACTGGGCACCTCTGCAGGGAACAAGGGCAATGGGTGTGGAGGGCAGAGCCCAGCACAAAGCATGCCAGAGGAAGCCCTTTCAGCAAATAGCTGAGCCACCTGCACGCTGTGCTAGGGATGTTCTGCAGGGGACAGAGGGAGGAGAAAGGGACTCTAGTAAGCCATGAATGCGCAGCCCCAACAGCATAAGAAACTGATCAGCGACACAGAAATGAGATACACTGGGGCCAGGGACAAAGGAGAAGACGCTGCCTCTGGGTGGAAGAAGGCAGGGCTGGCTCAAAATGTTGCAAAGATGGACTTTGCCACAGCAAAGGCTTCAGCAGATCTGGGGCAAGACGCTCAGAGCCCGGCACCTGGCGGGCGAAGGCCAAACAGTGATGTGGCTGCTTGGTTGGCAGTGAGGAGGACAGGGAAGCAAAGGGGGAAGCAAGGAGAGGGGCTCCCCACCGTCCTCACCCTGAGGAAGATGGCAGGGCTGCGGGTTACAGAGCTCCACCTCCCTGGGCTTCGACGGCCGCAGGTTCTTACAGTGGCTGGGCGGCCCCGTGGCGCAGACAACCTGCCTCCTCCGAGAGCCTGAGCCGCAGCTCCTGGAGCACTGGGGTCAATGGGTGGGAGTGGGAGAGGCCTGAGGCCGGGACAGCCAAAGGGAGAGGGAGGGGAAGGTGGCCATGACACGCGCCACGTCACTGACAGGTGCATGTGTACCCGCCTGCCCGAGGTGCCAGTCCGGACGGCAGTATGGAGGGAGAAGGGACAAGCACTCACTAAACCCCAGGCGCTGACATGCCAGGCCTGGTCACTGAGGAGGGGACAGGCTGCTTGCACACAGGTCTCCATGAAGGGTGGCCTGTCTTCCAAGGAGCACGCCGAGGCAGGGAACACGGACCCTCCGTCACCCTGGCAAGTCACACTCCGCCTCCGGATGCCAGCACCACAGGTGACAGAACACTGCAAGAACCACTTGTCAGCACGAGCTGCTACTAGCCCAGAGAAGCCACACAGGGGACAGCTAGAGGCCCGCTAGCCTGGCACAAAGGGTAGACTGCACCCTCCTGCTGTGTCCCGCTCCCACCCCGAGAGGCTGTGTCACTCTGAGGTCACGCATTCTGATCATGGCAGTAGACTCCAGACGAGGGGTATCGTGCCTTCATTTGTAACTAGAGCAAGTGTCAATGCTGGAAGCAAAGACCAGCAGCCCCAGCCCTGCAGCCCGTTCATCACCACCAAACACCGTGTCCTGCTGCTTCTTCAAACTAATGCAAGGTCTTGGGACCTTAGAGAAGGGTTAAAGCTCCAGACCAGGGGTCCAAGACTTAAGTTGCCTCTAATCCCAGCCTGGCCACAGCTTCCAAGATGACCCTCCTGAACCTCAGCATCCATATAGAGGACAGATGCTCAGCCTGGCCCTGCTACCTCTAGGGCCCAAAACCCAGCTCCTTGCTCCAGCCCTAGCCCGGGCTAGGTGGGGCCTCACCTCTCCCCAAGGCCCAGCGCTCCAGGCTGCACAGCGATGCAGGTTGCAAGCCTGTGTGGAAGGGGGCTTCCTGGGCAGGCCGGCACACTCAGCCTCCTCAGCAGCCTCCTGTCCTCCAGAGCCATCGGATGAGACACAGTAGACAGAACGGGACTGGGAGCCGCCCCCACAGGAGGCTGAGCAGGGCGCCCACGGCCCTACCTTCCAGCTGGCAAAGAATGGGATTCAGGTCAGGCTGGCCTGGCACAGCAGGCCTCCCTCTGAACACCTGGGCTGTGTGGTGGACCAAAGAGCACTGCACAAAGAGCATGGCCTCTCCTCCACATCCTCCCAACCACTCCATGGCCAACTGCAGGGTGGGGTCCTTACAACTCAGAGCAACTCCTGCTCCTCAGCATCTCTATCCTCACTCTAAATAGCCCTTTCCTTCTCACTGGGTTCCCTTTCACTAAGCCAGACTTCAGTCCTGCTGGGTCCAACCTGGATGGAGGACATCTCCAGAGTGGGTATGCTGCCCTGTGCATGGAATGGCCTTGCCTGGCACCAGGTGTGACTGGAAGGGCAGCCCCCACCACACCATGCACAGCCACACCCACCACCATTCACAGGGCTGCTGCCGCCAAGGCCGGTGGCCAGATTACCTGTTCCCACACATATGTTGGGCCCCAGCATGGTGCCACACTCCAGGCCGGTACAGGTAAGAGGTCCTTTGTGCATGAACAAAGGATTGCCGATGCCAACATGCCCTTGGCCAGATCCCAGGCTCACCCCTTGGCATGAGCCAAGTTGAACACCCTGCTGGCTCAGACCAGGACTTCCAGTAGATCCCCAACCCTCCTGCCAGCAACCTGGACATTCTGAGTACTGCATGGGCACATGAGGCCAGAGAGGGCAGCCCAAGGCCTCATGCCCCAGTCCCTTTGCTGCCTCCCTCTATGATAGCTGCCCCACTTAGCCATAGTTGTGGGGAGCCCTGGTATCCCAGCCTCCTCACTATAGTCCTAAAGCAGCTTCAAGACCCCCTCCCACCCCTCCCCACCCATCCCATCTCATCCCAGGTAGAAAAGGCTGGCAAGGGCCTCACCGCTTGGTCTGTGGACAAGGGTGGGGGTTGCAGGGGCGGCGGTCAGCTGGCCGAGGCTGGCGCTGGCACATGTGGGAGGGATAGACCTCGCTGTCACTGGTGCAGAACACCAGGCGGGATTGGTGTCCTGTGCAGGGGCCGGGCCACAGAGAGCAGCTGATCAGTGAATCTCCAAATGCACTCTAGGCTGGGCACTGTTCTGGACTTGGTCCAAGGTCACCTTGGTTAAATCTCAGACAAACCTCAGGGAGGCACCATTGACAGATGAGGAAACCAAGCCTCAGAGCATTTCCGCTATCAGTGGCAGAGCCCTGTGTGACCCCAGTCATCAGCTTCAGGCCTGGCCTCCACTCCCAATGATTCTCTGTGGTGTCCCCCACGCCCCAGTCTCCCCTAAGGTGACCCCATGACATGGAGATTTCTCGCCAGCTTGCCCACCTTCCTGGTAGCATAGCCTTGGGGAGAGGGCTGTGCCAGGGCCTCACCTCCACCACACTCCACACTGCAGTCACCCCATGACGTGTGGCTCCAGCTGAAGTCCTGGCTGGACCCCGGGCCGTGCAGGGGCAGGTAGTACTCGTAGTGCACGCCAGGGTTGGTCTCCTGGCTGATAAGCTGCAGCAAGGCATTCTCCTGAGGTCAGCCGTACCCCACCACCCCCTGGCCAAGCTCATACCCAGGTCTCCTGGGTACCTACACACAGGGCTTGGAGACTTCTCAGGGGCACCCAGCTTCCCACCCCATTCTCACCTCAATAATCAGGGGCTCTGAGGTGGGGCCCCGGGCCTGAAGCCGCTCAGGGGCCAGGTCACCCTCAGCACCTCTTTCATAGTGCAGGATGGTGCTGGCCACTGGCAGGGCCTTGGCCTCCGCGATGGTCCAGTGCCCATTGAGGTAGTACTCCCCACGGATGCTCCTCACGGCTGCGCAGGGACAGTGGTGGAGTTGGGGGAGGGTGCACCTCAGGCTGTCCAAACTCACCCCACACCCGGAGCACAGCCTTACCCAGGAAGTTCCTGCTGGCAGCAGCCTCCTCAATGTGGATGCTGGTGGCCCCCGGGGGGATGATGAAAATCTGGTTGTAGCCTGATAAGGGCAGAGATTCATCACCAAACTGCCCTCACCAAGCCCCTGGAAGGAGCTGCCCCCAAGGACTCCCAGGGCCGCATGGTACAGAAGAGGGAGGTACTAGGCTGCTTGGGGATCTGTGTTCCCTGTCAGCAGACAGAACAGCTCTACAGAGGCCGGAAGTCTCAGGGCACCCAGAGCAGGCTGGGAGAACATGGTCAGGATGGGGACCAGGGGGAAGGGATGAGGTAGGGAAGCCAGGAGGTGGCAGTGAGATTCAACCAGGGTCCTAACTGACAGTCACAGGGGAGGCTCCCATGAAAAGTGCAGCTTCCACCCTGTGGCACCCCCTGGATCCCTGCCCTCTGACCCATAGACCCCCCCCTCCAGGTGCCACAAGTGCCACTTAGATTTAAACCTTGGTCAGAGAAGGACACAGCTAGCACAAGGCAGGCCACAGAGCCCAGGGGACCCCCACCTCTACTGAGGTCATTGGCATTGAAGGTGCCTGTGACAGGGTAGCAGGTTGTGCCATCTCCCCCACACTGCAGACACTTGTCTTCCTGCTTGAGTGAGTCTAGCTCATGGTCACAGCCGACAACCTGCCAGGGAGGATGAGAGATAAGAGCATCGGGAGACAAGGGCCTGGCAGGATCCAGGCACCGGTCAGCTTGTCCTACCCAGCACATCCGTGCTCCAGGCAGGACAAGGTGTCAGGATTATTCATCAGAAGCCAGGTGGGCCTGTCTGCATGGCTCCCATCTCCCCTTCTCTGGTAACCACACACTCTCTCCCCCTGGAGGCCCCAGCCCCCTGTTAGAGCTTGAATGATAGAGGCTCCCCAGGGTGGGTTTGGGGCAATCAGCAGGTATTTATTCCCCTTCCTCCAAGTGAGGTGAGGCCAGGGCAGATGAGAGGTGATGCCAAAGAGCCAGCCCTGCCCTGGGCCTTTCTGGGCTGCTACAGCAGAGGCCTGGAGCTGCATCTCATCACACCTTGTAGGAAAATCCTCCCTGACCCTGGTGCTAATAAGAGTGTAAAGGAAGAGGCAAGGTGAGAGAAGTTTCTAGAAGCATTCTCCAAGCACCTGCAACCATCCCTGCTTAATGTTTGGTTTTCGCTGCAGACAGTTGTAGTTGGGGGCTGACAACATGCCACCCAGGGGGTCTTTTATCAGGTTAGCATTCTCAAAGGGCAAAGGGCAATGTGAGGAGGTCAGAGGGCAGCTGTCACAGCTGTAGGACATCCCAGGAGCAAGGCTGGGCACCCTGGTAACTTGACTTGACCCTGCCCCAAGCAGAAGAGGGACATCACTCACCCGGCACCGGCCATCCACACAGACATCCCGTCCACCAGGCTCACAGGGCGTTCCATCTAGCACAGCTTCCCGGTGCTTGTAGTAGAAGTTCTCTCCCTTAGGGATGCAGTTCAGCTCACACTTGTTTGGGGCTGGGGTGGGCAAGAGGAGGAAACTGAGGCCAGGAGGCAAAGCTTAGCCTAGCAGCAGGGATGCAGGGACCAAAAGCACATTTGTGACTAGAAGAAAAGGCCCTTGCAGGAGCTGCCCACCAGATGGCACAGAACCCCAGCCCATCTCAGGGAGAAGGGACAGTGTCCACAAGAGGGCTTATCTCTGAGGATCACGTCAAAGAAATCCCAGAGTAGGGGCAAATGTACACTTAAAGAGGCCCAGCCTAGCACTGAATCATCACTGGGCACCATGCGTGCTGGCCACGCAGCTGATGAAGACGTTTGGGAGATGCTCACACAGAATGCAAAACAGTGGGAACTCTGCAGTAAGTACAGATATTTAAATATACAGAGAAGCCACGGTGAGAGCTAGGATGAAATGCCAAAAGCAATCCTACAAGAAGGCAGGCTTAGGGTGACTTGCTTGCATTTATTTTTCTTATTTTTTGTGCTCACTTTGGCCACACATACACTAAAATGTTTTTCTTATTTTTATTTATCATGCTGGGGATTGAACCCCAGCCCCTCACATTGAGCTACATCCTCAGCCTCTTGTTACCTTGTGAGACAGATCTTGCTAAGTCACTGTATCATATGGGCTGGGTTTAAACTTGCAGTGCTCCTGCCTCAGATTACAGGCATGTGCCACACCAGGCTTTTTCATCTAATCAATATACAGCTATCATGCACAGATTGGTTTTTTTTTTGTTGTTGTTGTTTGCTTCTCTATGCAGTTCAGGCTGGCTTTGGGCTCACTTTGTAGCCCAGGCTGGTCTCAAATTTACAAACGATTCTCCTGCCTCAGCCTCCCAAATGCTGGGATTTACAGAAGTGAGCCACCATGTCCGGCTATGTACACATTGTTTAAACAGCCCTAGAGCGCCCTATGTGGTGGTGAATGCCTGTAATCCCAGCGTTTCGGAGACTGTAGGATTGTGAGGCCAACCTTGTTTATAATAATGAATTCAAAGCGAGGCTGAGCTACACAGGGAGAGCCTGTGTTTTAAAAAAAAAAAAAAAAAAACCACGCACACACCCAACCTGAGAGTGCTAACAGATCCATAATTAACTCGAGCAAGACAGGCACCCCTCAAGTACTGTTTCCAGGCTTTTCTTATGTTCTAACTTCTCTATGATGTGAATTTGCATATTTTTAATACCAGGATTCAGAAGTACTGAATACCAAGAGACCCTCTGGGACAACCCATTCTGGCAAAGGAACTGCCACACACACACTCACGCACGCACCCTCATTGCTTAAGGATCCAGAGCCCCCGAAGTTGCCGGGAGTCACCCGCGTGGAGCAGCCCCCACCGCTTCCCTAAGGTTGCTGACCTCCGCCCCAGCCTCTCCCCCACACTGTGCCCCTCCCGAGCTGGGTGCGTGGCCAGGCCAGGCCAGGCCACTTCCAGGCCCCTTGCGCAGCTCGCCCCACAGGACAGCAAGCCCACCCGTGGCTCCGCCCTGGGCCCTGTGAGAAGGTTCCTCTGAGCACAGGCGGAACCGAACCCCGGCTTCAAACAGCACAGATCGCCAGAGATCCGAGAAAACGCGCCCATGGGGCAAGGCCGTGAGGACCTCAACCTGCCCACTGCCCAGTCGCGATGGGCCCGTGCTGGGGACCTGGCGACAAGGTGCCCATCACGAGGCCCACAGCGCTCACCGCCGTAGTACGGCAGCCACCGGTACCGCCGGCCGTGGAACGAGGTGCTGTCCAGCTCTGCGCACTGCTCGGCCCTGAAGTCCTGCGCGCCGTCGGGGCAGCTCTGCGTGGCAGGAGGGAAAGTGGGTCCCCAGCGAGGGCCTCCGAGGTCAGGGTCCTGCCCACCCCCTCCCTTCCCAGCCCAGAACCAGGGTCTCTGCCGCCTTCACCCCATCCCACCCAAGGGCGGTCAAGGGGTGCACAGCGGATGGGGTGGGCCACGGCCTTACCTCGGTGAGGCAAGTGCGGTAGCTCCGGACGGGGCCCGCGCAGCTGGTACCTCCATCCCTCCTGAAGGGTGAGAGCACGGGGAAGATACCCGGTCCCCGGGCCCCTGGGGATCTCCCGCAGGTCCCCCCAGCTTTGGTGGGGCTCCCAGGTGGGCAAGCCCGGGCCGGAAGCACGGCAAGGGGGAAAGGACATGCACTGACATGCATCCCCCTGGATGGGTGTTAGTAGCCTGGTGTCTGAGGGGGAAAAGTCACTCAGAAGCCTGACCATCCGGAAGTCGGCCTAACCCAGTGCTGCTCTGCCTCTGAAAGCAATTTTCTAGAGAAGACAAATCCTGGCCTTGGAGATGAAAGGTAATGCACACCCAGCTGTAGCGCTGGTCTGCAATGTGGGCAGCAAGTATGAGCCACCTAGAATAAGGCCTCCTCTCTCTTCTGCCTCCTCTCCAGAGCAGGGAGCTCACTGAGCCCCTTCATTGCCCTTCTTTTGTGCCCCACCCTCTCTGTGGAACCTATCAGGGTGCACAGCAGGCAGCGCATGCTCAACAAGTCACTGACATGCGGAACATCCATGCTTAACAAAGCGGCTGAGGGGTAGGAATTGCTAATTGAAGATCATTTACTCCACTACACCTGCCCCGTGCTGGACCCTTGTCAGGAAGAAACCAGATACCGGTGCAGGAAACACACACTCCAGCTCCTCCCAATCAAGGCTCATCTCCAGATTCACAGTTAAGTGACAAATGAGCTGCTTTCCTACATTCTGCTGATATTGCTCCCAGAATGTGTCACATGGAGGCCAGTGGCACTTAACTTACCCAGACCCAGCAGCCCACCTGCCTTGCACCAACCTTTTTGAAATCTCTGGCCCCTTCTGGTCCACCTTACCTCTGCGAGTAGCAGGTCCGCTCCCGGAAGCTGATGCCCCCTCCGCAGGTCCGGCTGCAGGAGCTCCACTCACCCCAGGGGCCCCAGGTATCACTCTGCTGCCTTGCCTCCGGAGCCTGCAGAAGATGCCTCAGGGTTTGAGCACAGAGCTTCCACCAGGGCCCTTTGCTTACAAATCCCCCCTCTCCAGTTCAAGGGGCCTTGGAGTCTCCCATGGGGCTCCACAACTCTGCCAGGCACCAAAAGATGTTTATTCGCAAAATTAGCCAGCTTTCATCATAAGGAGCTCAGAGGTAGGCCTGGGGAGTGAAAGGGGTGAGGCAGCCGGAGAGATCAGAAGTTGTAAGAGCCCTGGGACTCTGCTCAATGCTAATGTAGGGGAGGCCCTAAAAAGGAAGCAACTGAGGTCAGGGGTACACAGCTGTGTGACTTTCAGCCAACCACCTAATGCTGCTCAGCTGTGGTTTTTGCATCTGGCAAAGTAGCTACCATCAGTGGGGCCTCTCGAGTCCCCCGGGCTTGCCACACATGAGGGAAAGCCCAGCTGTGTGGAGTCTGGCTTGAGAGCCATGATGTCTGCAAGCATCTGGAAGCAGCATCAGTAGAATGTACTCATTGTGATTAAAGAAAAAGTGATTTTTTTCATTACAGTAAGACACATTGCCATTAATCTCTCTCAAAAATGCTCTTGTTCACTTTCAACACACGTCATTTTTCTTGCCATTTTATTTTTAGGTTCGGGGAATGGAACTTATGACCTTGCATTTGCCAGGCAGGCGCTATGCCACTGAGCTATATCCCCGGCCCTCTGGCCACTTTCCAAAGGAATTCTGCAAGTCCTTGTTCAAGTGTTTGGTTGTACCTTCACGGCTGCCTCGATGTCCTCGGTCAACTCAAAACCTTTACCTTTCGTGGTGATTTTGACTTTTGCGAAGAGCTGGAGGTCACATGGTACCAGATCCAGTGAAAACAGTGAAGACACACTGCAGTGTTTTTACTTGGTGCGAAGTTGTCAAAAACGTTTTGAACTGATTCAAAACACTGAGATAACCACACACACAAAAAAAAATAACTCACAAAAGAGGACTTTTAGAATGGTTTCAGAATGTGGCAAGAACGACGGGATGGGCAGTTGAAGCGAGGGGAATATTTGGGGGGGTTAATGGCATTGTCTTTTGCTGTCATTTTTTAATTACATAAAGCATAGGAGCCATGTGTCGTGAGGGCACCCTCCCTACACAAAGGGCAGGGACTGTGACTCTTTCAAAACTTGACTCAGCTTTCTGCAGCCAACTGTGGCACCATCACTGCGTTCTCATCATGAAATGGAAGCACTGAGCAGCAGTCTCTGGTAATGTCCTTAAAGCAGGGGCTCTCAACAGGGCAGCGCTGCTGTGGCCAACACAGTGGTTCCCCTGCCCTGGAGCCATACGGCCCTGAACAGGATGAAGGGAGGGTCTGGCCTAGATACAGAGCTCTCTGGAGCACAGCCAGGTGAGAGCCCGGCAGGCTCCGTCCTGCCTCTGCAGCCACGGAGGCTGCAAGAGGCTTCCTGAGACTGGCATCCCAGAACCCTGGACAGCGCCATCTCCTGGCACATTTTGTTCCCTGTAAATTACCCAAACCATTTGGCAGTGTGAAGCCAGGGGCTACCACAGCTGGCCTTGCGCTGGGCCTCTGCCTGCCTGTCCCCACCTGCTCCTCCTCCAGCTCCCACCTACAGCAACCCAGAAGCCCCTTTCTGCTGTGCTGTTTCCAGGGGGAATCAGCTGCTCTCTGTGTTGGAGAGAGTTGGAGGCTGAGTCATGGGCCACCTGGCACGGTGCCTTGGACCTGGGTTAACAGTTCTTCCTGGGCAGTACCCAGAGTGAACCCCAGAGGGCATTCAGGGATCCCTCAGTGGACCCCAGCTAGAACCAGAAAAGAGACGGCTGAGCTGTGGCCTAGTTCACACCCCTTCTTCCACGTCAGGAGGGAGAATAGGGGTCCCAGCCCAGGATGTGGAGACTCTGCATTGGAGGGTGGGGGAGGCAGGAACAGGCTACTTGGGTCTTAGCTGTGCCTAAGGGAGAAGGGACCCAATAGAGTTCAGGGTGCTTTTGTAATGGGGGGCAGTACTGAGGCATGAACCCAGGGCCTTTGCACTGGATACACCCCTGCCATTTTTATTGTTTGAGATGAGGGCTGGCAAAGTTGCCCAGGTTGGGCTTGAACTTGCAATCCTCCATGCCTGGCTGGCTCAGGGCACTTTGTAAGTTTTCATTACTGTCATCTGTGCAACAGCATTTGCACAGGCATTACAGGGGGAATGCAGCAGTCATGGGGGCTCTGGATCTCATTCTGAGGTCTTGATGTCGTCACCATGGCCCCACCACATGGGCTTTGGCCTATAAGCAGCTGGGGCACCAGCACATAGGGAAGGAGCTCAGAGTGACACCCAGGGAGGAGGGCTTCAGGAGACAGAAGTGGGCAGAGGGAGGGTGGCTGTAGCCCACCTGCACTCTGACTGTGGCCTGTGTTGGACCCACATGCTCTTGGAGGATGGCCCCATGCCAATGACACCCACCCCTGCCTGCCCTTCTCCCCTCCACCTGCACTTCCAGAGTGACACTGTTCCTTGTCCTCCCCAAGGTAGCACACTGCCATGTCCTTCCTGTTCCACTGGTGTGCGCCTCACAGGTGAGGCTGTGCTGTCCCTCCCCAGGGAAAGCTCTCGAGGGGCAGCCCATGGCCCAGCTGCCTCTATACCCTCCACTCACTCAGCAGCAGGCCAAGGCAGCGCCCTCCTCTCCCCAAAGGTGGGTCCTGCAGTATAGGACAGTTCCCTCATAGCCTTAGGACCCAGTGTGTCCTCTGGGGAGTCCTGTCCTTTAGACCTCTCAAACAGCTGCTCTGATTACCAGTTGTTTTCTTGTAGCCACTAAATTTGTGCTAATACCATAGCAGTAGTCATGTGTGGCTGTTTAAGTTAATAAAAACCAAACCAAATTTTAAAATTCCTCAGTTGCCCTGGCCACATTTTAAGTGCTTAACAGCCACAGCTGGATCTTGTGGCTGCCTACTGGGGAGCAGAAATACAGATGATGTGGTTTCTATCATCTCAGAAGGTTCTACTGGACGGGCTGCTTTGTTACTTACCCCAAGGAGAAAGCACGTGACAGGTACCCCAAGCCTGAAGGCCCAAATAACCCAATGAATGGCAGCTGGATCTGATCCTGGCAGGGATGGGATGGACCTTGGCTGATCCTAGCACTGCCCCGACCTGTCTCCTTAGAAGATGCCATGGGCAGGGGCTTCTCCAGCATCAACCAAGACCCAGCACCCTCTAAAGGGGGCCATCCCTGTAGCAAGGCAGGCAGTTCTGGACAACCGGGCCAGAAGGCTCCAAGGGCCCAGGCTTCTGAAGGAGCTGGGTGCAGCGGCTGGTCTCCTACCCATCTCCCCTCTGCTGCCCAGCCCTGTGGCCCAGTAGACAGCAGGCACCGGGTTCCACCCGCCTCCCCTGCAGAGTCCTGGCTGCACTCACCGAGGACCCGGGCTCCAAGGCCAGCAGGAGGGGCACAAGCAGGATCAGCCGCATCTCCACCTGCGCCTGCCGAAGAAGTTTCGCTGGGAACTGCGCAGGCAGGGAGGTCACCACACACACCCACACCCACACCCTGCCCGCTGCAGCCCCCGGGCAATAGCAGCAGCCTTGAGCTCCAGTGCCAAGTGTGCCCGGCGTCACCTTCCCTCTTGTGGCCCACCGGTAACTGAGAGACCCACTCAGGGAGCCCCGGATGCACAGGAGAGAACGCGCACAAGGCCGCACCACTCACACGGGTGGGAAAGCCAGCGCCCATCCACGGCCTGCAGACGTTCAGGAACAACCTGTTTCAAAGTTCCAGAGAAAGAAAAAGAGACAGGGCAATTACAAATTATCAAAAAACATGGAGTTCAGGACCCAAATGGGCAGACATTTAAATTTAGCAAGGGTTTCCCTTTATAAAAGTCACTTCATAGTTGTTTTAAACACCTAACCCTCTCCCCCAAAATAGATCTGTAAAACAGTTTTATCACTAAAATGGATTTTTAAAAATGAAGGTCTTGGAAAATGTTTTTGTTGTAGTTGTTTCAAAATAGGGTCTTGCTATGCAACCCAGGCTGTCCTCAAACTCAGAGCAGTCCTCCTGCCTCACCCCACTGAGTGCTGGGATTCATTACAGGTGTGCACTGCCACGTCTGGCTGAAACTGATTTTAAAATTCGACTTTAAAAAAAAATATTGGCCGACTGTGAGTGAAGCTTAGGGGTAGTGCAGGTGCTCAGCATGTGTGAAGCCTTGAATTTGACCCACAGTGTGGCACACCCACCCTCCACCCGCCCCCCGTAGCCTCTGACTCCACCGGCCCGAGCAAGCAGAACACGGAGGGGCAAAGCAAACCTACACCCCTGAGCAAGACTCTCATTAAATTTTTTTAAAGGCTGGAGATGTAACTCAGTGGTAGAGTGTGCAATCTCCAGTATGTTAAAACTAAAAACTGTACCCTACTTAAACCAGCAGTTCTCTGCCCTGGGAAGCTCCTCCACCAGCATGCTTCACGATCCGTGTGCACTGGGTGACCGCGTGGTGTGCACGCGTGCAGGGCAGGGTGTGCGTGCGCGCGGTGCGGCGAGGTGGGTTCACGCGCACTCGCAGTGCCGCGCCGCTCAGCACAAACCAACAAGCACCGACTTGCATGTCTGAACTTTTAAATGTGTCATTCTAACAATGTTCTAACTGTTTTAAATATAAACGACTTCGGACTCTAAGGACAAAACAATGTAAGCCAAGTTCTGGCAAAATCTGTCCTGGCACATTTATCGACTGACGTACACACGGGTTCACTTGGCACAAAGCTTCACTGCGTTATTTTCAGGAACCTCGTCCTAAGGCTGACGGGGACAAGTCTTTGGGGGGGGGGAATGACCTTAGCTAAGGGACAGGTTGAAGAAAGGACAGAAGAAAACAAAAACCTGCCTGCGCTGCCGTCGCCACCGGACGGCGATCCCGTATTCGCAGTTCCAAAACGCCGCAAGCCTGAAAAGGTCGGGTTGTTTGCAACTCGCCTGCGGTAAGCGGCGCGCGCGGCTCCAGCGCCAGCCCTGTGTCCGGGCACCGGCGCCCCGCGGCCTCGTCCCCGCTGCTGCCCGGACGCGGGGAGCCCTGCGCCTGGCTTCGCTCCCGCTCCGCGGGTTCCAGGGCCGTAGCGGCGGCGGGAACGGCGGGGTGCAGACCGGGGACTCGCGCCTAGGGGGCGCCGGGCGCCTAACCCCGCACTGTCTCCCGAGGACGCGAGGACAGCGGGCAGCGGGACACTGTCCCCCACGTCAGGCAGCCCCGCGTCCGCCTCGCCCCGAGCGCGCGCCCGAGGCCGGGCAGGGGTGGCCACGCGGGGTCCCCCGGGAGGAGACGCGGGCGCCAGCTCCGCTGCGTCTCCTGCTCGCCGGCGACCTGCACCTGACCCGACGGGAGACGAAGCGGAGCGACGGCTCAGCTGCGCGCTCGCCTCGCTGAAAACGGGGTCTCCCGGGCCCCCCACGTTCTCGGACCCCGCAGTCGCCGCGCCCTCGCCGCCCTACCTGCGTCTGCCTGCACCGCGGCCAGGAACGCTCTGCCGCGTCCGCTCAGCCCCGGCCCGAGGTCACCCGCCAGCCGCCGCCCCAGAGGCTGGACTTTCTCTCCCCGCCCCATCTTCCCCCCACCAGCCCAACTGACACCAATCCCCGTGGGCGGGCATCGCCCCGCGGAGCGGCCCCTGTAGTGACCCGCGATGCCCGTGCCTCCACCCCCTGGGTCGGTGCCACGCTTGGCTTAGCCGCCACTCCTGGGGCGCCCAGGTGATTCCTGTTTTGGGTCTGAGCCGGTAACCTCTTCAATCCCATTTCCCTTTCCATTACCCCAGCCCACCTGTACTTTGCCAAATACCCCCTCGCCACAGCTACCTGACCCTCCCCCGCGTGTCCAGGACATGTCTTCCAGCTGAGTTCTATATATCAATCATAGCTGACTTTCTCCACATACGTGGCCATGTCTCCGCCAGCTTTTCCCACTGCCTAGCACTTCCACATCCTAACTCCTACTCATTCCTCAAAACCGGGTCAATTTGCACCTTCTTTTGAAGCCTTCCCCACATCACCCTCAAGCAGAGTTGTTGAACCCCCTGCTTCCTTAGTGTCTGTCCCTGCCCAGTGTATTTCTGAGGTGCATCACATTGATGAGAGTTCTCAGAGGGTAAGACCTGCAAGCCCCATGACCTGTGCCCACATTAGCTGGCAACAAGATAGATCAATAAATATGATAGATGTAATTTCTTTCCTAATTGTGTTGTTTTTTTTCTCCTCAACCAAGTCACTCCTTCCTTCCACACCTGCCATCCCTTTTTTGAAATACACCTTTTCCTAGGAATGTGGGCCCTGGGCTTGTAGAGGTGGAGGAATCACAAGGGCTGGTCCCTTTCCCTGTCTTCTGCCATTGGCCCTTTACTGGCCCTGGCGTGAGTTGCTTCTCCCCTGGCATCAAGTGGGCACAGAAAAGTCACCAACCCTGAGCTCATAGAGAACCCTCCCCAGCCTGCAGGCTCTCATCCAGTAGGACAGAGAGGAGGGGCCACAGCTGTGTCTCAGGGGCCCCTGGGGAGCTCTGTGAAGTCTTAGGCACCAATAAAGCTTGGCAGAGACAGTGGGAGTGGAATTACCCAGAGCCTCTCTGGGAAAGGAAAACAGTCTCTTCCATTGGAAGAGCCCCACTCCCTGCCACCCCCCAAGCCAGAACCTTTCTGAGCTTGGTCAAAGGTCCCTGTAAAGTGGGAGGAAAATGCTTCTCCTGTTGCAGGGTAGGGGCAGCTGAGGCCCAAGGAGTTCAGCCTTCTGATCGGTCCCTGGTTCTCCTCTGACCCCTTCTCAGATGCCCACGGCCATGATCTCTCCTAGCCCAGCTGCAAAGAGGCCTGGAAGGTGGAGGAGACAGAAGTGCACACAGGGATAAAGGCAACCTCGGCCCCAACCAGCCAAGCCCCAGGGATCCTGCCTCGGGAGGGCGGGGACTTCTCTGCAGGCCCTTGTCCCCAGCGTGCCTCAGACCGCCACACTGTGGGGAGCACAGTGCCCAGCATGCACTCAGTGCACAAGAACAGAGCGGTTTAGAGAGAAGAGTCTTCCCACTGCAAATTCCCTGGATGCTGGCTCTCGGCCCACTTTGGCTGCACCCAGATCCTTTCCATCAGGGGGCCAGGGGCTCCTGGAGGCAGCACACCTGGCTTGGAAAGCTGCTCTGCTCTGTGTGAAGCAGGGAAACCTGGTGCCAGCCCACTGAGGAAGTGGGGCCAGACGCCCACTCTGCTCAGCTCTGCTGGCCTCACTCCCAGATCATCCCTGCCCTTGTCAAGCCTACACTCCAGTAAGTCACTTTCTGGCGCTGTTAGTTTAGACTAAATGTGTGTCACCTCTTTAGGCCAAAACCTGTTCCTGTGAGCTTCACATTGAGGGTGGTGGGGAAGGAAGAAATTGACTTCATAAATCTCTTACTCGGTGCTGAGAATAACTTAATTCTTTTGCTGTCCCCCCCCATGAATGTGCCTTAATTCTCTACATTTTGATCATATTCTCCAGATTGCAGATTCAGGGATGAGGCTAAGAAATACACGGGTAGATCTCTTCGGGACCTTGGGTTGGGACTGAAGTCTCAAGAGAACAAGGTGCCATGTTGAACCCACAAAAGCCTCAGGATGCCAGGATTCACCCCGTCCTGGAAGCTTCCCTTGCATGTGCCTCTGCATGCCCTTGGGCTAGGCTTGCCCTGACCATGAGTGGTATATTTCTATTTTCTGTCTCCATGAACTGTGAACGTCCTTAGGACAGAAATTTCTCTTCTGCAATTCCGCCCAGCCCTGGAGGTTGCCCTCTAGGGGGCGCTCTGAGAAGCCCGATTGACTGGCTCTGTGCCCCAGCCGCCAGGCTCCCTGGCAGTGCCCTCCACCTTTATCTGCGCCGACCGTTTCCTGGATAGCGCTCTCGCACATCTAATCCCGCGGTGGCATCGGCCTCTCAGCCGACCTGGCCTGACCACAGGGTTCCTGGCCGCCAACCGCTGAAAAGTACTGGGTCGACTTAAACAGAACCACTGCCTGGGAAAAGGACATTGGCAGGAAGGCTGGAACACCAGAGATGGAAATGGGCTGCACCCTTGAGAATGTCGTAGACTGTGGCCCAGGAGCAGATCTGGTGCGGGCCTGGCCTGCCGAGCTACTGGCACCACCACATGTAGAGCAAACCCTGAGTGGGCCTTGTCAACTCAAACCCCACTAAGCGTGCTACACCTTGGCTGCCAAAGCCTGAGGAACAAAAATCGGTTGCCCAATGGGAAGTGCAGAGGCTGTGCCACTCCGATATCTCTGCTCTCCC
The DNA here is from genome assembly GCA_004027455.1 of Hydrochoerus hydrochaeris. NCBI lineage: Eukaryota > Metazoa > Chordata > Mammalia > Rodentia > Hydrochaeridae > Hydrochoerus > Hydrochoerus hydrochaeris. The sequence continues at coordinate 97,670 of PVLA01001696.1, forward strand.
TACAGCACCCCGCACGTGGTGCTGGTCCAACACCTGCACAGCTGGACTCCTCCTCTTTTTCTTTTTGTGGTGGTGGCTATTCATTCATGTATCATGCCCTGAATAGTTGAGGGCCTAATGCGCCCCAGAAGCTGAGGGTGGTGAATGTTTAACAAAGGCTTCGAGGAGAACAGCCCTGCTGAGCGGGCTACCAGGTTCCCTGGAGGTCCAGGGTAAGAGCTGTGAGGCAGGAGCAGGTGTGCTGGGTGGGCTAGAGCCCACCCCCTGGCCCACCTCACTCCCCCTGCACACCAGGCCCTTCCAGCACAGAGTTCACCCAGACTAAGACCAATCTTATAATCAGAATATTCAGATTTCCTGCTGTTAAACATACTGGTTTCCCTTACAGCGGTCTCCAACTTACCACAGCTTGATTGATAATTTTTCAACTTCATGATGATGCAAAATGTGAAAGCGATACACATTCAGTAAAAGGAACTTTGAATTCTGAATCTGGATCTTTTCCCTGGCTAGCGATGTGCATGCTGATATGCCGGCTGGTCAACCCCAGGCCCCTGTCAGTCCACCCTCCCACAGGAAGTTGCTGCCCTGTGCCATAGGTAAGTGTTTCAAGGCATTTTCCACTTCTGGTAACTGAAATGAGTAGGGAGCAACTTTTAGTGTCTCTGCAATGTGTCTTTAACTTCAGTAATGTTGGGCCCTGTGATCCTGGACACTACTTTGTTTTATTTATTTATTTTGTGGTGCTGGGGATACAATCCAGGACTTCACACATGCTAGGCAAGCACTGTGCTACTGAGCTACGCCCCTCTATTTTTATTTTTCATTTTTAAACCTTTAATCCTTCAATTAAGTGGCAAGCCCATCACTCTTTTGGGCAAAACACTGCTAAAAAGGAAAAAAAAATAATATTCAAAATATTTTACAAAACATTCAAAGCACACAGCAAATACACCCGCATGTGCTGTACTCCTATTTTAGAGTACAATGGCACTTAAAAGACGGGAAAGCATAATCAGGAGGTTGAGGCAGAAGGATGGAAAGTTTGAGACTAGCAGGGTCATACAAGCCTGTGTCAAAATAAAAAAGTGTTATAAAAAGTTTGGGATGTAGCTTGGTGCTCCCTGGGTTCAAACTCCAGTAGGTATAGATAGGTGGTATCTGTACCTATCTCTATATAGATTTTTTTCTACTTTATTATAAATGTTCATCTCTTACTGTGCATTATTTATAAACTAAACTTTATCACAGGTATGTATGTGCAGAATAGGAAAAATCTCAGTATATCTAGGTTTGGTACTATGCAGGATTTCAGGCATCCCCTTTAGAATGTACCCACTCCACAAAGCAGGACAACTATACTTAGGCCCCAATCTCTCATTAGAAACTCCTGTTTCAAAATGTGTTCCAGGATTGAGAGGTTTCCAGATTTCAGCTGGGCATGGTGATACACCCCTATAATCTCAGCACTCGGGATGCTGAGGCAGGAGAATTGCCACAAATTTGAGGCCAGCCTAGCCTATGTAGTGAGTTCTAGGTCAACCTAAATTACATAGTGAGACCCTGTCTCAAAAACAAACACAGAGAGGGAGAGAGATACAGAGATACAATATAGAGACAGAGAGAGAGAGAGAGAGAAATACAGAGAGAGAGAGACAAGAGAAAGAAATACAGAGAGGGAGAGAGAAGAGATTTTCCAGATTTCAGAAATTACTAAAAGTACACATTATATAATACCCCCAGAAGGGTTGGGAGCCTTTTTAAATCAAAACAAACAACCCACACACTCCCAACTGTGCAGTGAATCATAAATCTTTACCTAAACAGAATAAATCAATACTCTTAACAGTCTACCACAGATTAGGCCAGATCATGTTGATAAATAGGAAAGACATTTAAACTTTCAGTGTTTTGAATTTCATAGTTGGAAGAAAGAGACCATAGAGCTTTATAGATTTCAGACAACATGACTACAAAGCAAACAGGGTTCAAAGGCACATGTCACAGCCTGGGGGCCACTGTGAGGCTGGGGAAGGCCAGCACAGTCAGCTTCTGGGGCAGGGCTCTGGTCTGCCACTTGCTGGCTCAAAAAACAAAGCAACCAGAATTTTTTAAAAAAAATTTAATTAACAGCTGGAGATTTAGCTTAGCAGGCATAAGTGCCTGCCTGGCAAGCATGAGGTTGTGAGTTTGATCCCTGGTACCATTTTTAAGTAATACATTAAAAAAAAATAAATTTAAAAGGAAGATAATAGATTAATGTAAAAAAAAAAAAAAGTAAAACTGAAAATTCTAAGAGCCCAGAGCTGCAGCAGGCGTGTGGCAGGAAGACGGGCCGCATGGTGTGACCGGGACTGGCACACGCTGCAGCTGTGAGGACCCTTCCACACAGGCTTCCTCTCGGCTAAGACCAGAACCTGTGACTGTGACCAGGCCCAGAGGGTTGGCACAGCTGGGGGCCAAGGCCTCCATGGCCCGAGCTCCTCATACCAGGAAAGACACAGAAGGACACTGAAGGGGCCCGGATTTAGCTCAGTGGCATAAGTGCCTTCCTGGCAAGTGCTAGGTCATGAGTTCGATCCCTGGTACCACCAAAAAAAAAACAAAGGACACTGAAGAGTAGAGACACAGCCTCCGGGGGTTGGGGGGTGTCTGCTTTAAATCCAGGGCATGTGTAGGGACTGTGTGGTGGCTTCTGGTGGAGCCATGGTTATCTTTATATTAAGATGAATGTGTAGCCTGGATAAACCTTGGGGGCCCTATGCTAAGTGAAACAGACCAGTCATGAAAGGATAAATAGACTTGATCCGATTTTGAAGGATAGAAAAGATTCCTCTTACAGATCTCACAGCTCTAAGAACATCCCTAGCAACCCCCCACACCTACTTTTTGGAGACAAGTTCTCATTAAGTTGCTCAGGCTAGCCTCAAACTCATGATCCTCCTGCCTCAGCCTCCTAGAGTACTGGGGCCACAGGGGTGGACCACCACATCCAACTAAAACTTTTTTAACTACAGAGAAATTTCTGGCATATGATGCCACTTGGGACTGTCCTAGACCCTCGGGGTCTCTCCCCTCCCACTGCAATGGGAACAGCCTCCATGAAGAAGTTGGGAAATATCAGACTGCCTGAGGCCACCCAGGCAGGTGATCTGTGTCACTCTGTCCTGCAGGCCCAGAGTCAGATGCCCCTGGGCAGCACAGTCACTCCTGTTTGTTTGGTGTGCGTGACTCTGGGGATGTTGCTCATCTTCTCTGGTTGTCATCGGGAGTGGGGACAGCAGGCCCTGCCCACAGGGTGGCTGAGGGTGACACACATCGTGCCTGGTGGAGCTCAGCACTGGGACCGTTTGTTTATAGTAAATGTGGCTTCAGGGGGCAGGTACCTTACTCTGGAGCTTTTATTGGTCAAATAAGTATAAGTATTAACAAGGAATCATTCTGGATGCCTCTTGCATTCGGTGTGGTGACACTGACCCAGGACAAACCATCTGTTTCACAGGATGTGACCAGCATACTCTCATTCTCTTGGGAGGAATCTTGTTTGGGTTCCATCCTGCCCACCTGTTTGTAAACACTGGGGCTCTTAGATAGACAAGGCCCAGCTCCCTTAGCACAGCCTTGTAAACAGAACTGAAGCTGGCGAATGTTTGCTCTTGCTCACAGCACGGTCCCCCACCCCAGCCGGCTCGGGTGGCTGTGTGCGGAAACCCCCGGTGCAGACCCCCTCGGCTCATGGCCTCATTGGGTTCTGCCACTTCGCGCAACCTCTGGGGCCGGGACTCTCAGGAACCCTGGACGGCGCCTTGGCTTACCTGGGAGCAGGACCCCCTGGGGCCTAGGCATGGATTGGTCCCCCGAGGCAAATCATCAAGTGCTGAAGGAACTTTTTCTTCTGCCGGCTTCCCTGCCCTGAGGGCCTGTCTGCAGACAGAGCCTGGACTTTCTCTGAGGCAGACAAGATGGGCAGGGGAGAGGCAGGAATGTCAAACCTAGGGAAATGGAGGCAGGAATTGGGGCCTTGGCCCCTTTCCAGACAAGAGACAGGATCCAGAGGCAGAGAAGTCTGGGGAGAAAGGGGTCTGGAAGGTGAGAAAATGTGCTGCACATGGGCCTGAGGCGAGGGCATGTCAGGGAGGGGCTATGAGAACATCTGGGTTGGCCAAGATCCCAGTGGGGAGATGGGCCAGACTCGCTTCTAGTCCCAGGGGTAGAGGGGGCCTCGGAGGGGTGGCAGGAACGCTGCCAGGAAGTGGGAGACTGAGAGGAGCCTATCACCTCCCACCTCAGCGTTGGCCACAGGAGACCAAGGGCCAGGCCTGGGCTCCCCCCACCCCAGGCTCTGGAATGGGCCTCTCTGGTAAGATCATCCCCTGTGGGCCAAAAGTGCATTTTGACTTTAAAAAATCAATTCGTGCAATAATTACCAAATGTTTGGAGCACTTTGATGACTAATGACCAAAGTTGTACAATCACTGGTAAAGTATCTGTAACTTAGCTCACAAACTTCTCTCTAGTACTTGAGGGAGGATCCAATCCGTGCCTACTTAGGAGACTAGTCCCCCAAACCATCCCTGCCATATGGGGACAGGGAGAGGCTCAGTTCCTTCCCTCAAGTAGGAAACTCTGGGGCCATCAGCATGGGCTCATCTGACACCAAAGGGGTACCCAGGTTTAGAAGGCAGTGTCCTCTGTGGCCAGTGCAAATGGCCTGTGCCCTCAACAATGCACTAAGGTAGCAGGCTGGCCAGATGCCACTGCAAGGCACTTAGCAACCAGCCATGGAGCGGCTTCTGGAGGCCAGCAGGAGTAACCTGAGAGCCAGAGTAATGGGGGCTGACCAGCTGACCGGAAGCAGGAGGTGCTGCCTGCCCCTGGCAGGTGAGGAAGAGAAAGCTCAGGGGACGCCCCTCCCTTGGGCTTCGGATGCTGGGCCCTGAGCACAGTCCTCAGGACAGGAAAAGTCCATCCTCCACTGGGACAGAGCTAGAGTTTTATTTTTTTTTAAAGAACCAAATTCCCCTTTTTAATTACCAAAATGTGATTTGCAATATACATTTATCTCCTTAGCGGCCTCCCCCTCATTAGCTGAGGTACAATTTAGAGCTGGAGTTTTCTAACAGAGCCGATGACCTAACAGGTTTTTTGGGTGGTAGGGGCTGTTGTTTTCTCTGTTTATTTGTTTGAGTTAAGGTCAAGTTCCCCCGGCTAGGCTGGAATTTACAATCCTGCTGCTTCAGTTTAGGCCTCCATCACTGTTAGGCTAAACCAAGGCATAGCTGAGACCACTGAGGCAGGCAAAGTTGAAGCAATGTGGGAGGACTTAATGCAGGTCAGGCCAAGGGCGAGAAGAGCGAGGGATGAGGGTGTGTTATTGGCAGTTTGGGTAAGGGAGGGAGGCAGTGCTGAGGGGGGTGCAAAGTTTTGGGTCTCTGACTAGGGAGTCTAAGGCTAGGTGATAGAGAGGGCTGGGTGCAGGGGGAGGCTGGCTGGCACAGTGTGTCTCTTGTGGTTTTTCGAGGAACCAGCTCTTTGCAGGTTGAGCTGTTGGGGGACAGCTGCCCGCTTCCTGTTGAATGCTACGCCCTGCCCCTTGGTGTGAATAGCAGACCTGTTTGGGGGAGTTTTTTCCTCCTAGTTGGGCGGGGGTCTAGTTTAGAGACCTGACAACCACTATGCCCTGCTTAGGAGGGTTATTATGGACTGCAGGAAGCAGATATCCACCAAAGCGGAGGGAACACAAGCCCTGTGCCACATTTCAGGAGGTCTAAAGACCACACATTCACTTCTGCCTAGTCCCCCGCATCTCACTGAGCAAATAAGTTTCTTGCTATTTATGAGATATGTAGGTAACTCTGATTAGTTACAACCTAGTAAGCCATACTTTCTTGGACAAAAATCTTTGAAAACCTGGGTAAAGGATAAATTTCCAAAAACCCTCAGCTTTTTCCTCAGGGTTTTGAGAGATCATTATATGTCTGTCACTGTGATAGGCACTGTATGGAGCAGCTGGCTGCACTTGAACAATTCACTGAAATTCTGGTAGCAGAGCAGAGTGTGGCTCAATGCTATAGTGTGTGCTTAGCATGCCATAAGGCTCTGGAATCCATCCCCAGCATCAAGAAAAAGGAGAAGACGGTCGGGCGTGGTGGTACATGCCTGTAATCCCAGCACTCAGGAGGCTGAGGCAGGAGGATTAGACTTTAAGGCCAGCCTGAACTACATGGTGAGACCCTGTCTCAAAAACGGTAGGGGGAGTGGGAAGGGAAGGGAGACAAAGAAAAGAAAGAATATAACAGAACAGAATGAGAGAGTGAGATGGGGGGAGGAGAGGGAGAGAGAGAGAGAGAGAGAGAGAGAGAGAGAGAGAGAGAGAGAGAGAGAGAACAAAGGGAGGAGAAAGAGAAAGAGAAAGAGAGAGAGAGAGAGAGAACAAACAAGCCAGCCAGGCATAATGGCACACACCCATATTCATGCTATTTTAGGAGACTGAAGCAAGAAGATTACAAGTTTGAGCCCAACTTAGGCAACTTAGCAAGACCCTGTCTCAAAATTAAAGTAAAATAAAATTTAAAAAGGAATAGTGTTGGAGCTCAGTATGAAGATCCTGAGTTTAATTCTCAGTACCAGAAAAAAGGAGGAGGAAGAAAAGGAGAGGAAGGAGAGGAAGGGGAAGAGGAGGAGGAAGAAAAGGAGGAGATAGTGGTGGAGGCAGCAGCAGCAGCAGCAGCAGCAGCAGCAGGGTTTTATAAATAGTATGCGAAGCTGGGAAAGGAAGATAGATCAATGGTAGAGCACTTGCCTAGCATAAGGCTCTGAGTTTGATACCCTGCACCATGAAAAAAATCTTTTTCTTTTCTCTTCTCTTTTTTCTTTTCTTTCTTCCTTTCTCTTCCTTTCTTCCTTTATTTCATCTATCTATCTACCTATCTATAATATGGTATCAAGTATTGTTTGTAGTTTTAAATCATTCTTATACATCTATCTTTGAGTTTATTTTGTTTCCAACAGTTTTACCTGTAGGCTCACCTTGAGATCCGTTATGGGTTTACTCTGTAAAGAGAATATTCTCTTTTGCCTGAGAAATTTCCTTGGGTTTAGGAAAGTTGTGAGACTAAAAATGGAGTCACTTATGTCAAACCCCAACAAAACAAAGAAATAATTGCAAGGCTGTGAGGGAGGACAGCTCACACACGCCTGCCAGAGCCCCAGCCTGGTCCTACCACAACCTCATGTGGAAAGTCCTGTCCAGCCTTGGTATTGATGCCAATCTTGTTTGGTTTTCTTTTCTTTTTTTTTATTGGTACCGGGCATTGAACTCATGACTGCGCACTTGCAAGGCAGGTGCTTATGCTGCTGAGCTAAATCCTCAACCCTTTGATGCCAATCTTGTTATTGGTCCTTATAGCCAAGTTTAGAACGACTGATGTAGTGCTTTCTATTTTACTTTTAAAAAGCCTTGTCTTCCTTTGCCTCCTTGGGTATATCCATGTATGTTCCCATTGCAATGTTCATTCCTGAATAAATCTCCTAGTTTTGAAGAATCTCCCTTCATTTGCTGTTCAGATTGGCATAATTCAGAGTTCAAAGGGGGACTCTAAAGGAAAAAGAAAGGAGTGGCACTAGAAAGAAAGTCAACTTCAGAAGGATAGAAGCAGGGGGTGGAACACGGAGATCTCTTGAGATCTCTACTTCTGGGACCATCTTTTCCCATATGGTGAGCCATCTCCCAGGCTGGCTGCCCCTTTCGGGAAGATGAATTCAGTTGCCTGTATTTGGTGACTGGTCTGATTTTAAGGCCACTTAACAAAGCTACATTCTTTGACAATCCTTTCCTGATAGTAGGCATTGTCCCCAGAGACCATGCTGATTTCTGCAGAACTGACATGGCTTGTGACAACCTCATGTCTTCTCTCAAGAATTCACTTCTGGTTTTTCACCTCTGGCTTCAAATTTGTGTTTTATCTGCAACGTCTGGTTTAAAATTATTTTGTGTGAGCACTTTTTTGTTTCATTTTGGTTAACACACATCTGCAAATGATTCTGTTCTTGTACTTTGTCTTTCCTGCTTGTTCCTGAACATTTTAAGGGGCAAATATAAACACAAAGAGCTTATAGGATTTTCTTTTGCTCTTGAAAAAATAACAAGTTCCCTAAATTTTGAAGGCCAGTCAGACCAGAACTTCTTTGTGGGACTGTCACCAGCTGTAGTATGGTCCATTCTCATGCACATTATTTTTAAATCAATGGACAAATGATACCAAAGATAAATTCTTAAACGACAACTTTAGGATTAAGCAATCTGGAGGGGATCTAACCTGTGTGTTTTTCCTTCTGCTCTGAATCTGCTGACTTTTTTTTTTGCCTATATTTTAGACAAAATGCTGTTACTAGTTAAAACAAAACCAAGAATGTATGCGTGGTAATTTTTGTTCCTCTAGAAGTTTTTTCTTAGTGCATTCCAGCTAAGATAAGGAATAAAAAAAGAGGCTTTCTAAATTAATGGCTTTGCAAACTACAGTAGCTCCATGGCAACCAACAATCTAGACACCTGAGAGTCATCCCTTTTGGAAATATAAATTTGGGTTTGCACAGCTAACAAATGATTAAGGTGACGGAACAGTTAATTAAATGATGGATAGTCTAAAAGGAAAAGAACTAGACAAGTGTTTATGAAAGTTAGGCCAAGATCAAACAGGTCAAAATTTTGAGCTCAGAGCAGTAATAAAAGGTCTCTCTACACTTGCCTAGCATGCACAAGGTCCTGGGTTGGATCCCTGACACAACGGGAAAACACTCTGTCTAAAAAAAAAGAAAGAAAAAAAGAAAGAACCTAGCGATAACAAAAACTATTTTCTGCCACAGTAGCAATACTAGAAAAAAGCCCCAAATGCAATTGACTATTTTAAAAACTATGTAATGTATTTTCCTAGTGGTGTTGACTAGCCAAGCAAACTAGACTGCCAAAAATAAAATAAAATAATAAAATAAAATATCTGTTATTAAAATTTAGAGCTACATGGAGATTATTTTTTGTTTGGTTTTGTTTTGAGACAGGGTCTTATTATGTAGCCAAACTGGCCTCGAACTAACAGTGATCCTCCTGCCCCATCCTCCCAAGTGCTGGGTTTACAGGTGTGGGCCACTAAACCCAGCAAGATTTTGTTTTTCTTACATAATTCATCCAGCACTTCCTAAAATCTAAACATTTGAAAAATTAACTCCCAAATTCATTTAAGATTTAAAAATGAGGAAAAGAAGCTTGTTAAAAATGAAATTGAAGTTCTGGAATGATGGTAAACAGCAAAGAAAGAGCCTCTCCAAGATTTACTGTCCAGACGCTACAATATAGCAATGTGAAGAAGAGAAGAAAGAGGGAAATGGGTCTGAGCAAAGATCTGAAGCAAAAATTGAAGTGCACAAGGACAGCAGAGACTTCAGTGAAGTGGGTGACAACCAGCACTTTCTCCCTAAGCCCTGACTGTCTGCATAGGAAGAGTAGCTAGAACCTGCAGAAGCACAGTAACTACGGGTGACCCCAAGGCCTCCACAGAGAAATGAATTAGAAGAACCGAGCAGTGGACACAGCAGACTATGGTGACTGGTGAATTATTTGGGTTTAGACATCTCCCAGGAGAGGGCAATTGGCCAGTAACCATCTTGGAGAGAGGCTAACTGAGCCCAGAACTCAGAGCAGCTGCAGGCTGCTCCCATGTCAGGGTGAGGTGGAACCAAGTTTAAGTAAGCAGGAGGTCAAGGAGATGAGTTCAAACTGGCAGGAGGCACATGGAGTGTTGCAGGCTGAATAAATAGGGTTCCACCCTCAAAGCCAGAAACCGTACTGAACTTCAGTGGAACAGAAAGTATAGGCTTGCTAGGGTTATCCACTAGCCTGTTATAAACCTACAGCTGGCTTGCTGGGATTAATCAGCATAGATCTGAACACTGCCTACTTTGTCTGCCAGTGATAGCAAAGAAATACCTTGAAGTGGATATTTGTTTTTCTTAGTTGTTTCTTCTTCTTCTTCTTCTTCTTCTTCTTCTTCTTCTTCTTCTTCTTCTTCTTCTTCTTCTTTTTTGGTTTATTTTTTTGTTTTCTTTTTTCTTGATTGCTCTTGCTTTTATCTGAATGCAAACATTCTTTCTAGTTTTTGTTGTTATTCTTGTTCTGTTCTTGTTTGTATTTCTTCCTTCTCTCCCTCCTGTCTTCACCAGTTTCCCAAAATTTGTGTGATTTTCCTTTGTCCTCTAGCCTTCCTTCTAATGTCTTCCTCTTCTTTTTCTCTATTTTTCCCACTAACCCCTTGTAAGTTTTCCTCAATGAGGGTAAAATTGCCATACCGAGGGCATATTTACTATACATGATTTTTTGGTTTGTTTTAGATTTGGTTATAGAACCACAAATCTAGTTCATATGGTTAAAGGTGGCAAATTAATAGGTACCACAGTTTGTCATTTTCTGTGTTGTTCCTGGCATGCCAAGATTGTCTAAGGGTCATAAAAATTACTATAGGTCAGTGCAAAAGAACCATGGGCTAGGGCCGAGGATTTAGCTCAGTGGCATAAGCACTGCCTTGCAAGTGCCAGGTCATGAGTTTGATCTCTGGTGCAAAAAAAAAAAAAAAAAAAAAGAACCATGGGCTAAGCCAGGTAAGCAACAACTTCTCATCTCCAACAAACTGAAAAAGTAGGTTCTTGCAACAGACTTAAAACCTAAGAGCCAGCTACACCTAGAAAGCTTCTCTGAAAAGTAGTCATTTCCTAAGAGTGCTAAATACTGGCCATAAAGTTACTTGCCATAAGCAGTTTATAAGCACCAACCCTGAAATTAAACTAAAAAATAATAGAAAATGAGAAGATATTTAAGCAAGATGCAACCCAAGATTGAGGGACTCAGAGGGCAACACACAAAGACAATTTGCCTGCCCTCTCGGTAAGCACCCCTTGGAATGAGGCAGGAGAAGAATCACTCAGTGGCTCCCATGAGCCTACTGGCACATGGGCTGAGAATCAAACATCCCCCACCTCCCCATTAGCAAGTGGGAGCCAGAGATCTAGACATCTCTTGAGAGGTTGACCATATGCAGTGTAGCAAATAGGGGGGATTTCCTTCTACTATCTCTTTGAAGGCAAATATTGTTATCACTGTTTTGCTTTGTTCTGATTAATGGTATTGCTCTATTCAGTATTCTGTTTTGATAAGTTCTAGAATGTCCTATATTTTCTTTGATTTGGCTATACCTGATTGAAAGAACAACTGTTGTGAAGATAATGGGATATACTATGGTACCTATTACTGTTATGCTAGTGACCTGTTGGTTTCTGTATCAATTTCACTGCACTGTCTCAGTTGGCTTTGTTCTGTCTTGTTCTGTTGTATTTCGCTACCTTCAAAATAATAAAACATTAAAATAAGTAAATAAATAAAAAATAAAAGGAGGAAAAGAAAGCACTCTAAAGGATATAACTGCATGTATGTTTAAGTATGTAAGATTGATAACCATGTTGCTAAGTTTTTGTTGGGTCATTGAACAGAACTGTTTGCAGCCTCACTGTTTGAATGTCTACTTTGTATGCTTTAATTTGTAACTTGAACAACTATATCTAAGAAGACAATTTGTAATTTATCAACTAGTGATTTCTTACTGTTTATTTTTTTGAAATTCTGTATTGTTTCTTCCTTTTTTTCTGTTTTGCTTTTTTTTCTCTTTAAATAAAATTTTTAAAAAAAGATGCAACCCAACTTCCAGTTCACCAAAGGCAAACCCAGTGGGTAATGAGGTGGAACAATTCAAAAGCCACCTACCTGAACTCTCTGAAATAGTAACAGTGGTAATATAACAAAGCAAATGAACAAGGCTCTAGAAAAAGACCAATTGAAATAATTGCTCAGATAACTATAGGGATGGTGACCATAATGAAAGACATGGTTAGAGACTCTAGAGCAGATAGAGATTCTAAAGAATAGAAGAGCTTTGGAAAATGATGAAAATCATGAATACCCAACATAGGAAAAAGTAGAATCCATGAAATAGATTCAAACAGATTCCATGAGATTAAACATTCCATTGAAAGTAAATGCAGAGAATGAAGCAATGTGAGGACAGAATATCAGATATGGAAGACAGGATTGCAGTTAGCTATCACAAATAGAAAAAATTCTTAAAAATAATAAGGAACCATGAAAAATCAATCCAACAGCTGCTAAATGATTCAAAGAAAATAACAAAAGTTTGCCCAGAGTCAGTAAAAAAGCAAGAGATAGTTCAAATGAGATTAAAAAATAAAACAAAACAAAACAGACAATAACAACAAACAACTTGCTCACAGGAGTAATGGCAGAAAACTTCCCAGGCAGGGAAAAAGAATTTGACATACAGATAAGTGAGGCATATAGTTGACAGTTAGCCATGATTTTAAAAAAAACCCTACACTAAGGCATATAATAGTCAAGATTCTAGAAATTCAATAGGACAGAATAGTGAAAGCTATTAGAGAAAAGAAACAAATTACCTATCAAGATAAACCCATTAAAATTACAGCAGACTTCTCAACACAAACCTTCAAGTCACAGACAGTGTGAAGTATTTTAAGCCCTAAAAGTAAACCATCTCCAACCCTGACTGATGTACCCCACAAAACTACCTTTCAAAATTGATAGAGACATAAGATACTTCCATGACAAAGAACATCAGAAGAAATTCTTGGCCAGCAAAGCAGCATTCTAAAATGTTCTGAAGGACATTCTAGAGGGAGATAAAAAGGACTAAAACTCCATAAACCTCAACAGAATCAACCCACCAGACAAGGCAGGCAATTAAACAGAGGGGCAAACAAGGGGAACCAACAATGGGGACATACATGACAAGGATCAGTTAATATAACCATCAGTGTTAATAATCTTAATTGTCCAATCAAAAAACACAGATTGACAGAATGAATCAAGAAGCAAGATAAACAATATACTGCATAAAGAAACATTTAATTAAAAAAATTTACAAACTGAAAACAATACTGCATGTGACAGGAACCCAGAAAAAAACAGGTAGCTATTCTATTTGCAGATAACATGAATTTCAAGTAAAGACTGATTAAGAGTCAAAGAAGGTCATGACATGCTGGTAAAGGGAACAGTCCAAGAGGAAGAGATAATAATCATAAATATATATGCACCAAATACCAGTGCACCCAGCTATATAAAGCAAATATTAATACTCATGAAAAATCAAATAAGCATTAATACAACTCTAATGGGGAAACTTAATACCCCACTGTCACAAACAGATCAATTAGACAAAAAAAACCAACAAATGTGATAACTGAATCAAATGTTTTAACAAATGCACTTAGTAGATGTCTGCAGAGTATTTCACCCCAAAACATCAGAATACAATCTTCTCATCTGCACATGGGAAATTCTCCAAAATAGACCATTTATTAGCTTACAGAACATGCTTAAGTAAATGCAAAGGAACTGAAATTATTCCGTGCATATTATCAGGCCACAGTGCAATGAAATTAGAAATCAATGGCAAGAGAAACCACAGTGTATAATACTGGGCTTGCTTGTTAAACACAGGTTTAAGCCTAGTATGCAAATAAAAGAAATACTTAACAAGTAAAAAAAAAAAAAAAGAAAAAAGAAACCACAGTGTGGTTTCATAAACATGTGGAAATTAAATAAAAACCTCCTAAACAACCAGTGGGTCACTGATGCAAATAAAGAGGAAATTAGACAGTTTCTATAATTAAATGATAATGCAAATACAACATACCAGAATTTATGGGATGCAGTGAATGCAATCCTATACCAGTGAATTACCATATCAGAAAAACAAAATGAAATACTAAAAAAGCAATGAATTATTTCATTGAAAGTTTAAATAAAATGGATAAACCCTTAGCCAACCTTATCAAAAAAAGGAAAGACTCAAATCCATGCAATTAAGAATGAAAAGGGTGAAATTACAGCAGACTCTTCAAAAATCCAGGAGTTCATCAATACCTACTTTGAGAACCCATATTCTAATAAGACAAAAAACAAAACAAAAAAAAAAACAAAACACAAAAAAAACGTAGAAGAAATGGACAGATTCCCAGATACAAGTGAATTACCAAAGCTGAATCAAGAAGATATGCAAATTCTAGGGTGGAAGCCATTTGGGTCTCAGGAGAAGAAATGAGAAGTCAGTTTGCCCTTTCTGTGAGCTAGCAGAAGCCATGTGAGTCCCAGGAGAAGAACCAAGAAGCCAAGATGCCCTTCCTATGAGCCAATGGAAGACATGTGGGTCCCAGGAGGAGAACCAAGAAGCCAATTTGCCTTTCCCCCGAGCCAGCAGAAGCCATGTGGGTCTCAGAAAGAGAACCAAAAACCCAGTTCACATTTCCCATGAGCCAACTGATATGTGGGCTAGGAGACAAGAACACCCCTCCCTGCTGTAAGCAACTGGCTGATTCAGAGGAACACAGGCTGAGTTGTTAGCAACTGAGGTACAAAAACAACTTAATGCTTGTATTGTTTAACTGACTTTGCAGGCCTAACATTCATAGTCTGAGCATCTAAAGAGGATAACAATACACAATATAGCAACTATGGGGGATTTCCTTCTGTCTCGCTTTTGAAATCCAATATTGTTCTCACTGTTGTGTTCCATTTTGTTTTGTTTTATTCAGTGTTCTAATTTGATTGGTTTTATTCTGTTGTTTTGTTCAATTTTATTATGTCTGATGGTATGGGCAGCAATTTTGAAGATAACAAGAGGCATTATGGTAGCCATTGTTGATTTCCTATTTTTCTGTTTTGAAGTTCTGTATTGCTTTCACTGTTTTGTTTTGATTGGCTTTATTGTTTTATTTTGTTTAGTTTTATTCTCTTTAAAATAAAAATTAAAACAAAAAGATATGAAAATTTTAAATAAACCAGTATCAGTCAACAAAATTCAAGATGTAATAAAAAACCTGCCAACAAAGAAAAGCTCAGGCCCTAATGGATTCACTGCTGAATTCTACAAGAAATTCAGAGACCTAATGTTGCTATTTCTCAAACTCTTTAATGAAACTGAAAGATAAGCAATACTCTCAAGTTCATTCCTGAACAAGACAAGGATGTCCACTGTAACTACTCTTACTTGATATAGTTCTGGAAACATTAGCCAGAGCAATTAGATAAAAGAAAGAAAAGGAATAAAGATAGGAAAGGAAGAGGTTAAATTATTATCATTCATGGATGCCATGATACTCCATATAGAATTCCTCAAAAACTCCATCAAAAGACTTCTAGATTTAACAACCAAATTCAGTTGTATAGCCGTATACAAAGTCAACACTCAAAAATCATTGGCATTCCTGTACATAAATAACAAACTTACTGAGAGAGAAATTAGGGAAACAGCAACTTTCACAATAGCATCAAAAAAAAAAACCCAAAACAAAAAACAAAAACCACACACACACAACAAAATACTTAGGAATCAATCTAATGAGGAAGTAAAAGAACTTTACCTTGAAAATTACAGTACTTTGAAAAATGAGATTGAAGAGGATATCAGAATATGGAAAGAGACCCTTTGTTCTTGGGTAGGAAGAACCAATATAGTGAAAATTGACATATTTCCAAAATTTTTAAACAGATTTTATGCAATCCCAATGAAAATACCAATAGCATATCTCACAGAATTAGAGAAAACATCCTAAAATTCATTTGGGACCAGAAGAGACCTATAATAGCAAAAGCAATTCTGGGTAACAAAGGCAAGGCAGGGGCATTACCACCTCTGGCTTGAAATTGTACTACAAAGCCTCTGTGATAAAAACAGCAGAGTACTGGCAAAAAATAGACCCAGGGTCAATGGAACAGATTAGAAGATACAGAAACAACTGTAAATGTACTCAGCTACCTTATTTTTGGCAAATACTTTAACTGAAAGCAAGACAGCCTCTTTAATAAATGGTGCTGGGAAAACTGATTTTTCACATGTTCAAGATTAAAATTCTACTCATATCTTTCACCATGCACTAGACTAAAATCAAAATGAATCAAAGATCCAAATATTAAACAGAAACACTAAATCTGCTGGAAGATAGAACTCGAAGACTTTGGTATCGACAAAACTGATACCAAACAAAACCCGAATTACATATGAAATATCACAAAGAATTAACAAGTAGGATCTCATCTTATCAAAAAGTTTCTGCACAGCAAAATAAACCAACAGAATAAAAGAGACAACCCAAAATGTGGGGAAAAAATTTTGTCAGCTGTTCCTCAAAGGACTAATATCAAGAATATATAAAGAACTAAAAAAAATGAGACTCCCCCACAAAATTAAAGATCCAACCCAAAATTGGGCATCTGAATTGAATAGATGCTTCTTAGATAAAGTAGAAGCAGGAAATAGATACATGAAAAAATGTTCAGCACCACTAGTCTTTTGAGAGATCCAAATTAAAACAACACTGAGATTCCATCTCACCCCAGGAAGAATGATTATTACCAAGGAATCAACCAATAACAAATGCTGGTGGGGTTGTGTGGAAAAAGGAACACTTCCCACTGTTGGTGGGAGTGTAGACTGGTGCAACCATTGTGAAAATCAGTGTGGACATTCCACAAAGAACTAAAACTAGAAGTTCCATTCAACTCAGTTATTCCCTTCCTTGTTATCTTCCCAAAAGAATTAATAGCAATACATACATACTCATGTTTATAGCAGCACAGCTTGTAATAGCTAAATCCCAGAAACAGCTCAAATAACCACTTATCAGTGAATGGATATAGAAGATGTGGGTTTTTTTTTTTTAGTGCTACTCTGCCATAAAGAAGGATAAACCTGAGACGTTTCTTACTAAATGAATGCACCTTGAGACCATACTCTTAAGTGAAAAGAATTGAACACACGTTTAAATATGGACTGTTTCTCTGTGTGAAAAACTAAAAGTGTAACAAGGATCGAAGTGTATTGAGATATGGAGAAAAATGTTCAAATGAGAAAGGGAACAAGGGAGGAGGAAGGGGGAAGTAAAGAGGGGACCAGGAAGAAAAAGGGGAAAATGGAAACAAACCTTTTGTAGATAAGGGGAAGAGGGGAGCGGCAAAGAAAAGCAAGATAAATCATGTAGAGGTACAAGTTCACTGTGATGAATGTTATCATTACGTATATCTAAAATATATCAATTTAAAAAAAAGAAATCACAAACCAGGCATGGTAGTGAACACCTGTAATCCCAGCACTTGCAAGGCTGAGCCAGGAGGATTACCAAAAATTCAAGGCCATCCTAGACTACAAAATTAGTTCAAGGTCAGCCTGAACCATCTAGTAATATTTTGTCTCAAAAAACCAAAAACAAGCCAGGTGTGGTGGCTCAGTGCCTGTAATCCCAGCACTCGGGGGGCCAAGGCATGAAGATCATTGCCAGTTCAAGACCAGTCTGGGCTACAAACTGAGCTCAAGGCCAGCCAGAACTGCATAGCAAGACTGTCTCAAAAAGAAAAAAGAAAACAAACAGAAAAAAACCACCCCAAAACAAACAAACAAACAAACAAACAAACAAACCCAACACCCACCAAGAAAAATAAAAGAAATTGCCACTGGCATGGTGATATACACCTGAGGCAGAATGACTGCAAAGTTTGAGGCCAACGTGGGATGCAGAGCAAGACCCTGTCTTTAAAAAGAAAAAATAGAAAATACAGTATTTACAATTCAGTCCACACAGACTTTATAAGAGTACCTACTAGGAAAAAATAAAAAAAAATCTTTAAAAATATTTCATAAATATTAAAAGCCTTTAACCATCTGAACAGGTGACCAAACTTACTCCATTTTGTTAGTTGGATTCAATTATTTGTTTGATTTTTGGCAGTGTGGATTTAACTCAGGGTCTTTGGCTTGAGATACATCCCAGAACTTTTTAATTTTAATTTTTTATTTTGAGAAAAGGTGTTTCTATTTTGCTAAGTTGCCTATATTGGCTTAAACTTGTGATCTTTCTGCCTCAAACTGGTGTTATTAGTACTGTGTTTTACTGTCTCATGACTATAATTTTAAAATGACAGCTCTGTGATGTGTGCACATGTAGCTATATGTATTTATGCATGTCTATGTCTTATATATTGTTTCTACATGATAAAATTCCTTAAGGAAATTTATTCAAATGATAAATGAGCACTCCATAAAAATGATACCCAAAACTGTTGAAATATATAACAAACTCAAATAGCTTTTTGTTCGTATGACTAAAGTAAATCTTTGATAAATAAGTTAGTTTCAAATTTAATAAAATGAAAATGAAGATGTATCACTAGCACATTTCAGTTGGGTTTGCTGACCAGACAGGGTTATATTAGTCTCCACTAGATGTTTTAAAGTCATAAAACTACAAATACTGCCCAAGAGCAGGGTAATCTTTGTTCATGTAACTCTTTAATAAGACTAATATTATTTAATGTAAACAGCTATATTTTTTGAGGTATTGATAAAATACCCACATACTTAAGGTTCTTATTTAGGTCAACACCACCCATTTACATCCTACAAACAAGAAAATGTGTCAGAATGATGACTGCTCTTCCCACTTTTGTTATTTTTAAAAGCAGAGACAAAGGCAACAAGAATGTCACCCCTTCTTGTAAGAATAAGGACTCCAGCGTT
This sequence comes from Hydrochoerus hydrochaeris, assembly GCA_004027455.1. NCBI lineage: Eukaryota > Metazoa > Chordata > Mammalia > Rodentia > Hydrochaeridae > Hydrochoerus > Hydrochoerus hydrochaeris. Next base: position 116,320 of record PVLA01001696.1, read on the forward strand.
TCTAGTTTCTGAAGTTCTGCCCACCTCTCCCTTTATAGGATACAGCTTAAGAGAATGGCTCTTCATCAAGCATAATACATTCCATAAATTGTAGGCCTGAGTAGACAGTCACAATGTCTTGTGGCTTCTGTAAGACATTTAATGAAGGAAGCATATTTTAAGTAAATATGGAAAGATATTTGGCTAATCAAACTTTCCTCTGGATAAATATTCAAAAATGAATTATCTTTAGGTGTCTCTCAATTTTTATTTATTTTTCTGAGACAAGGTCTTCCTAAATTGCAGTATTGCCTAAGCTGTGGTCAAACTTGTGATCCTCTTGCCTCAGTCTCCCAGATGCTGAGATTACAGACATGTACCAACACATCCTGCTTGATCTTTTTATTTTTTAAAAGATGAGTATTCACTTTGCAAAGAGATATTAAATTGTCATAAACAGATCCACTGATACACAAATAACACTGTACACTCCACCAGCAAGAAGCTCAAACTTCATTCTCAATATACTCTCCCGGCTCCAGCTCTGTGAGGTGAGCGCAGAATCTCATTCTGCCACTGGTGTTAAAAAGTCCCCCAGAGATCAAATGGTTGTTTTATATATTCACAGGTGGGAAAAAATAAATCCATTTACCTAGTCGTTTCTTAGAGATGAGGTTTATCTGCATATCCTGATCTTTCTAAACTCCCATCTTTCCTTATGAAAAAAATATTTTTAGACCCTGTCTCCCCCTCCTTGCCCACTTGGGTCTAGAAATTGAATCCAAGGCCTTTGCACAGAGTTGAATCCTGTACTTTTTTTTTTTTTAAGTTTTAAGACAAGGTCTCACTAAATTGCTCTGGTTAGGCTCAGATTTGTAATCTTCCTTTTTCAACCGTCCAGCAAGCTGGGATCACAGGTGTAGGCCACTGTGCCAGGTTAAACCCCATCATTTGTGGATGCCTTTTATTCTGAATTTCTGTTCAATTTATGTAAGTTAGCATTGTGCTCACTGAATTCAAGTGTGACGTGGTGCTCAAGGGTGGCATGAAATGGGCTGACAGAAACCTATGGTGCTTACCTGGTGTTAAAGAAAACCCAGCCTCTTTTCCATGACTTCTCCATCCCGCACAGGGCACTCCAGTCTCATCAAGAGCATCATTGTCAGGGCTCCTACTGGGAACGTGGATAATTGCTGCTTCTGCTGCAGGCCCACAATGCTGCCTTCAGGATGCCTGAAATTGGCAGACACTCCTGTCCCCACAGTGGGGAGGGAGCCCTCCCTGCAGCCCTGTGCTCAGGAAGCCTCTTCTCTGCTCCCCTCTGTGCAAGATGGCCCACTGTGGTTTGTCTTTATTATAAGTGCCTGTTTGCAGTACACGAAGCTTACCTTCATCTTACTGAGTAGGTACCTATACTTAACATATCTTGATTCTTTTTATTCCCTTTCTCCTCCCCAACTACCTCTGTCTCTAATTCCCTTTTTTGCCACAATTTCTGCTCACTTCCCATATACATGTTGTTGACTTATTTTTGTTTTTTGAGACAGGGTTTCACTATGCAGTTCAGGCTGCTGTGAACTCACTTTATAGCCCAGAGAGGCCTCGAACTCACAGTGATCCTCCTGCTTGTCTCCCGAGTGCTGGGATTACAGGCATGCATCACCATGCCTGGTCTTGTTCACTTTTTAGAAACAAGGGATTTTGTAGAATTCAGGGATGGAGATGAACTACTATACACTCAACACCAGGTCAGTAAAGGAATATTGCCTTTTTTATGAGTATGACCCTGTTCTGGGGATCAAACCCAGGGTCCTGTATATGCAAAGCATGAGCTTTACTATTGAGCTATACCCTCAGCCTAACTGTTTAAGATAATCCTCTACCACATGAAATGTGTTTTGACAGGCTTTACATTAATGTGAAAGATTCTAGAAAAAAATTACAGAAATTAAGTAGTTAGCCCTTGGTATCTATGTGGGCACTATATCAAAAACCACAGGTGCTCTGATTGTTTATATAAAATGCTATCGTAAAAGCCAGGGATGGTAGTTCATGGTTCTACTCTCAGGACTCAGAAGGCTGAGGCAGCAGCACTATATATAGTGAGACTCTATTTCATAAGACAAACAAACAAAAAAACAAAAAAACAGGAAAAAAAATGGTACTTGCACATGATCTATGTACTTACTTTAAATCACATCTCGATTACTTATAATAGGGTGTAAATGCTACGCTATATTTGTAGTTGCAGTAGCACATCCCTGTCATTCCAAGTTTGAGTCCTACTTCAGCAATTTAGTGAGACTCTGTCTCAAAAAAAAAAAAAAAAAAAAAAAGGAGGGGTGATGTACCCTCAGTTGAAGTGCCTGTCAAACAAAAATAAATAAATAAATAAATAAATAAATAAATAAATAAATAAATAAAAAAAATAGGGATATAGCTCTGTAGCACAAGCGCCTGGCTAGCAAGCACAAGGTCCTGAGTTCGATTCCAGTATCAAAGGAAAAAATCAGTTGTCATAATGTACTGTTTAGGAATAATGATAAGCATTTCTGTACATGTTTAGTACATAGTTTTTTCCCCTGGTCTTGATCTGTGAATGGCTAAGTCAACAGGTAGAACCCGTGGATATGGAGGTGGACTGTATTAACAGATTTAATACTGCAGCTTTCAGAGGTGTGGCCTGCTACAATCTGTATCACTTTATTATGAGCATGGAAATACATTTGTTTCTAAACTGTGTCTTGGTAACAGCCTTCAGTTCCACATCACAATGCTTCTATGTCAGGTAATTAACACAGGCAGATTCATACAGTCTTTATTGATTTGACAAATACAGGAAAATGTGCAATCATCTATCAAAATTATATTTTACCAAGAATTTGAAAGGTATTTTAAAAAGTCATATTCACAGTCTATCTGAATTCTGTCCAAAGCAGTATCCACAGGAGCGGAAGCGAGGCAAAGGCTGCGGGAGTGAACGATCACACTGAAGCCCTCCGCCCGCAGCTCCCTCCCCACCTGGCCAGACAACTCCGTTTTCTTTGCAGCTGGGCTGGGGCTATTTTTCAGCAATCATATTTAAAAAAAAAGAAAAAGTGCTTTCTGGGAAATCTTTCCTGCTACCCAGACAAGCAGAAGAGCCAGCACCGCATTCCATGGGCCAGGGTCATCCAGCTTCCAGTTCACAGGCCCCCGGAAATGGCTTTGACATCCAAGGAAGGCGTTCCTTTCAGCACCAGGGTGCTTTGAGTTTTGGAAATCTGAGGCGTTTCCTACCAGATGAGGGCTGCTGCGAAGGAATCATGGAGGCGATCCTGAGATGTGAGCTTGATGAGTGTTGTTAGTACGCTCAGCTCACTCAGCTCCAGTCAGCGATTTCAATAAGGGCCGTGAAGAGCGGAATCCACTATGTTTATTTAATCTGTTGTTTAGGTAATTTGAAAAGAGGTGTGATCTGAAGCATCACTTCTAGACTCAAATTTATAATGATGATAGGGTACTGCTTCCATCTGAAGGGAAAAACTGAACGTCTGTAAGTCTCTGCTGAAACTCAGCATTCAGAATACCCTTGGAGGCAAGGAGACTAGTCTTTCATACACACTGCCCAAAAGCAAATTGAGCAAAAAACGGTACCTTATTGAAAGGACTGGTTTCTGAAAAAAGTTAACTGTATAGCATCAGTTTGGTAAGCCCTCAGCTTGTGAAAAGTGGTTACTGACAATATTTTAGAGACGTTAAAGAGGTCACGCCAAGAAACGAGGTTCCAGCTAGTCTCACAATGTATCTTGTTCATCTTTGCTTCCTCAGACTCCAGCACCATGCCTGGCACCTAGAAGACAGCAAATCCTTTTAAAGCGGTCTCTGAGCTCTTCCAACTTTAGTATATGTGCTGCTGAGACTAGCGCGTGAGCCCTTTTCCTTACACGGTCAGTCATGAATGTCACACATGCAAAGCCCAGTTCCACGGGGGGCAGCAGCGGTGGCTTCCTGGGGATGTCTGACTTGGAAGACTTCTACTTCACATTTACACATTGTGATCAAGCATATACATTAAGCTGTTAGAGGCCAAGTAAGAACCAAGAGCATATTATTCCTTTGGCCATCTATTATAGAAAGAAGGGCTCCTAGGAACCAGAGTTTTAGGAGATCCAAGGGTTTAACATAGTTGTTTGTGTAGTAAAGTTGATAATTTTTTTCTTTTGCAGTGCTGGGGATTGCATGCTAGGTAAGCACTTTCTGTTTTCTTCCAGGTCACCTAGGAAACTTCCTGCTCCCTACTTTTTCTCATTGAGAAATTTAGTCATTCAGAAAGCTATGACACACTGACCAACTGAAAATCAAAAACCAGAACAAGAGCCCTTCTTCCCTGGCACAATTCTGCAGGTCTTCTCAATACAGCTGGCATTATTCCCTTAGGCACCGCAAGCTCCTCCTTGCAAACACCCTACATCCCCAGGCCAGGCCGTCCAGCCCCTCAGCGGCTGCTTCTCTCCCCACCGCTTGCTTCTTTTCACTGAACAGGTTGGCTGGCCTGGTTGTGCCTTATTGTTGGTTCTGCCCTCTCACACCATCCCTCCCGTGTGTGTGAGGCAGATCCTCTGAGAAACTGCTGCTGTCTTCTCTGGTGACACTCTGTTTTCCATGGTGGAAGACTAGCACTGTATTTCAGCTATCGAGATGTGGTTCAAACTTGAAGAGATGGGATTATTGCCACCTTTCTACACAGGACAATATGTAGGCAGGGCTTACACACACATACCCACATCCTCTTTGTCATTAAAGATCCAACACACTTGTGGCCCTTACACCAATCAACTACTCTAGGTTACAGCTCCAAAAATGCTGTGAATCACCAATGTTGTGCAGGTGGCTTAGCTGCCCCTGTGCTTTACAGAGGTTGATACACATGTTGCTGTTTGAGAGCAGAAAAGATAGAATCTTGGAAAAGAAGGGGTTAATGAAAAACAGATGCTAGGACCTATTTCCATCAGCCACACTTTTTTTTGCACATCACTCATTTTTCCTGCTTTTCTCAACAGCCTGACATGGATTAGTACCAGTGCCCTACTACTGAAGCTATTTTTCTCCTTGAGGTACTAGAGATTGAACCCAGAGCCTCTCACACTGCTAGGTAAGTAATCTAGTACTGGGCCACATCCCCATGACTGAAAACAATATTCCCAACTTCAAAGAGAATCCCAAATAGGTCAAATGACAGTCAGGAAGAGCAAGCAGCAAAGAGGAAAATCTAGCCTTTCTTCAGCTATAGGAAGAAAACAGGTCCTTATAAATGCTTAGTCTCTGACCATGGCCAAGGGTTCTCGGTGGTAAAGAATGCTTGTGCCTCAGAGTTTGCTGAGAGGTGCCACAGGTTGCTGGCCCATTTGAAGTGGCTTTCCTGATGCATAGAGCCTGGACAACACAGTGACTTCAGCCAGCACCTCCACTACCCAGCTCACTTCATGCAAGTACACTGAGAGGAGGGCAATGCAGACAGAGGGCCACAAGTGCCCACTGTAAGGTTCCTTCCCACTGCCCAGCCATGAGCTCACCACGCCTTGACTGGGAGACTCTTCTCACTCTGCTCGACTCAGCAGCTAGTTCTTCTGACTCTCCTGTAGCTCAGCAAGTAAAATAACAGCTCTCTCCAAACTCTTGTTCTTTACTGGTACAACTGGTTTATAAATTTATAAACCACCAGGGTAGGGCTGCTGAACGTTTTATCCCAGTATTGAGAATTGAACCCAAAGGAGCCATTGCTAGCCCTTTGTAAATTTTGTGAAAAGGTCACACTAAGTTGCTCAGATTGGCTTAGATCTAGGGATCCTTTTACTCAGCCTCCCAAGCAGCAAGGATTTTCTTTTTCTTTGTAGTGCTGGGGCTGAACAGAGCCTCAGGCGTGGAAGGGAAGCACTCTCCCACTGAAACACTCTCTCAGCCCCTAAATGAAATTCTAACTCCTGTCAGAGATAAAGAAAAGCCAGGACAGAAAGTGCTTCACCAGCCATTTCATTCTTCTTTAATTTTACTCCCTTTGGGCACATATTTACTATTGAAGGAGTTATGCTAACAAGGCTGACAGCACTGGTTAACACATTTTTTTGCACCAAAGAATAAAACTCTAGATTATCAGGCCCACCTGCTGCCATGCCAGAGCTGTCTCCTTTGCTGTTGAAGACAACTGCTGTAGGGGGAGATGAAGAAAAAGATGGGGCAGAGGAGGACAGCAAATGTGTAAATACATCTAAAAATTAGGAATTTGGTGGAAAACCCAGAATTTACTTAGGGATGATAAGGAACTGTTGAGCAATAGTTCCATTATTTCCAGAAGTTACTGAATTTGGAACCTGAGGTTAAGGCTTTCAGAATAAAGCAAATAAGCTCAAACTGGTAGTGGGAAGAAATGGCAAGGACAGATAGGAAAGGGGTACTGGAGAACATTGTTAAAATTGACCAATGCATCTGATGTATGCAAAGTCGGGGAGGGGATGTCTTCTTGAAAAATTAGGTCTGCAGCAAAAAAAAGTCTGGGAGTGAAAGCTTGAGCCCCTTTTGACCTTTCCATTTTGCTACTGGGGCCTGCTCTCCTCATAGTACCTCCTGAAAAAGTTCAGAATTCAATTAATACAGATTTATTAGGTTGACTTCCAACATGTAGTTTAAGATAGAGTTCTGTTTGGTTTTAATCACTTCGTTTAACTTCTTGTTAATGGTAGTCCTGAGAGTTCGCAGTACTGGTGAATCTCCTGCAACCAAGAGTCACACTGCTGGTAGAATCACAGCAACATCTTGGCCCGTCATGTTTGCTTGTCCTTGTCCCTCAAATCTGTAGGTTTTGCACCGAGGGACATAGTCCACCATGATGAAGTACACTCAGAGCCATTTCCTCCTCCCCAGGGCTAATAGTGCAGGTGGTCAGGAAAACCTGGAAGAAGCTGCCGAAATTCAGGAATTTTTGACTTAGTTAGATGAGGACACAGGCAAACCACTGTGTTCCCCCAGATTTTATTGTAGTCAAAGGAGAAACATCCATGGGAGTCTGATAGCAAGTATGCTAGATATAAAACTGATGGAATGCTAACTGGTCCATAAAGGGCTGCACAAGGTAATCTGTGGCAAAGTAGAAAACAAGCCCGAAGGTGATGGAGATGGGCAGAGCTGGCAACGCCTTCTTGAAAATGGCCAGGAGCAACAGTGTAAGGCACAGGCCCTGTGGAGGAGAGAAGACAGGAAAAGGCACATATTCATGCCTAATTATGAAAGCACTAAATGTAAAACAACTCAGTAGCAAGTCTTGCTTAACCCAATACTTTTCTCTGGGGTTAAAAAAAGGTTGGATGGGGGTGTCCTTTTTTTGAGACAAGGTCTTGCTGTACACAGACTGGCCTTGAACTCACTGTGAACCCAGGCCTCAAACTCACAGTAATTCCCCTGCCTCAGTCTCCCAGTGCTGGGATTACAGGTGTGTCACCAAGTCTGGGTTCTGGGGTTAAATTTTATAGCAGATGTTTCATTAAATGTGATAAAAGAGCACTGAAACAAAAATGTAGCTGCTTTTTTCTTTTTTGGTGCTGAAGATTAAAACCAGGGCCTGGTGTATGCTATAAGTATGCTCTACCAGAACTGTAGTTTTTTTTTTCTTTTCTTTTTTTTTTTTGGTGGGTTTTTATACTGAGCTACATTCCTAGCCCTTAAAAAATTCTGTTTTGTTTTGCTTTAAGACAGGGTCTTAGTAATTCGCTGAGTTGCCCAGGCTGAGCTCAAACATAAAATCCTCCTGCCTCAGCCTCCAAGAGTACTAAGGTTGCACCAATACACTCAGCAAATGTAGCTTTTTGACAAAAAGAAAACCACACTTATTTTCTTCACTTCACAGAGCTGACTGCATACTACTACTGTTTTATTTCCTAATTCCAGGAAAAGAAGTAAAATCTGAAAATATGTAAAATGATTTGAAAAAAATAAATAATACTGAAATTTCTATCCACAATACTGTATATGGACTTTGGTGATTTTGGTCTGGCTGGTTGAAATCCCAGGGGCAAAGAGTGCTCCTTGTGCAATGTGGGGAAAAAGAAATGCTTATAGGACAATGGATAACAAAGTGGACATGTGAAGAGTATTCTGCTTTCTTGTGAACAGGTATACAGCATGGTTCATTTTTTATCCTAGTTACTAAGACATAAGCTGTAAACTATGTAGGCTGGGCACCATTCAGTTTACTGAGAATAAGTGATTTTTTTTCTTAAAAGATGCCCCACATGGCAGGGTTATGGCTTAGCACAGCAATATGCCTAGTGTACCATAAGGCCCTATGTTTGACCTCCAGCACCAAAACAAATAAAGATACGATACAGTCAGTAAATACTTTCAAAGCCAGAAAACTTACCTTAGAAGGGAATAAAATACATGAAAATTCTAACCTGTTATAATCTCAATAAATCAGAAGTATAATCACAAAATAAATGTATAAGTAAAAGTTCTCACAGAGACTCTCCTCTAATCTCTCACTATTCATCAACAATGTAACAGTTTCAGCATAAAGAGCAGAAGAAATACTTGATGGGCCCTTTACTGAAACCACAGCTGCAAGAGCCTTGGGGTTTGTGCTGTGCCGAGACCTAGGGGAGCTCCATGGTCCCTTTTACAACTGAGCTCCAATGGTGCAAACTTCTGGCCCCTCCTGCTGGGTTCCAGGTCATGGTTCCTGATCTGAAGGACTTGGAGTTTCCTGGAGAACTAATGGAACTACACAATTAAAACCAATGAGGACATCTCAGGGCAGAGCTCAATTTTAACAGCCTTATGTGATTTTCACAAGCAGCCAGAAAATGCAGAACTACTGGGCTCAGCTCAGGCCTAGTTATGCAGGTTTACAAAAAGCTTCTTAGGTGGCCCACCTGGGGTGAAAACTAATTGCCTTAATGGGATACTGATCTCAGTTTTCACATTAGGATCCTGATAGTTTTACCAGCGTATACTCACAATTAATATGGCTACAAAACAGGCTATGGTTGTGTTCCAGTCTCCACTGGCAGTTGCTGAGGCTTTACCAACCAGAACACTGTAGAAAATGAAATCTCCCAATCCAAGTTTTACTCCCCCTGAAAAAGGAAAGATTTTTTAATGTAAAGAGTTGTCATTCTTTACTGATTTCGTAATTCAAAAACATGATTCTGAGCTGAGCATGATGCTATGTGCCCACTGTCTCAGCTACTAAGGAAGCTGAGGCAGGAGGATCATGTGAGCCCATGAGTTGGAGACCACTTGGATAACACAGAGAGGCCCTGCTTCAAAAACCAAAAATATGATCCAGCACCGAGAGCAATGTCAATAAATGGTAAACAACCTAGCTCTAGTTAGGTTATTTTTGTTTGAGACAGGGCCTTTGATATTCTAGGTTGGTCTCGAACTCACTATGTTGCCCAGTCCTACTTCAAACTTGTGATCCTCCTGAGTCAGCCTCCCAGCGTGATGGGATTACAGCCATCGGCTTTACTGGGTTTTCTTTCTTTTTTTTTTTTGTTTTCTACAAAGGAGTTTTAGATTCTGTGCAACTGACTAGAGCCTAAATAGATGTTGCTGTTACATATCAATAACAACAAGTCCCAACTGTCACCCACTGAATGCCTACCCCATACCTTACACATATTAGTAAAGCCTCACAGGAACCCCTAAACAGCTTGCCTGAGGTGTCCTTTGTTTTGTACAATTCACCACTGTATCTGTGTGTGATTCAGTGACTGCAGAAAATGTGCAGAGCTTTATATATAAAACCACCATCCAGTCCACATTTCCACTGATCCAGGAGATACCCTGCACCCATTTACAGTTACCAACTCCTGTGGCCCTGGCTCTAAGTGACCACTCATCTGCCCTCCAGCTCTAAATTCACCTTTCCTAGACATTTCACATAATCAGACTCATACAAAATGAAACCTTTTGTGGCTGGATTAAAAGTTGATTTTTTTCAGAGGTTGCTTTGAAAACGTATGTGCCTTTTAGAAACCAAGTTCTCTAGTAAATGGAGACTTCACTATAACCATACCTGGTTAGCACTCCTGTAGGAAGAGGTGGTTATGCATGTGTGTGCTGGATGCTGTGATGGTGAGGAACATGTTTCTAGGAGCTGAAGTGGTGAGGGGTACAGCGGGGTTTTCCTGGCACTTACTTTCCTCTGGGTCTTCACTGGCGAGGGTGTTGCTGGACAGTTCTTGAACAGCAGCCCGCGACTCAGGTGTCGAGCGATGAGGTCCCAGGTGACTGTCCCTCTGGGCCTCCCATTCCTCACTAAAGCCACCATCGTCGTTTTCTCTACTAGTGTCCTGTGACTCGCTTTCTGTGCCTTCAAGAGAAAGTTGGGAATTAGAGCTCTCATATTTAGATACATCTTTTAATGTCTTTAAGAAAAATACATGTAAACAGTAACAACCTGCTATGGTAAGTAGGTCAATTTAACTAGCTTTTAACCCACAAAGGATGAGCTGTGCCCATCCAGGGGCCACTTCCCCCTTGTTTCCAGAGGGCAGAGTCCCGGTTTGCTTGAGTCCCCTTTCTTTGCCCACGTTTCTGGTGGCAAATTCTGACCAAGCCAAGCCAAGCCAAGCACGGAGATCCCACCATTCGTTCCTCTTCCCTACAGAAGCCTTAGAGGACTCCCTGTAGGAAATCAAGAGTTCTATGGCTGAGGGATTGTGACTCAGGATAAGCTAATGAGTACTGAGAAACTGGACAGGAAACTGTAGGGAAATTTTCTCTTTTCCTCTTTTTGAGCTCCTTTCTCCTCCCTGTATTTCATGTAATCTGGATATGATTCCTAGAACTGCAGTTGTGAGCACAAGGAGCAGCAGGCTGAGGGTCGCCCCCATATGCTGAAGTTGGCAGGGCAGGAAGAAGAAAAGAATTGGGCCCTAGTTAACACTGAGCCCCAAAATTAACCAACCCCACAGATGCTGATGCATCAGGACTTCTTTGAGAAGGGAGAATATATTTCTTCTCTTAGGCACCCGAGTTGTTTCTGTTCTCTGCAGCAGAAAGTTCATAAATGCTGGCACAAACCATGGACTGCAGGAACTAAACAGGAAAGGATTCATGGAGGATGGGGGATTTCTTTATGACCAGTCATTCTGTTTTAATGACTATCAGTCTGACTGAAGACGGTGAGAGTGACGGTTTCTGAGATCCCGCCACACATTAAAAATACTTAAATATCTGCGTGGAGTTGGTTATACTTTCTTCTCCCTCTCTTCTGCAGTGCTGGGAATGAAACCCCGAACTTCACACATACGGTACTAGTCAAGAGATCCACCGAGCACACCCCCAGCCCTCCCTTTTATTTTCTATAGAAGTAACACGTTCACTGAAGAAGCAGCTTTATCATGAATAAAGAAAGCTTGTGTACCTTAGGGCTCTGTGAGGGCTTGAAGCAATTTTGTATTGGTCTTTTTCACATTCTTTTTCTTACCTGGGTCTCTATAAAACCTGAATCTTAAGCTGGTTCAGAATTTTGAAATCATGTAAGATTTTTTTTTGGGGGGGGTACTGGGAATTGAACTCAGGATCTTACACTTGCCAGGCAGGCACTGTGCCTCTAAGCTCTATTCCCAGTCCCCCAAATCATATAAGATTTACAAATAAAAATACCAATGTTTAACTGCCTCATCCTTCTCCAATTCCATCCTCCTCTTTGTATTTTTCTGTTAGCTGTTTCTTTTGGCATTTATCTCTGCAATTAATTATGAATAGCATGCTCATGGTGCCAGGTCTTGATGTTGTAATTTTAGGTACTTATTCACACCCTCCCCCAAATATATAAATTTAACTCTTCCTATCCATCCTTTTATGTTGAGCCCTGCTTTTATATTACTGCTATGCAAAAAGTATTCAAACCAAACTACTTTGTCATAGTACCAATGTATAATTACATCTGCTTTTTTGGAATAATCTAGTTTTCTCTGGAAAAATGCCTCATTCTCTCCCTTGACTATTTTATCTTTTTTCTTTATAATTTTTATTTTAAAGAGAATAAAACCAAGCAAAATAAACAGAATAAAGCCAATCAAAACAAAACAATGTAAATGACACAGGATTTCAAAACAAGATAATAGGAAATCAACAATGGCTACCATAATGACTACCATAATGCCTCTTGCTGTCTTCAAAATAGCTGCCCATACCTTCAGACATATTAAAAATCAAAGAAAACAGCTGAATAGAACCAATAAAAACAAAACAATGAATGCAATAAAGTACTTCAAAACAAGATAATAGTATATCTAAAATAGCTACTATAATATATCTTATCTTCCAAATAGCTGCCCATGCCTTCAGGTATAATAAAACCAAACAAGACAAAATAGAATAAAACCAACCCAACAAAACAATGAAAATGATACAGAAATTCAAAACAAGATAATATTGAATTAACAATGGCTACCACCTTCCGAAGGAGATTCCTCATAGATGCTACATTGTGTATTGTTATCCTCTGAATAGATGATCAGACTACTGGCTTTAGGCCTGCAAAGTCAGTGAAACAATAAACACTATAAGCATTATATTTTACCTCAATAGTTTTACTGCAGCCTGTGTTTCTCCAGAACAGTCAGTCGCTTGGGAAGAGCAGGGGGACCTTGGCTCTTCTTGTCTCCAGCCCATGTGTTAGAAGGGGCTGGCATCTGGTTCTCCTGCTGGTATCTGGCACATGGTGCTGTCTTGTGGGGAAGGCTTGGTTTCTTGCTGGCTTCTTGCTCTTCTCCCCAGCAGTCCATGAATGGTGCTGACTCACCGGAAAGGGCTAGTGTTCTTGCTTTCTCCCTAGCAGCTTGCTCATGGCGCCAACTTACAGGGAGGGTTTGGCTTCTTGTTCTTCTCCCTCGCAGTCTACCCCCTTGACTATTTTCTATGGTTGGATTTTCCTGAATTCTCTGACAACACATCATCTCCCAAACAACACATCATCTCTCAGATCTATTATTTTTTTCCTTGCACAGACAATGCTGTTGGAGCCCCAAGGCCTTCTGTTCTCATCTCTAACTTCCAGTTCCTCCAAAAGAGTGGTTTTTAACCAGAAGTTGCACCTCCCTTGCAGGGAGAGTGCAGGAGGAGCTAGAACAGAGGAGATCGGGGCTACTGCAGTGCTCTGAGCCACTGCTGGCACTGAGTGAGGGGCAGGATGCCACCCATCCTGTGGGGAGGCATGTTCTCCCTCAATGCCCAGGCGCTCTCAGGAAGGACCTCTGCATTCATCCAGCTCCTCCCTGCTGCAAAGCCCTTGCTTACGTGTTCCCTTTGTGCAAAGCTCTTCTTCCACTCTGCCGTGAGCCACTGTCACCTGCTGTAACTTGGACAGTCCAGGATAAATGAAATTTCCCCCACTACAAATGTTCACAGTAATTTATACTTTTTGTATAGTAATTTGCACTTTTTGTATAGTATCATAACTGTGAAATATTTATGTAATTACACCTAAAAAGATTATGCCTAAAAAGATTATGAGCTCAAAACTGGAAGGAATGTCTTCTCAGTGCTATTATCTCCAGAGCCGAGCAAGGTACTGCGCACACAAGTGCTCAATCAACATTTGTCAAAAAACAAAACAAAAAACCCCTCAATGTACCAAATCCATATGAACACATACATGCATAGCCACATTTTAATTTTCTTTGGCTTAGCACAGTAACCAGGCTTGCGGCAATTGTTTCCAATTATTTCCTACTTTTCTACCGAGTCTCCTACTGGGCTAACGCCACCTTGTTCTGCTGCCTTCCACAGTGCAGAATAGAGCCTGACCTAGTTGGGTCCAAATTAGGAGTCCCCAGTAAAAACTGCCCCTGTCACAATTACTTGCTGACAACTCATATATACTTTCTCATTTCTCACTAATGAAGTTTTTTCGGGGGAGGGGGACTGGGGATACTGGGGATTGACCCAGGGCCTTCACACTGAACTACATCCCAGCCCTTCTTTTATTTTTTATTTTGAGACCAGGTCTTGCTAAATTGCTAAGTTGCCTAGGCCAGACTTGAACTTGTGATCCTCCTGTCTCAAGACTTCTAGCATGCTAGTCACTAGTCTTTACTTTGCCTGTTTTTCAGGTTCCTCATAAGGTTGACTCTTTTTTTTTTAAAAAATTTTTCCTTCCTTTTTTATTACTTATATGGTGTTGTTATTCCTTAGTTCTAAGAACGGCTTCTAACGTGTGTTCTCCTTCGTATCTTCCTTCGGTAGCATCCACGTTTGGCCTCGCAAACTGCCATTCTTGGTCATCACTACTCTCCTTTTCCAGAAAGTCATATCCACCACGAATATTTGACTTTTTCCATATAATCATTATCATATCTCAAATCAAGTATATCTGTTACTCCAGTCATGTTGGACAATAGGTTCTCAATTTTATATGTTTGGAGAAAAAGTTTAGTTTTAAAGAAAATCATAGCCTCCATACCTGTATTATGTATTTAATGTTGGTTTTCTTTCATTTTGTTTTTGAGACAGGGTCTCACTATGTAGTTCAGACTTGTCTTGAACTCACTATGTGGCCCAGGCTGGCCTCAAACTCATGGCGATCCTCCTGCCTCAGACTCCAGAGTGCTGGGATTACAGGCATTCACCATCACGTCTGGCAATAGTGTTGTATATTTAACCCAGGGTTTCTTGACTGGGTTGTTGAGTCCAAGGTCTCCAGACTCCTTAGATATATATCTGTGTATTTATCAGGGGTTGCCATAACTATTTCAAGAGATTCTCAAAGTAGTCTATGACCAAAAGAAAGAGGTTAGAAACACTGTTTTGTAACTCACTGTTTGCCTGTGAGATGACAAGGACCCTGCAAAACCAGGATATTCCCAAGCAAAAGTCACCTACTTTGTGTGCTATACTTGGAGTTCTTGGACACCCTTCTTTGGGCCTCTGGGTCTCCTTCAGCCATATTCACCAACCACACCATTGTTGCTATTGGGAAAGACAAAAATCCATGTTAGTACTAGAAATACAGAGTGAAACTGCATGAACAGATAGCTAGTAAGCCATATCTTTCTGTGGAAATCACCAATCTTTATAATGCTGCCACAGTAGCCGTAATCAGACGTCAACGTATACTAAAACCCACAAAAGATTCTCTTTGGTTTTAACAGATTAAAAAACAACCCTGAGACTGTTTGCTGTAGTGTTCACACTGCAGCTGTTATGAAACACCATTTGTTGTCCCTGAAAAGCACCCAAAAGGAAACCTATTCACACCAGGGAGGGACCCTGAAGCGGGCTCCTAGAGGTCCTAAAGCACTGTGAGCCTATCAATGGAAAAGTGGCTCTGGAATTAGATTCCAAGACAAACAGACTTGTGAAACTTCAATGATGGTTATTATTCTATAGAAGCACAGAATAAATTTCCTTCATGTCATGTTTCATTTTTAGAAACTTTAATAATGCTAAACCGTTTATACATGAAATAAAGGTTAAAAGCAATACACGTGAAGAAGATAAGAACTGGCTTCTATGTTCTTTTTTTTCATATATATATATATTACAATTAAGAGATGTGAATACTTTAAAATGGTGCTTCTCTCTCTCTCTTTTATTTTTTAGACAGAGTCTCACTGTATAGTACAGACTGGCCTTAAACTCACTAAGTAGTTGAAGCTGGCCTTGAACTCATGGCCATCCTCCTGCCTCAGCCTCCAGAGTGCTGTGATTACAACAATGTGCCACCATGCCCGGCTCTCTTTTCTATATTGTAGTCAAAATAAAAAATGGTATCACCTCTGTAGGCGGGGAATTTGGCAATATCTAATCAAACTACATGTGCATTAGCCTTTGACACAAGAATACAACTTTTGATCATTTTATTTCCCCTAGGATTGGAGATGGAATCCAGGGAAGGTTTACCACTAAGCCCAGCCTTTTATGCTTTTGAGACAGAGTCTTGCTAAATTGCCCAGGTTGGTCTCAACTTGTGACCATTGTTCTTCAGCCTCTTCAGTAGCTCTCCTGCTTTTTGTTATCACTCCTCGATAATTTCATTCATGTTTTTGAGGAACTTAAGATTTCTTGAGGAATTTATGAAAGAACTACACAACCAAAGAAGCTAAAAGTTCCACTACAGCCACACTTACTCATTCACCATGATCTTATAATTTTTGAGGTCAAACTAGTGTCATTGCACTACAATCTGTCTAACTAGAAGTCAGTATAAACAGGCGAGCAACACACTATTTAAATCCAGATCCAATAAAAAGAAACAGAAGGTCAACTATCGTGTACAAGACTGATGAATTTCTATAGCTATACTGGCAATGGAGCAGCATGTAAGTGGTATCTTGCTTTACAAATTTAACTCCACAATTTTGGTTGCAAACTGATTTAAATTCAGTGATTAAGTTCAATGTTTAAAATTTAAATTCTAGGTTTAAAAAAACCTCTCAGACTCAATAATTTATAAAATCCTTACAAGTTTAGTATTTCATAAAAAACAGATTTATTTTAGATCTATCTGATCTAAAACAGAAGGAAAGGGCTGCACCCCTTTTTCCTCATATATGTTGATTTATCACTCAGATATGTGAGAATGTCAAATGTTCTGTGATATTTATACAGACTGATGCTTTATGTGACAGATATCCTGAAACAACAGAGTATACTTTCCTTTCCTAATGCACTTAATATGGAAGGTTCAAAGTATGTTCTAAATCCTCGTCCCTTATGGCAGCCACACTTGCCATAAGTGAACAGATTTTTTCTCCTTGTTCAACTACGGGGTCAGCTTCAACCAGTGTCAGGTGCTCACCAGAGACGACAGTTTGCTAATACTCAGTGTAGACCTCAGGCCTTGCTGACCTCTTGTATTTCCAACCATCAAAAGAACACGCTCTCAATTAGCCCATGGGCCCTGGCTGGTGAAGCCGCCACCAGAAGTCCACCAGCTGAGGCGATGATCCATCTGCCAGGTTATAATGAATGACCTTTAAAAAAACCCCAAAACTCCCCAATACCCCCCGCCTTTTGCTTAAAACCCTATAGGATTTACTTATTGTATCGTTGTTTCATATCCCTTGGACACAGTAAGATGCTTAAGTGCTTGCTGAGTGAACAGAAGTGAACTATCCAGTAAGTGAAACACAACATTGGTATATTTGCTTAAGAGAATCACTATTATATTTACCATATGTCTAAAAATTTTTTTAAAAATTTATTAATTTGAAATAATTTTAGGTCTAAAGAAAAGTTATAAAAATAACAAAGAATTTATATATGTGCTAAACATTTACTCTAATATCCTTAACTGAAAAATTATATAAATTATAATTAAAAATATGCAAGTAGAAGGAGTATAAAGAAAAGTTTAACTACTCAATCTCTA
The DNA here is from genome assembly GCA_004027455.1 of Hydrochoerus hydrochaeris. Lineage (NCBI taxonomy): Eukaryota > Metazoa > Chordata > Mammalia > Rodentia > Hydrochaeridae > Hydrochoerus > Hydrochoerus hydrochaeris. The sequence goes on from PVLA01001696.1 coordinate 133,658, forward strand.
ACTCCCACTTTGTAGAGGTAAGCACTATTAATACATCTTTAGTTTGTTTAATGTATCACCGGGTATTTTAAATATATAGACACTCATAATTACACAATTCTGTTTCTTACTTTCTCCTTTAGGTTATTGCATGTACTGCGTTACATTTGTTTTTTTGTACTTAATATATAGTTTGGGGCATTTACTATCTTTTTTTTGTCTTTTTGAGACAAGGTTTCACTATGCAGTTCAGGATGGCCTTCAGTTCACTTTGTAGCCCAGGCCAGCCTCAAACTCACAGTGATTCTACTGCCTCAGCCTTCTGAGTGCTGGGATTACAGGCATGTACCAGCAGGCCCTGCTGGTCTTGGGTATTTAAAAAAAGTAATAACTGGACATACACAGAGGTATATCATATATATATTTTTTCTTTTTTTTTCCCTTCGTGTGTGTGTGTGTGGGGGGGTGCTGGGGATTGAGTTCAGGCACTCGTACATGCTAAACATGTGCTCTATCACTGAGCTACATCCTCAGCCCCATCCTATGCTTTTTATGTAAAACTGCTCCCTTATGATGGACACTTAGGTTGCTTCCACTTTTTCCCTAACGTAAGCACTGCTTCAATGATCATCTTTCTACACTTTCACAAGTATATCCCTTAGTATACATTTCTAGCATTCACTATTAACATTTCACATAAAATTTTGTATACACCAACATAAAATACCTAAGTAGGCTATAATTCCTAGGAATAACATGCAAGAAGTTCATACTCAGGCATTCATTAAGAGGAAAACGCTGATGCTTAAATCTTCACAACACTTTTCTGCCAATAAACACGTTGAGTACATGATAATCAGTTTATGCTGCAAAAGCAGTGAAAGACCTTAGCATTCCAAACAATGGCTGTTCTAAATGGCACCAGGCTTCTACAGCTGCAGGCGTGGCCCAATCTCCTCCTACAAATGACCTCCCTGAGTCTCACAGAAACGTCCGGGTCACCTAACATTGACCCAGCTTGACCTCCCTCCGTTCCGCTCTGTCTCCCTTTTGCTTTTCAGTCCTCCAGGTCCAGCTCCTCTTCCTGAATGTGGACAGCAAACTCTGCCCCCTCTGTCAGGAACTGTGTGCCATGAATTCTCGGGGTTTCGTCAAAGCTTTTCTTCACTACTACTGGTCAGCTTTAGAAAATGACTAAATCTTTCTTCTGGAAATAACCTCTCCTCAACCTGCTCTCCTCGCAAACTACACCATCAAAGCCACTGCCAGCACCAGCAAAATCCAGAGACGCACACAGCCTTCCCTTTGGAGCACGCTATCTGGTGAAATTGCTCTCTTGAATGTCATTAATGATCCCTGCAGGATTCACTTAGTCTTTATTACCTTTGACTTTTGAGAGATCTACTCTGAAACTCTACTTTTTTAATAACCCAAAATAAAATAAGCAAAAACAAAAAAACTCTCCAAAAACAAAACCAAACTGAAGACTGAAAAATAGAAACAACAAGAAAATACATCAAACTGATAATGAGGATAACTACAAGGTAAAGTTTAAGATGGGGCTGGGCATGGTGGCACACACTTGTAACTTCAGCCTTTGGGAGGCTGAGGCAGAAAGATTGTCATAAATCTGGGGCCAGCCTGGGTTACACAGTAAGTCCAAGGCCAATCTGAACTACATAACAAGACCCTGTCTCAAAATAAAACAAACAAACAAAAAATAAGATTGAGGATGATAGTTATAGTGAAATTTATCTCTATTGCCAAATTTTACCTTTTTTCAAGGATAATGTATTAATGTATTGCTTGTATAATTAAAAATTAAATATGGAAAACAATACCTAGTGAAGTGAGAAACAAAGCAAAAACCAATTATGTATCTAAGAAATACATAAAAATGTTTAAATTATCAACAAAAGAATTAAACAAAGCAAAAACATGATAAGAGAAGACATTATTTTGCCTACTGGATCTCATACACATGTGCACACACATGCATACACTAGCATCAATGAAAGGGTAAGGAAGTGGCACCTTCACATTATGAAAATGAGAGGTAATCTGGCAATATCAATCAAGACTTAAAGGTACATGTCCTCTGACTCAGAAATTCCATTCTAAGAATGTGCTTTGCAAAAAACAGTCACAAATTCATTAATCTTATCTGTAAGCACTCCTTGTGATAAAAATAAAATGTATATGATCTAACTGCCAATTATAAGAGAATACCATACAGCCATTTCAAGTACTTATATGAAAAAAAGTCATGATAGTCACAAATAGCCAGTTAACTGAAAAACACTGGCTTTTCCAGTTTTCTGGTATTTTCTTCTATTTGCTTTAGTATCTTCTCTTTGGTTTCTCACTGTGTAGCAGTTGGCCAAACTCTACTCTTGGCATTTTTAGTTGTACTTGAATTATGCACTCAGTCGCAGAGCTTAACTACCATCTCTGTGCTGATTCTTTGATTCTGCTTCTCTGTTATCAACTTTTCCCCAAGCATTAGGACTTCATTTTTGAACACCTGTTGGAACTTGCTTTATTCTTTTTTTTTTTTTTTTTTTTGAGATAAGGTCTCACTATGTAGTTCAGGCTGGCCTGGACTCACTATGTAGCCCAGGTTGACCTCAAAAATGTGGTGATCCTCCTGCCTCAGCCTCCTGAGTGGTGGGATAACAGGTATATGTTACTACACCCAGTTGCTTTTTTTTTTTTTTTTCCTTTCCAGGGAGTAGGGTTCTTTTTTCTTTTTTTTTTTTTTTGGTGATACTGGGTATTAAACCCAGGACCTTGCATATGCTAGGCACTGAGTTACACCTCCAGCTCCTTTTACATTCTGAGACAGGGTATCATTAAGTTGACCAGGCTAGCCTCAAACTTGCCATCCTCCTGCCTTGCCCTCCCAAGTGGCTGGGAGACAGGTGTACATTACCACACCCTACTCTCTTCTGCTGCAAATTTCTACCTGGACAGTCCACACATCTCACTGACTAAATAAGATCATCAGAGCTGTATGCAATACGAAACAGATCTCTCAACAAGGAACATTTCTTCATCATCTTTCCTTCAGGTTTAAAATTTCTCTCCTCTGGTGCTAACAACTAATGATTTTCTCTCTGAAACCTCTCAGCAAGTCCTTTCCCTGGAGGCCACTGCTAATAATATAGTCAGTATAGTCCATCTATATCAAGCAATATCCTCTCAGTGATGATGAATACGCATCCAGTATCTCAGTACCCACCTCTGTTACTCACCCTGCACGATGCTGCTAGCTTACTGACAGTTACTCTGATCAGACTACTCTTCTCCTCAAGAACTTTCTATGAGCCCCCCAGTGACTACTGAATAGCAAATAGATATGTGAACCAGTCAAATATATCCTTGATCTTGCCTTAATCTGCTTTCCAAAATTCATCTTTTAGTACTAGCTCTGATCAATATTTACTGAGTGATTAGAAAGAATATGATTGAGGGCTGAGGATATAGCTCAGTGACATAAGTACCTGCCTGGCAAGTACAAGGTCTTGAGTTTGATTCCCAGTAGCAAACAATAAAAAAAAAATCCTTAAATCCTACAAGAGCCAAGAAAGAACATGACTGAGGCCAAAAAAAAAAAAAATCCTCCTAACCAAACAAACCAACCAAAAAACAGGCAACACATTCTAAAGAACAGTACAACTTTTGCAGTAAGCTAGAGCAAGATTAACTTGTAGTATGTATCGCTCATTCATTCGTTCTTTTGTAGCTCTGGGGGTGAAACCCAGGGTCTTTGCACTGAGCTATGACCCCAGCCTTTGTTTGACATTTTAATTTTGAGACAAGGTGTCACTAAGTTTCCCAGGCTAGGCTTGAACTCCCAACCCCTCTAGCCTCAGCCTCTCAGAGTGCTGGGATAATAACATGCTCTACCACACATGACTTGCTCAATAATTCTTGACTAATAAAATTTCAAACAGAAATAATGGCTCCCTGATCTCTAGTTATTCCCCATTTCCAGTCATACTGAAAACTCTCGAACCAAGGGCATGTAATAACAACAGTTTTCAAGGAAACAAAAGGTCTGCAGGGCTTCCACTGATAGTATATATTTAAGATGAGGGAAAGTACCATAATGATCATAATTACATGTGTTTGAGCTTCACAAATTCTACGCTGATTACTAGTTTATTATCATGTTGACATACTTACAGGAGTAAATGAGAGCTGGAAAGAGTGTTTCATTTCTCTCCTGAGCTGTTTCAACCAGCATTCGAAGTGGACCTTTTGGGCACAAAACAGCCACTAAATCTGGAAAAATAAAAAAAAGACATCAGATAAAAAGTACTAGGTAAATGTGTAAGTGGGTATGTTAAGAACAAATTAGCCAGGGGGAAAGACTTAATGTTTCCTGTTTCTATATAAAAAGGTATTGAATGAATACGGAACAACTGGTAGGTAAACTAGTTGATAGGGATGGGTGGGGGCCACCTAAACAAAACAGACAAAGGCAGATAAAAGAGATTTGAAAATTGCTTAGTCTACTGTATGTTTCTACTGGATTCTAGTGATAGAGACAGAAAATGAATCTCCTTAATTTGAAGGAATGAGGTAGAGATAATAAGGCACAACTATTTTAGAACACATGTCAATTTGTGATAAGCAGAAACGGAGTTATTTCTAAACTAAACTCTAAATAGAAGCTTTACACCAAGTATTTTTAAATATTTTAAAATAGGAAGAGCAGAGGGAGAAGATATCCATCACTTCTTTTTAAAAATAGTATAAGGCTCAGGGTAGAGCTCAGTGGTACAGTAGTTGCCTAGCAAGTATGAGGCCCTAGGTTTGATCCCCAGAACTACAAGAAAAAACAAAAAAGCAAACAAAGTACATATACTACTTAAGAACATTTGAAACAAGAGCACAGCAAATTTAAACAAAAAAAAAAAAATCAGTAACTATCTGCATGATAAAGCTTGGCATTTCTTTGGTTTCCAAATACAAGCACTCCATAAATAGTCAAGTCTCAGAATATATGTGCTAAAAAATGGCTGAGTTTAGAAAAATAGCAACAAAGAGAGGAAGCATAATGTCTAAATTCCCAATTCTACCACTATTTTCTTCTTTCAATTGTAATTTTTCTTACATTTTCTGTGTCATGAAGTTCAGAACACAGAAAATAATTTCAAAAAAATAGGAATAGCTAAATTTATAAAGACTTAATTTTTTTGTTGGTTTTACTGTATTAGTCATTTATGTTACAAAAAACAAAACAAAACAAAACAAAACTCTGGGCCGGGGATTTAGCTCAGTGGCATAAGCACCTGCCTTGCAAGCGCACAGTTGTGAGTTGGATCCTTGGTACCAAGAAAACAAAGCAAAGCAAAGCAAAGCAAAGCAAAACAAAACAAAACAAAACAAAACAAAACAAAACAAACCCTTCATGTTTGCAAGTGGTCATGTCTCTGAATTATAAAAGTAGCAATAAAGCAAGAAGAAAAGGAATATAGTAACACACACACACACACCTAGACACCTCTACTCTACTTGCACCATTTCCACTTCAATTTGTCTGAATGACAAAGGCACATTTGCCTTGCTCTGAAATGATGAGATCGTCAGCTTCTTTGAAGGTTCCACAAGCTGTAACTATTTTGGTTTTATGACACAATTTCCCTTACAGAACTTCAAAGTGAAAAACTCATTTATTTTTAAAGCAATTATAGTGAGTGAAAATTAATTTTGGTTTTGAAAGTTTTAGAACATGTATGAGAAAACATCTTGAGACTTTGTAAAAATGAAGGATCACTACTTTAAATACTAGGTATAAGACCCTCAGAGGAACTCAAAAGTAAACAGATAAGCATTTGTATGATGTGTGGAAGCAGTCGAGGGCTGATGTAGCATAACACAGTGGAAAGAATACTGAACTTCAGATTTAGATTGTAAAAGCCTGGGTAAATAATTTGCATTTATTAAAATTCAAGATTCTTAGTAATAAAAGATAGACAATAACTGCCTTGCTTATTTCACAGGATTACAGGTTTTTTACAAAGCTGTTATTTGGTCCGGGGCTTAGCTTAGCAGTGTAAGCGCCCGCCCTGGTAAGCGCGAGGTCATGAGTTTGATCCCAGTACAAAACACACACACACACACACACACACACACACACACACACACACACACACAGCTAACATTTACTTTTAGATACTGCTGTAAATATCACAATTATTGAAACAAGTGACTTGTCTGTACCCTAAAGCCACAGAGTGAGACTACTGGAGCACCTAGGCAGCTGTCTCCAGATTACGCATTCCCAATCACAGATGCACAGCAGCAGGTGATGGATTCTGCAAACCATTATGAACGCCTTATGAAAGGCAGGCAACACTTGGCATGGTGGCTCATGCCTGTAATCCCAGCATTCAGGAGGCTAAGGCAGGAGGATCATTGTGAGTTCAAGACCAGCCTGGACTGCAAAGTGAGCTCAAGGCCAGCCTGAATTGCTTAGTGAGACCCTTTCTCAAAAAAGACAAAAAGGCATAGGAGTACACAATTTCTATAATCTAGACTAGCTGCTCAAATACAGAACAGAACTAGTTCAATTCTATTCTGGACTTTTTCTTTGAAGATGAAAAGGTTTTCTACCGAAGGTCACCAGACATTTTAACACATATTAGAACAATGATTAAACAACATAATCTCTAGAATACAGAGACCACTGTCTGGCCTCTGAAAATGGCTCTCTTTGCTTTCCTGTGGGGGAATAGCAGAGTATTTAGCTCTGGCTAACTCAGTTACTCACAGCTAGGGTCTGCTCTGACTTTTCACGACCCATGTCACATGAGTCGTTAAAGAATCTCAGTTATCTGAGTAATTTTAATTTTAAAGGGGTAATTTAGCCAGATATGGTGGCCCGTGCCTATAATCCCAGCTCTGGAGGGGCTGAGGCAGGAAGACTGCTGTGAGTTTGGGGCCAGCCTGTACTACATACTCCTTCTACTGAAGAACTATGGGACATAACTGCTAAGAGTCTTTCCTAAACCAAGAGAACTAGAAGAGGAAGGAAAACAACAGTGAGGCAGTGATGAACTGGCAGTGATGAACAAAGTGTCAGCCTTGGATTTTACCATATACTGAAATCACAGCCAAGATGAGCCATGCAGTCCACTCAGGGAGGTACTTGATGAACACCAGGGCCATGAGGGCACTGATCATAATAAGATATGCCTGCTGCAATCGAAGGGGACCTTTCCAGTGAATGGAAATCATTCCCACCACACCAAAATTCCAGATCAGGAGTGCAACTGTAATGTAGTCCACGGCAACATTGTAGGTTTTAAATACTTCCCTGGAAAAAAAAAATAATTGAACAGATTTAAAAAGATTTATGTGCAATAATTTTTAACCAAGACATTGTTCAGAACTAGTTTCCAAATTTGAGATATTCAAATGTTGCCTTCATATTTTTACCATGTTCTATGTTAACACTTTTCTTTAAATTTGTTTTTTCCTCAAGTGGAGTTTATTTTTGTTTTTGCAGTTACTAGGGATTGAATCCAGAACTTCACACATGCCAGGCAAATACTCTACCCGTGAGCTACACCCTTAGGCCTTTTTGAGACAGTCTCACTAAATTGCCTGGCCTGGCCTGAAACCTGTGATCCTCTGGCGTCACAGGTGACACTATACCCTTGTGGCATAAGCCTGGGTCCAGGAGGCCCCATCTCTTACTTTCCTGCTGTAAATTTGCACTCTGGCATAAAAGTAGCTGGCTGTGCATCTCAGTACCATCCCCTGAGAGATACAGGAAGCAATCTATGTGTTAACCCACTTGGTATGATGAAAGGCAAGGAGTGTGCATATGTGCAGAAGTGACAAAATTGGTTTTGGACCCACATTTATGTGCCGCTGATTTGGTTTTATGTATGTTTACCTGAGCATCACAGAGGGTCCAATAGACCCACACCATTCCAGGATTTGTTAAAAAGAAAGGTTTTTTTCCTGATTTTTCTGGTAGAAATTCAGCCCAATTCAGTACAAAAGCACATGAAAAACCAGATTTGCAAGTTTTGGGGGAGGTCAAAGTGAATCATCAGATTTCTCAGGCATGGATGAAGATGATGATTCATTATGGTAAAATACATACTTTCATATGTGGTGTGAGTATATGAAGATGAGAATGACGATGATGATGATGACGACAACTTTGACATTGGCTATGTGAGTTAAAGTAGTTGTGACAGTGAAGTGGTGCAAGAATTAACTGATACAGACACAGAGAACGGGGAGGGAAGGGAATGTGAGAAAAAAAAGAATCAAGTTCATACATAGGGAATGCAGACTTCCTTGATTCAGATAACAAAGAAAACAGCAATGTGAGTACATATTTGACTAGTTGAAATGTTATAAAATGGAATGATCCAATGTTAGATCTAGGTTCAAAAATACAGTGAAGATCTTGGTCGGGGTGAAACGTATTGGACAGAATGCCAGCACTGCCATTCAATGTTGGAAATTGCTGCAAGATTGTATTGCTATGCAATACACACAGGCTGAAATGCGGTAAAACATTTTATATATACTGATAGCCATATTAAATACACCTCACTAGCTGAATTGAAAGCATTCATAGGTCTGCTGTATTTAGCTCAGTTTTTTTTGTTTTGTTTGTTTGACTTTTTGAGACAGGGTCTCATTGTGTAGTGTAGGCTGGCCTTGAATTCACTTTGTAGTCCAGGTTGGCCTCAAACTTGTGGCAATTTTCCTGCCTCAGCCTTCCCAGTGCTGGGATTACAGGCATGTGTCACCACACCAGCCTGCATAGATTTCTTATGGTGACTACAGAAATGTAAAAGATTTATTCGATATTTTATTTTATTGATATCTTATTTCCCTGCTAAGTGCATGTTGTACAATATAGTAGGAAGCTTCTGACAAAACAGGAAGGGAGGAGAGGTAACAAGACTGTCATATAGGAAAGGAAAGCTAAGCACACATCATGTCTGTGTGAGATGTATGCAGTTGTCATGTGTGAAGAGTACCTTGAGTGTGATAGTTGAAGCAAAGCTTATTTTAATGGTAGAGTTCTATTGGTATTTTCATCATAGTTCACATAGAAATTTACTTCTGATGTTATCTTTTAGGTTTTGTAAGCAAGTATGCAGCTGATGTGAAAATGCTGATGTCTACTCTAAATGCATATTAAGAATTCAATACTTTATTTCATTGATATTCTGCATTCCTGTTAACTAAAACCTGTAACATAGTAAGAATCTCCTGAAAAACAGCAGGACCACTGAGATGTTGTCTGTCTTACAAAAAAGGTCAGGAAAGCAAAACACACATGCTGTTAATGAAAGCAATGCATGTGTATGGAATGTGCTACTGTGGTCATGTATGCAGACTGTCTTAGCTGTGATAACTGAAGTAACAAATTTTTTTGTTTGTTTGTTGTTTTGCAGAGTGCTATTGGTATTTTAATCGTACTTCACATGAGAATTTATTTCTGATGTTCTTTTTTTAGATTGTGTGCACCAAGAACCAGTAAATGTTGAAATTTTAGATGTTTTATAATAAAATATTTAAAAACTCAATATTTTATTTTTGTAATTTTTTCCTGTTAAGTACTCATTGTTTAATAAAGCTCATAAAATTAAAATTAGTAATTAATCAACAGAAATATTCTACACAATAAACATGGGTCTGACAGATTCACATTTATATGCACCTTGATGACAAAATTAGTCTTATGCTCCAAGGGCTACACAAGTACCTATAAATTTTATAGCTAGAAAATAAATGTCATTTTCATACAATGAAATTTAGTGTACCCATTAGAAAATATGTATTTTTAAGATGTATATACACAGAACATAGCATGTCAGATGTCCTAGATAACTGAAGTATTTATTTCAGCACAAACTTTGGACTAAAGGGACCATCCAAGAAGATGAATGAAACTTTCTCTCACTTTGAAGCTGCAAAATAAATGCTGAAATTTCTGGATAATGTTACTATGTGTACTAAGCATTTCCAATATACTAGCATGTAAACAAGATGAAATAAACTACTGTCAATCTTTAGGATATAACACACAAACCATGAATCAGATAAAATTCACAAAAGATACTATGAAAAATAAGTTTCCTTCCCTACTCTCTCCCACGTTCCACTCTAGAAGAAAGCATTACTGTATTATTAATTTGCTGTGCATCCTCCCAGAGAGCCTAGGAAAATATGTATATAATTATACTTTTTTATTAGATACTAAATGAGAGCATATTATATTTACTTTTTTATAACACACTTTTTTCTTTTAATAAATACTTAGGGAGAACTTCCCGCATTAGCAGACTATAGCTGCCTCGATCTATTTAATTACTACACTTCATGGATATAAATAGCATAATTTAGTTTTCTACCAGTTTAGGCTTATCTTTCCCTAATTGATACACTGCTGCCACAATTATTTCTATACATTATTGGGTTCACTTAAATTTTTTAATGCTGTGCCAAACATTTGGGGGGGGGTTTCTGGATTTTGAACCTAGGGCCTTTACAGTGAGCTGCATCACCCCACCCCCTTTTAAGTTTTATTTTGAAGCACAGTCTTAAGTTGTCAGGCTGGGCTCAAATTTAACAATCTCCCTGCCTCATTCTCTCATGGACTGCTGGGATTACATGCCTGTTACACCATGTCTGGCTACCAAACTGCTTTTAAAAAAGTGTATCAGTAGATAAGAGTTTATTTCTCTGCATTTTTGCCAGTTGGTATTACCAAGCTATTTGATCTCCATTAACTTAATGTGCAGTTTTAACACAGTCATCTTATGAGGAAGACGTGCAAAGCTTTCATATATTTAAGAGTAATTTGTGTGTGTGTTTTTTTAAATTAGCAGTTTGTCATTTATCCTTTAATTCTGTTCATGGTATGTTTTAGATCTTTATCCATTTGGAATTCATCCTGGTATAGAGATAAAGAAGGAATCTAAAATTTTCTCCCAGCTGACTACTTGATTATCCCCTTACCAATTAGTGAATAATCCACCAAAAGTCTACTAATGCTGTCACCTTTAACATAAACTAAATTCCACTATAAATCTGAGCATTTTTCTCCTAGACTTTCTAATCTTTCTAATCTTACTTTCAGTGTAGATATCACTATTTTTATATTTTATTTTTGGTGGTACTGAGAGCTGAACTGAGGGACTTTGTACTGAGCTACATCCCCAGCCCTCTTAGTTTTGAGACAGTGTCTCACTAAATTATCTAACCTCGGCTCAAACTTGTGATCTTTCTGCCTTAGCCTCCCAAAGTGCTGGATTACAACAGTGTGTCACCATGCCAGGCTCAGGTATCACTGTGTTAATACTGCAGTTCTATAATTTCTTATTAGGTAGGCCTAGGACTCCTTTATTATTTTTCAATTCCAGAAAGTGAGATATTCTCATTTAATTTTCCAAATAAATTTATAGTGATCTTGTCCAGATTAAAAATATAATCCAATTCAGGGTTAAAAATAAATCCTATTAAAAATAAAATCAAGATGCAATGGCCACCAGGGTAGAACCAGACACCAGTTCTTTCCTATGAGTTGGCACCATTCGCAGACTGTGGGGGACAAGAACAAACAGCCAACAAGAAGACAAGCCCTCCCTGCAAGTTGGCACCATGCACGGGCCGCTGGGTAGAGAACCAGACACCAGCCTGTTCCACACACAGGCTGGAGACAAGAAGAGCCAAGGTCCACCTGCCCTCCTGCCCAAATGACTGGATGATCCAGAGAAACACAGGCTGTGATAATGGCTACTGAGATAAAACACAACTTAATGCTTGTAGGGTTTAGTGCTTCACTGACTGCAGGCCTAAAGGTCTGATCATCTATTCAGAAGGTAACAATACACCAGGTAGCATCTATGGGGGATCTCCTTCGGAAGGTGGTAGCCATTAATTCCCTATTATCTTGCTTTGAAGTCCTGCATCATTTTCATTGTTTTATTAGGTTGTGTTTTATTCTGTTTTGTCTTGTTTGGTTTTATTATACCTGATGGCATGGGCAGCTATTTCAAAGATAATAAGATATGGTAGCCATTTTGGATTTACTATTATCTTGTTTTGAAGTGCTTTATTGCATTCATTGTTTTATTTTTATTGGTTCTATTCTGTTCTGGTTTTTATTTTTATTTTTACTATGTCTGAAGGTGTAGGGGGCTATTTTGAAGACAATAAGAGGCACTGTGGTAATCATTGTTGATTTCCTGTTATCTTGTTTTGAAGTCCTGTGTCATACTGTTTTTTCTTGATTGGCTTTATTCTGTTTTATTTTTCCGGTTTTATTCTCTTTAAAATAAAAATTACCCAAAAAACCCAAAGTATTTTTATTGAGTTTATAACAAATTTTAAAATAAAGAAAATCAATATTTTATAATATTGAGCCATTCTATGCAACCTGGTACAACTTTCATTTGTTTAAATCTTCAAGCTATTCAGAAGCATTTAAAAATTTCTTATATCTTACACAACAATTATTTAATCCTCAGGTTGGTGTTTATTTTTGCTGTTATCATAAATAACATTTTTCCTTTCATTAAATTTTTCCACCTAGTTGTTTATGTGAATGTGTTAATATGCATTTATAAATGTTGTATGTAATTGTCTTACCATACTGACTTAGCGATTCTATTTTTGGTTAGTTCTGATGCCAAATTATCTCCAAATATTGATAATTTAACCTTTTCCAAATTAAATAGCTCATTCCCCTTTCCCATTTAACTGTGTCTGCCAGAGCAAAATTAGACAACAGTGTAGTAAAGAAAACCATCTTCTTGTTCCTAACCTTAATAGTTTCCCTACGAGAGTGACACTGGCTTTGAGAATGAGATGTGTTTGTTTTAACATGTGAAATAAGCAACCATCCACAGTATTTTTATGAAGATCAGAACAGGAAGAGGTGTTAAATTTTCCCAGATGCCTTTTAGCCTGCACAGAAATGATCTACTAATATGGTGACTTACACTGAAATTTCTTAATAATGAATGTTTTCCATTCTGCAAACAAACTCTATTTGGCTATAATGTATTATTCTTTTAATGTATTCCTGCATTCTATTTGTTAATATTTATTCTTTTTGTATCAATAAAAAAGACTGGTCCACAGTTTCCTTTTCCTTGATAACTTATAGGATTTTGGTTATCAATCTTATGTTGGCTTCATAAAATGAATTTAGGCTGAGCCTGATGGCACATGGCTACTCAGGAGGCTGAGGCAGAAAGCTATTAAGCTGGAGCCTAGCCTCAGCAACTTAGCAATTCCGTCTTACCAATAATAATGATACGCATAATCACAATCATCATAATAACCTGGAAGCTTTTCTTCTTTATCTGTGTTCTGTGACAGTTAAAATACTATTAGAGCTATCTCTGCCTTAAAAGATTTTGTAGAAATGCATTTAACAGAAATCATTTGAGCCTCTACTGTTGTTGATACTGGTGGAAGAGGGATGTCTGATTTATTTCACTCCACATTACTGTCTCAAAGTGCACCCATTTTCCAACAAATAACTCAAGTTTATCTTTCTTTATGGTACAGTAGTATTTATTAGTTTTACTGCCTCCCTTCCTTCCTAATTTAAGAGGTAGAAAGATTTGAAAATTGTGTCTTGCCACTGATGCTGAGGAAGGACAGGCTAGTAAATCTCTGAATCTAACTATTCTTATCAATAGAATAGCACAATTATAATTTCACATGTGAAAATTTCATGTAAGATTTGATAAAAACAACAGCAAAGTCCAAAAATCAGTAAATTCATGCCTCAGTACATTCTTAAAATCTTTTTAAATGTTTCAATTTATGTCTGTCTGCTGTTCTTTTCTTTCTTCCTCCCTTCTTTCCCCACCACCCTTTCTTTCCAGACAGGGTCTTGCTCCACCTGGAACACAGGATGATCCTCCTGCCTCAGCCTAAGTGCTAGGATCACAGGTGTGTATTAACATGCCTAGTTGAGACTATCCCTATGGATAATATAACTCATCTTTCATAATCCAAGTATAATATTTATGTGGAAACAATTATAACTTAAAAATAATTCATCAATAAGAGGCATGGCTTTAAGGTAAGTTATGGAGCCCAAACACAGTTTAAAAGGAGATTAAAAATTCCACTACTTACCCCAAGTAAATGAATGAAAAAAAGAACAGCAACAATAGAGATGAAATAATAAGCCAGGCGTGAATGACCTAGGAAAGAAAACATTTTAATATAACCAACAGATTACTAGCTTGGTTTACTTCACAAAATAATGCTGAATTAATCTTTACCAAGGCGACAGGCCAAAGATTTTAACTTGATGTTTTAATGTGCGTTTTTTAAACCAGTGAATAAACATACATACACACATTTATCCAGTTATCTGCCATCTACACTGTATTTCCTTTGCACTTTCTCTGTTCAGGTTTTTTAGACTTACTATTACGTTTGTAAGTGTTCTTCATGTTGTAAAAATATTAGCCTTTGCCCGTAATAATGATTGTAAACAGTTTTTCTAATTACATTGATCATTTATGTTATGATTTCTTGAATTATTGCCTGAATTCAAAGCCTCTACTGATGATGATTAAATAGCATCCCCCTTTCCTAGAACATCTGGTAGTGGGCAGGCCTTTTTCATCATGTAAAAACTACTAGTTAACTTCTTTATACTAAATAAGGGCTGAGAAAGACAAGAGCCCTGTGTCAGTACACAAGTATCTCTTTGAAGCTCAATTCTGCAAGCAGAAATCATGTGAATTCCGTAAGTTATAGTTCCATCGATAGCAAATGATGTACAATAATCAATTGTCTTTTCTGTTGCTACTTTTGTAAGGATCATTTGGTCTTTTCTGGCTTCCTATACTTTTTGAAGGCATTGCACAATCAACCACAGATAAGAGAAGTCCTTGGGGTTAATTTCAAAACAGGTTCTTGCAAGCTTCTGAATTTCTGACTCAAAAACTCCTTTACTTTACATTAGGAGTCAAGGTAAACAATTTCTATAGAGCTGCCTGCCTATGCTTGCCAAGACATGAACATCAAAAACAAAACATAGCTGTACAAGTGTAGAATGTGGCTATGAGCACTTCAGATTGCGTGAAATTCAGCATAACTAAAGGATGCACAGAACTGACCCAAAAGATATTAAGACAGGTTCTAGACATGACAGTAAAACATATTCCACCCTGTCTCTCTCTACAAAATAACAGAAAGTATGCCACAGCTAGCTAAAGACTATGAAAAGTAGAGAGCAGATGGGCTGGGGGATTGGAAGTCCCACCAAATTAGCAATGAATTCACCACTTGTTCCCCTTTGAGATCCACCTTCCTCCACTTGAACTCAATACCTCCCAGGTTGGCATTAGTAAGACAGCAGGAATTGCAGAAGTCTACAGGCCTAAGGAGCAGAAATGGGTCTCCTGATATGCAGAGAGCTGTGAAATTCTTACTTTTCTGGTCTCTCATGCCCTGCTCCCACACAATGTGGAGAGGTAGAAATGGGGACACAGAATCCCACGATTCAGAAAGAGAGAACCTTCCTTCTTGATGGGAGGAGCTGTACTTCTCAGAGAGTGGATGAACAGCCCTTGCTTTGTTTCTCTCTCTGACCTCTCAACTCCTGGCCCTGACACCAGGAAAACACTAGGCTGAAGGAGTGGAAGAAAGAAGCTCAGAGAAGCAAAAAAGTACCAGGAGGTCACAGAAAAGGAGAAACTCGTAAGAGCAACCTTTTAAAGCTGTTCATGAACTGTGGGCCCCTCCAAGGTGTGGATTTGACTCTCATGAGCATTCAGACTCTGACAACTGAATTCTAGACAGAGACTGGTGACCAGTGACACACACTCTTGAGGAGCAACGCATAGGCTTTGGATCTGACATGGTAACCACAGTCTATAGCAAGTTGGCTGCAATGTGAGACCTGAACCAATCAGTTCAACTAGCCAACAAAACAAAAATATGAACATCCTCCATAGACTTAAGAGCAGAGCTCATACTGTACATCACATTTTAAGTATTTCAAAAGATACAGTCCAAAATAGTTGGCATATAAACACCTAGAAAATCTCAAATTACATGAAAAGACTCAATAAACACCAATACTAAGAAGATACAAATATCAGATTTTTTTTTTTTAGTTATAAATCCTACAGTTTCTTTTTCTTTTCTTTTTTTTTTTTTTTTTTTTGGTACCAGGGATCAAACTCATGACCTCACTCACCCTTGCCAGGCAGGCACTTATGCCACTGAGCTAAATCCCTAGCCCTAGAGTTTATTTTTCAGTTATCTACCAATTTGTGATTTTTATTTTTTTCTTTCTTCTTTATGCTAGAATTCTAAGTTTTTAAAGCAACTATTATAAAAATACTCCAAGTAAACACTTGCAATGACAGGAAATACACAGAGTTGGGGGAAGGTACAGTGAAGAACCAAATGGAAATTTTAGTGCTAGAAAATACAGTTTAAAAAAAAGTTGAGGGCTGGGGATTTTAGCTCAGTGGCTTAAGTGCCTGCCTGGCAAGCATGAGGTCGTGAGTTCAAACCCTGGGATCCCCGCCCCCACCAAAAAAAGTTGACTGGATAAACTCAACAGCAGAATGCAGATGACAATGGAAAGTTAAGGAACTGGAAGCTAGATCAATAGAGATTATTCAAATGGAATAATAGCGAGAAAAAGATTAGTAAATGAATGAACAGAGCACCTCAAGAACCTATGGAACAATAGCTCAGATTAAGTATTCCTTATTTGAAACATTTGGGACCAGAATTGATATTTCAGAGATTTTTGGACTTTGGAAAATTTGCATTGAAGAGCTAATCAAAACAAACCCAATTATTTGATTTTGGCACAAAATGGGGACTACAGCTAAGTGGCAGAGTATGTGCTCAGCATGCCTAAGGCCCTGGGTTCCATTCCCAGCACCCTCTCTCCAAAGTTTCAAATATGGCCTTCAAAAAACTGAGCAAGCTGGATGTAGCAGTTGGGAGGCTGAGGCAGAAAGCTGATTGTCAGTTTGAGGCCAGCTTGTGCTACAAAGTGAGTTCAAACCAGACCAGGCTGAACTGTATAGTGAAACCCTGCTTCAAAAAGAAAGACAAAACAACAGCAAAAACAACAAACAAACAAACAAACAAACAAATAAAAACACCAAACTTTGAGTAGAGTGTCGAGGCATGAATCTATAGTTTCAGCTACTCAGAATGGCTGAGACAGGTGGACAGCTTGAGACCAGCAGTTTAGGGCCTGCCTAGCCAAGGTGGAAAGACAAGAAAGAAAAAAGAAAAAAGAAGAAAGAAGAAAAAAGAAAGGAAAGGAAAGTTTCAGATACAGTTGCTTCTCTATAAAAGGTTATTTGTGTTATCAATCTCAGAAGATGAGGATAAAGAATGTGATACTAAAATTTTTTTGAAGAAATAATGATTGAAAATTTCCCAAATTTGGCAAAAGGACATAAATTACAAATCACGAAATTCAGTGAACACCAAACAGGAAAAAAAGAACTCATTGTCACATAATGAAACTCCTGAAAACAGAAGAAAAGCTCCAGAGTGAACATGCCTCAAAAAATGACATTACTTATAGGAGAAGGATTTAAATCTGATTTTCATCAGAAGTTATTAAAGCTAAAAATGAAATATTTTCTTTCCTTGTGGCACTGGAGACTGAGATAATACAGACTTTAAAATGCTGAAAGAAGAGAACCAAGACAATTCTACACCTGGTAACAATATCTTTCAGTAGCAAAGGTGAAGTAAAAGTCCTACAGATGGAAGGCGGGCTAAGAAAGTGAAGCCAGCAAACTTTCTCTGAAAGAACTACTCAGAGAGGGCAAATAATGCTGGAAGGAGACTAAAGTAAAAATGACAACAAACGTTATTATAATATTTTCCTCTTAATGTGTCTTTTCATCCTACCCCTTTTGTTTTTAGGTACAGGGGACTGAACCTAGAACTTTATGCTATGCTGGTGCTCTCCCACTGAGCTACACTTCCGCTTTAGTATATTCCTCAAAATATGCTTGATGGTTGAATGAAAATTATAACATTGTCTGATGGGCAACTTTTTGGGGGGAGGTGGGGGGGCGGTCTCTGTTGCCCAGGCTGGCTTTGAACTATCTTCCTGCCTCAGCTTCTCCAGTACCTGGGTTTACAGTGTATGGTACCATACCTGGTTTTCTGATAAGCTTTTTTAACACATGTAGATTTAATATGTAAGTCAATAGTTATGTAAAGAGAGGAGGGCAAAGAGATGTATCTAATGGTAGGATTTTTACATTTTACTTGAAGTGGTAAGATATAGAGCCTAAGTAGACCGCAAGGAGTTAAAATACATAGGCTGAAAACTCCTATATCTAAGAAATTTACAACTTGTAATATTCCAAAAATGGAAATTCTATGCTCTCACAAAGTTTACCAAACACTTCAAGAAATGGTGTCAGTCTCTCCTCAAAAAAAGAATAGAAGAGAACACACACTTCCAAACCTGTTCTATGAAACCACTATTATCTTGTATTATGGTTTAGATAAACAAATGTTCTCCAAGATCCTCGCGCTGTCATAGACAGGCTTTCGGAAGGTGATTGGACTATGGGGTCACTGCAGCTGGTTGCTGTTAGGAGGCAGAGTATGGTAGGAAGAGGAGGGGCACTGGGGGCATGACCTGGGTATTTCTCGACCCAGTCTTCTCTTCCTTCTCTGCCTCCTTTCTGCTAGCAAGTAGGTAGTTTTCCTCCATCCAACCCTTCTACTGTGCTTTCCCGTGGAGCCAGTCCATGGACTAACACTGTGAGCCAAAATAAATGTCTCCTCCTTTTAAGGTACAGGTTTTAGGTACTGTATTTTGTCCCAGGGATGAGGAAGGCAATTAAGACAACTAAGACACTCTGATATCAAAACTATTCAAAGATGGTATGAGAAAACTACATCTGTATCTTGAATACAGATGCAAAATCCTCAACAAAATGTTTGCAAATTGAACCGAGCAAAGAATAAAAAAGAATGAACCACATCAAATGGGATTTGTCCTGAGAATGCAAGGCTCATGCATTGTGGTATGCACTTGTAATTCAGTACTTTGGGATCCAAATTTGAATCTAGCCTGGGCAACTTAGTGAGATCTCAAAATAAAAAATAAAAAAGGGCTAAGTGCAAAGGCCCTGGGTTCTATCCCCATTATACCACTACAGAAAAAAAAAAATCAGTTTATTAATACTCTAGAGAGAAAAAAACCTCACATAATCATGTCAACTGATAAAAACAAACAAAAAAAAGCACTTAATGAAATTTAGCATCTATCAGTGTTAAGACCTTAGAAGAAGTCAACATCGTACTTCATGAAAGGTTAAATATTTTCCTGCAAGACAGGCAACAATACACATACATCCACTCCCATCAGTTACTCAAGACAGTACTACAAGTTGCAGCTTTCAAGGCCCCTGTGGGACATGCCTTCCCTAGCACTTTCTGCATGTTTCACTTTTATCATTAATTTTCTACACAGACACAGGTAACCAGAAAACTAGAGACAGATGTAACTACAAAATTCAATTTCTTAACAATAGGTCTAAATAATTCCATTCCATACATACCTTCCAATCCATCCTCCCATTCTGTGAGGCATAGACTCACTAAGCCAGGCTGATTCAGTGCGCATGAGGATTTTAAATAGGCTCAGTGGGGGAGTTACAAAGAAAATGTGAATAGCACACAGAGCCCCTTCATACAAAAGTAACAAAAAGAACTTAAAAAGAAAAAGCACTGTCAACACGTAAATAAAAAACAACTTAGTTCATCTGGATTGTAACTGCTAGAAACACATGAGGTCAACAGAGTTGACATGGGAAATCAGCTCAGGGGTAAGAGGACAGCACTCAGGCTGGAGGAATATGGAGCACTGTGGAGCAGGAAGGGTGACAGTTCATTCTAACGAGCAAGCGGTAAACTGCGGAGAGGAGAGGATGCAGTGATCTTGTTTGTGTGTGCTTTAGTTTTCAACTATACATTTTTCCCCACATAAGTTTAGGTTTTAATTTAATCAGTAAACTGGAAAACACTGAAGTAACTACAAGAGACTTCTAGCAATATGGACGATCAGATCCTGAAAACTTTCTCCCTATAAAACACAAATAATATGAAATATTTTAAATATACTTTGAAATATATAGAGGCCCAAAGGAAAAGGGAAATTTTTAGAACCAACCTCATCACCGCCACCAAAAAAAATAGGGAAGCAGGAATCAGGGGGGTTAGGATCAGGTAGTTTAAGAGTATATGCCAATCTTCAATGATTCTGAATTTTAGGTTTTAGTGTCCATACAAAAGACAGGTTTCACAGAATCTCCAAAACTATACCTTAGTAAATATAAACTTGAAATGATCATAAAAAGCTAGAGGAATCAAGTCACTATGAGTAAAGTCAATAGAATTATGCTCTCCCAAAACTTCAGATATTGAAATGACTGGATATAGAAAAAAAAAATATATATATATATATATAGAGAGAGAGAGAGAGAGAGAGAAAATTTTAAAATATGAGCAAGGAAAGAAACAATATTCAAACATTTTAAAACAACCAAATATTTCGAGTACCACAAAAATAAAAACCAATAAATAACACCTACCAAACAGAAATTCTAGAAATGTAGTTAATAATATCTGAAGAAAGTCACTTGAGATAAAAAGAGTTCTAAACATACTCTTAAATTAGAAAAGGAAGGAGATGAGAGAATTATTACTATAAAACAGGAGATTTAATATGCCTCAATTTCTGGTTTTTGTTTTGGTACCAGAGATCAAACTCATGACCTCGCACTTGCAAGGTAGGCGCTTGTGCCATTGAACTATATCCCCAGCCTCAATTTCTGTTCTTGAAAAAAACGTACATGTATTAGGATTCACGTAAAAAGCAAAAAAAAAAAAAGTGTCCACTGAACTATTAACAGAGGTCCATCTGGGAAATGGGAGTTAGGGAGATAACTCCAACATGTACAGTTCTACCCAGTATGAATTTAATTTTAACAGTAAGTGCTCTCCTCCTCCTCCTATTATTATGACTAATTTTTGCAATGCTGGGGACTGAACCAAAGACCTCACCAATGCTGGGCAACATCTTGCTCTGAACTATATCACTAGCCCTACTATTTTGATAGTGAACCTTTTAGAACTTTCAATGATACAAACAGCCCACAGTAGAACACACACCATATGTTCACCACTGCTGGTTTACAAGGTCGCCTAAGAAATCAAGCTAAGGGAATTGTGTAGAAAGGGCCAGCATCAGAAATACTAGATACAAAGAACAAAAGTAACTGTAATTATGGATAATGAGTATGACAGATGGCAATGATTACAAAATTAAGAGCAAGAAGGCCAGAAATTAAGAGTAGACCTACCTGTAACGGGATGACATAAAAGATAATTAGTTCAATTTATGTGCTAACAGATTATCTGACAGGTGTTGATATACAAAAGAAAAAAGAATCAACTAACCATGGGCCTAATAAGCACAGACTTCTAGGATAAAAGTTGTATTTGAGGGTGCAAACTTTAACCATATACACTTTTCCACGAAGCAATGAGACAAACAAAAAGTCACATGTCAGAGGCTCAAGACTAGTATGCTTTAGGAGAAATTCTGAAGAGGACTGAGGAAGAAACAAAAGAAAGAAACAATGTCAAGCAGAAGAGGGCAATGGCATTAAGCCAATCAATGGCAATAATGTTCATAGAAATTAAGTTTAAAAAAAGTCAGCAGATACAACCAAAGGAAGTATTGGAAACCACAGAATAAGCAATTTCTATGGTGCCACAAGGAGAAAGACTACATTTCAAGACACTGAGAAATGGAGCTGAGATGAATCTCATATAACAGCTGTGTGTCAGTTCGGGCCAAACTCTGGGCTCAGAGCCCCAGACTGACCCATCAGCTTCTAATCTACATAACTGTGCTGCTACCTCAGTTCCCCATTTGGAAAACACGGATAACAGCAGGGCTTTTGCACAGAGCTGTGTGGAGATTAAATGAAACAAGGCAGAAATGGTTTGTATGGTTTAATATATTGTCCTCTAAATGGAAAACTCATTCACATTTAAAAGCAGAGAAGAGGTACTCTAGAGATGGTGCTTGTATTTGAAAATAAGCAAATACATAAAAATTAAACAATTTCTAAGGTTCTTAGGAAAAAGAACTGAGACAATCTTTAAGTTTAGAGTACCATCTATCTAATGGCACAGGTATCTTGAAAATGAAAAGCGGAAAGTGAATTCTAGATTAAAGAAAGAAAAAGTAGACATTCACCCCTTAATAAAATCTGGAAAAGAAAAAAATAGCATACATTTCTGATAAAAGTAAAAAATGGAGTCTAATACAGTAGAGAATTAGAATCAGCAGGTAAATACTTGCAGATACTGATAAGGTACAGATGGTGATAAGAGGGATAAAGAAAACTAAGAAAGCATATTCAAAGCAGAGAGCTCGAAGAAGAAAAAGCACGCCTTCCTGTGAGCCAGCTGGTGTGCAGCACCCCTCTGCCCCAAAGCAACTGGCTGACTCGGAAAACTCGGTGAGATGACAGAAACTGAGGTGAAAGGAATAGTTTGATGCTTATATTGTTTGACTGACTTGCAGGCCTGGGGCTGATGGTCTGGGCATCTATTTGGAGGGTGGCAGTGTGCACTGTGGTAACCTTGGGGGATTTCCTTCTGTCTTGTTTTTGAAATCCAATGTTTTGTTCCTATTTTGTGTTACTGTTTTGTGTTATTCCTGTATCTGGTAACCTGAGAAACTCTTTTAAAGATAACAATATGCAGTATAACAACCACTGATAAAGTCCTACCATCTTGTTTTGAAAACCTATATAGATATTGTTGGTTTTGCTGTTGCTGTTTTTCAGGTTTGTTTGCTTCTTGATTTTTCTGGGGTTTTTTTCTCTTTAAAATAAAATAAAATAAAATAAAATAAAATAAAATAAAATAAAATAAAGCAGAAAGAGTTTAAATCATTTGCTCTTTGGCTTGAGTGCTGAGGACCTGTTATCACACATGCCTTTCATCTTCTCCCCATATAATAATGGCAGCCCACAGATGATCCCTTAGGGTAACTCTTCCACCCACTCACAGGTTTAACAGGTTCAACAAGTGAAGTTAAGCTCTGTATCATTTTAGAGTTTGTGAGAATTAAGAAAATACTCTATCTTAACTAGTAATCAACTACATGCAAGTTAAGACATTTTTTCTGTCAATAAAATTTACCACCATGTAAGCCAGTATGGTGGCACACCCCTGGAATCCCAGTACTTGGGAGGCTGAGGCAGAGGGATCACTGCAAGTTTAAGGCCAGCCTGGGTTCTATTGTGAGCTCAAGGCCAGTCTGAACTACACAGTGAGACCCTGTCTCAAAACAAAACAAAACAAAACAAAACAGAAAAACTTCAATGTTGTGAAGGTGGGGTAACATAGACACTCCTATTCATTACTGGTGTTACATACAAATTGATATAATCTTTTTGAAAAAAGTTTATATATTGAGAGTCAGAAATGCAGGTTTGATTTGCTCCAGAAATGCCATGTCTCATATTTTACTCTAAGAAAATTATTGAAAAAGTTCCATGCATAAAGACATCATTGTTTTTTTATCATAGCCAATAACCAGAAACAAACTGTCTAATATAAGAGAGATCAGAAGACATAATTACAATATACTCATTGAGTCAAATATTATGTAGCCATAAAAATATTTTGTATTTATTTTTTAAGTACTGGGGATTAAACTCAGGATCTCATACTTGCCAAGGAGGCACTTGGGCTGCTGAGCTAAATCCCTGGCCCTATTTTCTAAGAATTTATAATACAGAAAAAATGCTTATGCTGAAGTAAAAGCTAAGGAAGAGCACATACTGATTATTATGTATTTTAACCATATTTTTAAAATATACTAGAAAAATACTTAGAAATAAAGTAGACGCTAATATTTGGCAAGTTAACATAATTTCTGGTACTGGAGAATGACTGTAAAGGTTTATAACTTACAATTTGCAACTTTTTGGAGCTCGAGTCTCAAATGTGCTAGTTGGCTAGAATTGGGAGTGAGTCACTTAACGAATGGGTGACAACTAGAAGAGAGGGTGGTGATTGGGCCTGTGTCTTTCCTGCATGACCTCCCTCGCCCGCTCCAAAGGAAAGAAGTAGAGCTACCACAGAAGAGATCTGTGCAGATGGACAGCTACAGTTCAGAAGCAAGGCATGGCCAGTCACCAGTGTGTTTTAATACAAGCATCTGAAGGTGGCTTTATTGTTCTGTCCTCAAATATGAGAATCTGAATTTTAAAATATTTTATGGGGAAAATTATATCACATGGTACTATCTGTGAATAAAAGCATATACAAAGATTTTAGGGTATATATTCCTTTAGGAAATCTTAAGTACACATGAAAATATTTGTTCTCCATTTATGCCTTTTTGTATTTTTTAAAATACCCCACCAATTATAGGGAAGATAGCAAAAAGTGAACCAGGTCTGAAATATAAAACCTTTGCTCTTTACTAGCCCAAGTAAGATATGTGACAGGAAAACCCAACCAAGCATAAACAGAACAGGCAAAAAGGCTGGCTGTGTCTCAGGCTTACCTTATAGCACCTGTATTTATACAGAACCACCAGGAGGATGGTCATGACCACAATGACACTGATCATGATGGCGGCGTTCAGCACTGAGTGGAGGGCTCTTTGGCCCACAGTCTCCGTGTCTTCTGTGAACGGGGTATAGATGCTACAGTGAAACAAAACACAGAGCCTTGAGTAAGCGTTAACGCATACTCCAAATGACTTACTGTCTCCAACACCATAATTTTGTTTTGTTGTATTAAACTGACACAAGTTGCTTTTCCCCATTTCATCAGTCTGGCTAAGAATTTTTAAACTAAGAAAAATAGTTACACTCTAAAATGCCTCAAAGTAAAAAGTATCCAAGATAGGGAGATGAACTTATCTCTGAGCCAGGCACTGGCTCCATCTAGTGGATGCTTTAAATTGAATAATTACCTCACCAAAAGCTTCACAGAGTTCTTATTAGTAATCTGCTAGATTAACAAGATTTTGCTGCATAAACTACCTAGGCTGACTAGTGGTGTCCGAGGAACATAATATAGTTTACAATTACTGTCTTTAATCTGTACAGTGCTTCCAATTTGAGTTGTTTTGACAGCAATCTTCCCTTTGTTTCTCAATCACATTAATATACTTTTATTCTAGGTGCCAGTCTCAGCCAAAAGGTTTTATTTCTGCCTTCTGCATAGTTAAGCATGGTCATGAGACTAACTAACGGCCAAAGAACTATAAGCAGACAGGTTGCATAAGGAACTGCCAGAAAAAAGCGTGTTCTACTAGAGATGCCCTGTATCTTTTTCTTCCCTGCTGTCTGGATGAAGGCTGGGTCCAGTGTCCAGACCCTGCCAGGGTCCAGACCCTGAAGCAACTTAGAGGACAAGAGTCAAAGGAGAAAAAGGAGACTGAGTCCTTGATGACCACAAAGCCAATGCACTGACATGGACTGCCTGGCTCCTCACTGCTCAGCAGGAAAAAGGAAAATGGGAGTGTCTTCAGTGAAAGCAGCTGTTCTGATTTTCTGTAACAGGGTCAGGAGACTGTATAAAGGGCCAGGTGGTAAATATTTTAAGTTTTGTGGGTTATAGGGCCTCTGCAACCACTGAACTCTACCTCTATAGGATAAAAGCAGCCACAGACAAAATATAAACAAATGGACATGGTCATATAAGGCCCTGGGCCACAGCTTGCCAAGCCTTGTCCTGTAACAGGTAGCCAAACTTCACCCTTATATAGGTAATTATTGTCCCTAACCCCTGCCCTTCAGTCATGTCTTAGCCAGAGCTTGACTTTCAGAACACCATTAAGTTTTTCAGATACTTTTCAACTTTATCTTTTAAATTTCACTTAAAATTCTTATTAAAACTCTATCTCCTAAGACAGAACTAGACGGACATCTGGATTGGAGCATTTTTCTAAGAGATCTAAGACTAATACCAATAGCACTACGAACCTACACAATAGTTCTCAAGTTTAGAGAGGGCTGATTTCCATTAGTTATTCATCCTTTCAATTAACAACTTTCTTTTTTTATTCCTATTCATCTGTATCTCACACTTGGAGGAGGCAAAATACCCTCCCCAGCCTTACAGAAAATGAGGAAATCACACATTCAAAAATGTAAATAAGCCGGGGATTTGGCTTAACGGTGTAAGCGCCTATAAGCGCCTACAAGCACGAGGTCACAAGTTCGATCCTTGGTACAAAAAAAAAAGTAAATAAATATACTTGCAAAATGTGACAACTGAAAAAGAACAGGTTGAGTTGGGCATGGTAGCACATGCCTGTAATCCTGGTCCTGTGGATTACAGCTAATGCAGGAAGATCACCTGGACTACACAAGCAAGTTCAAGCCAGCCTGCACTTTATAATAAGACCTTATCTCAAAAAACAAACCAAAACCAAAAAAAGGCTCTAAAAGAATTAAGATGTTTTGGGGCTGGGGATTTAGGTAAGTAGCGTAAGCGCCTGCCTTGCAAGCATACAGTCATGAATTTGATCCCCAGTACCCAAAAAAAAAAAAAAAAAAAAAAAAAAAAAAAAAAAAAAAAAAAAAGAATTAAGACGTTTTATGTACATGTACAAATCCCCCATGATGAATGTGATCATTATGTACTGCAAACATATATAAATAAAAACAACAGCAGCAACAAAAAAAAAAACACCCAATGAAAATTTAATAATTTAAAAAAAAAAAAGCCTTAGGGCCAAGCTAAGAGAAATCATTAGACATATGAAGGTCACTTCCTAGTTCTATAAACTTAAGAATGTTATTAATCTCTCTAGCCTTCAATTTTTACCCTCAGTAACATGGAGATAATACTACCTACCACATAATATGGGATTAACTTATATTTGTGTTTAGAGTAGGACACTTTTATCTTTTGGTCATGCATGATCTGAACTATTAAGTGATTCTAGACACACTACATGTGTGTCAATCATAGTGATATCAAGTGTAGGTACATGACCAAGACTGGGATAATCAAAATCTCTTTCTAGAAATCTGTATCTCACAGAGAAACACATTGGAATGGGTCTATTCTATGAGAATTCTTACTGCTGAGATCTTGGGCACCATCCTGCTTCCTGTCCTAAAACTTGATTTTTTGTTTTTCCTTTGATTCTGTTAATAACACAGCCTTGTTCAGGAAAACAACACAACACAACACAACACAACAATGATCCACTGCCCCGATGAGGGAAAAATTATTCCTAACTTGCCCCATTCCAAGTAAATTTTCTATCCAATGATACTTTCAAGAAATAATTCTGTAGCACTCATTTCATCATTTACAGGAAGTAAATACCCCCCCATTCAATTGATTCCTTCAGTACAGAGGCCTTCAAGGTGGTAATGAAATTGCCCTTGAGAACAAAACGTTCATACGTACAGTTGCCCATCTTTCCGGGTATAAAAGCTGACTGATTTAATGGTAGCCACAACCACCACCATGCAGAGGGTCACAGGGACAAAGAGCATGATGACATGTTTGGCGCCATATTTCAACGTAAGCTCCTCATCTTCTTCCTCATCTTGTTCCACCACCTGCCGGGAATTCCCCTGGGGTCGGCCATTAGACACCGGCTGGGGGTTGCCCGGTCTCCGTCTATCACTGTGCTCCTGCCGGTCCCGACTGTCATTCTGAAAGCACAAGGAAAACCAAGTCAGTAACTCAGACTCTCAGAATCCAAGTACTCTACATCAGAAACAGGATGCACAACAATGAGACCTTGGACTAATGAAAGACTATAAATACTTGAGTTCTAGAGACTTGTGGCAAGAAAGCCAACTTGCAGGTAGCATGCAGCCCAGCAGTCAGTGTTATTTACCACTCTCCCTGAGGTAGGTTCAAGCTCCTACCGGGCCCTGGTTCATCTCATTCTTTCCTTTCATTCTCAACCTAAGACAACTGTACTCGTGCCTGGAGGTCTGGCTTCAACACAGATACCTACATCAAAACTTCATTTGCCACTGCTGCAAGGCAGACTAATCTCACCCTTTTAAATTCATTAAAGTATTTTCTATCCGCAGTTTTACACCATTTATTACTAATAAGACTTAAAACGTGTGCAGTGATGTTCAAGGGATCTCTCTGCATATTTCTTACAATTGCACATAAAGCTGCAGCTGTCTTTTAAAAAGTCAACTGACCAAATTGTAGGGAGCAACTCTGCTGTAAATAGTGCTGATGGCCCATGTGTCCCCTTTCCTACACTCTGTACGGAGTAAGGGAACCACACCTCACTGCACTACTCATATCTTTTTCTTTTTTTTTTTCAAATCTACTTTTAAAGAGGAGAAAAAAAAAACACTTCAAAACACAATACTTAAGGGGTAACAATGGTATATACATTGTGTATTGTTATCTTCAAATCAGTCCAAACAATACTAGCACAAACCTTTCTCTTCAATCAACTCAGAGAAATCATTAGTATAACTTATCTTTATACTATCTTTAATACATATATATGTTGTTTGTTTGTTTCTCACATTAGTAAGACAATACAGTATTTATACTTGCGTTTCTGATTTCACTTGTGAGTACAGTCTCAAGTTGCATCCATTTACCTACAAAAATTTCAAATTCATCCTTCTCTGTGGCTGAGTAGTACTCCACTATATAAAGATATAGTATATTTTGTATCCATTCCTCAGTCAATGGGCATTTAGATTGTTTCCAAGACTGAGCTATTATAAATTGTGCTGCTACAAACATGGGTGCACATGCATTGCTGTAGCATGATGTTTTTAATTATTCTTGAAAAATACCCTCAAGGGGAATAGCTAGGTCAATCTTAGTTCTTTGAGGAATGTCTACACTGATATCCTGTGGTTGTACCAGTCTATACTTCAACTAACAGTGGAGAAGGGTTCCTTTTTCCCCGTAGCATTTGATATTGGTTGATTTCTTGCTAACAGTCATTCTTTCTGGGTGAGGTAGAATCTCAGTGTTGTTTTAATTTGCATCTTTCAAATGACCAGTGACATTGAACATTTTTTCACATATTTATTTGCTGTTCGTATTTCTTCATCTGAGAAGTTTATATTCATCTCAAATGCCTATTTTTGGGTTAGTTCTTTAAACCTGGGAGGACTGATTTTTTTTTTTTAGTTCTTTATATATTCTTGATAGTAATTCTTTGTCTCAGAAACAGCTGGCAAACATTTTCTCCCATATTGTGGATTGTCTCTTCATTCTGTTGGTGGTTTCTCTTGCTGTGCAAAAGTTTTTCAATAGGGTGAGATCCCAGTTGTTGATTCTTTGTGATAGCTCCTGTGCAATTGGGGTTTTGTTCATAAAGTCTTTGCCTATATCAATGTCTTCAGAAGTTTTACCTACTCTATCTTCCAGGAGATCTAATGTTTCTGTTTTATTATTTAGATCTTTGATCCATTCCAAATTTAGTTTAGTGCATGGTGAAAGACACAGGTCCAGCTTTAATCTTTGGCATGTGTAGAGCCAGTTTTTCCAGCACCATTTATTAAAGAGGCTATCTTTATTCCAGCGAATGTGTTTGGCACCTTTGTCAAAGATAAGGTGGCTTAGTGTGTCTAGAGTTATTTCTGCATCTTTTAACCTATTCTATTGATCTTTGGATCTGTTTTCTTGCCAGTACCACATTGTTTTTATCACAGTGGCTTTATAATGTAATTTCAAGTCAGGGATTGTGATGTCCCCTGTCTTGTCTTTGTTGCCCACGATTCCTTTTGTCATTCTAGGTCTCTTCTGGTTCCAGGTAAATTTTAGGATTGTTTTCTCTAATTCTGTGAGATATGCTATGCACTGAATATCTGTATGACAGTTTTGGAAGTATGACCATTTTCACTGCATTGGTTCTTCACTATATTGGTACTCCCATACCCAAGAGTATGGGATATTTCTCCCAGATACTGTAGTTTTCAATGTAGAGGACTTTTACATCCTTTATGATTGATTCCTAGGTATTTCATCTTTTTGGATGCTATTGTGAAAGGTATCGTTACCCTGATTTCTCTCAGTGAGTTTGTTACTTTTGTGTACAGGAAGGCTATTGATTTTTGCACTACTCATATCATAAAAGTCACACTTTCTAAATGAATAACAAGAGCAATAATGACAAATAGTAATAAAAATAATAGAGAGAAAAACAGCCACTCCCCTTTCACAGATAATCAAACAGGAGATGAACCCAGATTGATAGTGCTGTTGCTGTTAAGCTGAAATCAGCTTGGTGAGGTATTGCAGCAAGAACATTTAAGTTACTCCAGTGCCTCATTTTTTTCTTACTATGATGTAAAACTATTACTGTGGTATTATTCATTAAACATACATTCCACATTTAATGATAGCTTAAGATTACTGCACTAGAGACTACGAAATGTGCACTGCTTTTAATTCTCCAAGCACCACCACCACAACCACTTCACAGGTGAGGAAACAGCTATAGCCAGGCACATGAGAGGTCCTGAACCCAGACCAGCCTTGAGGACAGCATCTCTGCCTTCCTGGGGATTGCACCCAGGCCCTTCATACACATCCTAGCCCTTTCATATTTTGAAAACTTGCTAAACTGCCTAGGCTGGGCTCAAAATTGGAATCCTCCTGCCTCCACCTCCCAAAGCACTGGGATTATGGGTATACAGCACCATGTCTGCCTCAAAAGCTTTTGTCTTTTACTTCTTCCCCCACTCTACATTTTTTATAGGAGCATACTGGTTATACAGATTAATGGGTTTTGTTTTGGCATATGTGTACATGCACAAAACATACTTTAATCATCTTTTCCCTCCACGTCCTTAACCTTCTCCTTAGCTCCTGTTTGTAAAACAACAGGGGCCTCTTCAGGTTCAGTGTGGGCAAGATTTCTCTTTCACTTCATTTTCACATCCCACAAGCAATTATTGAAATTCTATGACATCTGAGATATTCTGTTGTGGCAATACTGAAATTGTTAAGATCTATACTCTGCCCTTTAAAAGTTTATAAGTTAGTTTTAGGAACAGGCTGTAAAAACTTTGCTGTGCCAAGTACTTTAGATTTTATCCTATAGGCAACAGAAAGTCATAAAGACTGTTATGGTTAATGGAAGTGACACAATCATATTATTATATTTCTTTTTTTAAAGACATTTGAAGGAGCAAGACAAGAATGCCCATTACCACTACTCCTATTCAATATAGTTCTGGAAACATTGCCAGAGCAATTAGGCAAAAGAAAAAAAAAATAAAAGGAACGGACTGGGGATTTAGCTCAGTGGCTTGACCACCTACCTGGCAAGCGCAAGGTCATGAGTTTGATCTCTGGTACCAAAAAATAAAATAAAATAAAAGGAATAAAGATAGGAAATAAAGGAAGTTAGATTATCCTTATTTGCAAATGACATGATACTCTACACAGAAGACTCCAAAAGCGTCACCAAAAGACTTGAAGAATTAATATCCAAATTCAGTAGTACAGCAGGATAAAAAGTCAACTCTCAAAATTCAATAGCATTCCTGGACATGAGCAACAAACTCAGAGAGAGGATTTAGGGAAAGCACGCCCTTCACGATAATACCCAAAGAAACGAAAATACTTAGGAATCAATCTAATGAAGGAAGTAAAAGATCTGTATAGTGAAAATTATACTACCCTAAGGAAGGAGATTGAAGAGGATATCATACAATGGAAAGATACCTCTTGCTCTCGAATAGGAAGAACCAACACAGTGAATATGGCCATACTCCCAAAACTACTATACACATTTAATGCAATCCCAATCAAAATACCATTAACATACCTCACAGATCCAGAGAAAACACTCCTAAAATTCATTTGAAACCAGAAAAAACCTGGACTAGGACAAGCAATCCTGGGCAATGAAGACAAGTCAGGGAGCATCACAATCTCTAACCTAAAATTATACTCCAAAGCTACTCTGATAAAATCATCATGATACTGGCAGGGAAAAAAAAAAAAAAACAGGCCTGAGGATTATTGGAGAGAACAGAAGATGAAGACAAAGCCCCAAACACACTCAGCCACCCTGTCTTTGACAAAGGAGCCAAACACTTTCACTGGAATAAAGATAGTCTCTTTAATAACAGGTGCTGGAAAAGCAGGCTCTTCACACGCTGAAGACTAAAATTAGACCCACGTGTATCACCATACACTAAACTAAGGTCAAAATGAATCAAAGATCTAAATATTAAAACAGAAATACTGGAGGACAAAGTAATAGGAATTTTGAAGACGTACAGGTAGGCAGAGTTCATGAACAAAACCCAAACTGCAAGAGAAATACTTCAAAGAATCAACAATTGAGGTCTCATCTTATTAAAAAGGTTTTGCATATCAACAGAAAACCCACAGAATAGGAAAAAATTTTAGACAATTGTCCTTTAAACAAAAGACTTATATATAGAACACACAAAGAATTGAAAAAAATCAGGCCCCTCCAATTTAAAGTCACAATTCAGAAAGGGCATCTGAGATGAATACACACTTCTCAGATAAAGAAAAAACAAACAGCAAATAAATATATGAAAAAAGTTTCAATATCACTGGTCATTTGAGAGATGCAAATTAAAACACTGAGAATCTACCTCACCCCAGAAATAATGATTATTATCAAGAAATCAATCAATAGCAGATGCTGGAGGGGCAGTAGGGGAAAAGGAACCCTTCTCCACTGTTAGTGGAGGTGTAGACTGGTACAACCACTGTGGAAATCATTGTGGACATTCCTCAGAGAACTAAGATTGACCCAGCTATTCCCCAGAATTAAATACATCATACTACAGCAATACATGTGAACTCATGTTTATAGCAGCACAATTTGTAATAGCTAAATCTTATAAACAACTCAGGTGCCCATCAACTGAAGAATGGATCGAAAAGATGTGGTTTTATACAATGGAGTACTACTTAGCCATAAAGAAGGATAAACTTGAGACTTTTATAAGGAAATGGATACAACTCAGACCAAACTCATAGGTGAAATTAACCAGACCCTTATGTATAAATATTGTCTCGCTAGTATAAGAAACTGAACAAGTAAAGAGGATCTGAACACCAGATACGGTGAATTGGGAGGAAATTGTTCAAAAGAAAAGACAAATTGTGGTAAGAGAAAGGGGAAAGGAAAAAGGAGAAAAAAAAATATTATATAATAATAGCTAATATATATGTGTGTGATAGTGAATTATACAGCTATTATAGATATAATATATATTATATGTGTGTGTGTGAGATAGTGAATTATACAGCTAGCTTCTATTTGTTCTTTGAAAAGAATGTTTTGTGCCAACATTGTGTAGACAAGATTATCATGCCACATCTTGTACTCTAACTACTAAGAAGACAACAATATGCATTTATCAACTATTGTAACCATCCTACTAATCTTGTTTTTTGTTTTGTTTTTTGGTACCTGGAATCAAACTCAGGAGCTTATGCTTTCCAGGCCAGTGCTGGGCCACTGAGCTACATCTTCTGCCTACTAACCTGTTTTGAAATTTGGTTTGTTTATCTTTTTTCTTCTTTAAAATTAAAAAAAAAAAAAAAGAAATCTGAGTACAATGAAAAGAGAAGTACAAAGAAAATAATTTCAGAAGTTGAATTGACAGGACTTGGTTACAAATTACATGTGATGGTCAGAAAAGAGCCAAGGACAACTCTGGTGGTTTCGAGCTATAAGGGATCAGGCAGGTGGTGACCATGGTGAAGAAGATAAGCAGGCTGAAGAGAGGAGATACTTTAATTAAGAGAGATAAGTGAATCTAAAATACCTGCAATGAAGCTGCAAGTATTTTTGGAGAGGCCAAAGGCAGCTAGCAACAGGAACGTCAGGTTCAAAGCAAAGTTGGAGCAAGCTGTTAGTCACTGTAGTTAGAAATATGGATGAAAATCTCTGAATGGAGACAGATAAAGGATCCTATGAACTTGTTAATAGCTAATATAAACAGCTGTGAAAGTGAGATAGAGACCACCATGGGGACAAAGAGCAAATACACTCTGTATCTTCCTTAACCCAGGACAGGTTATCACTGAAAGGATGGCATGTATTCTTCCCTACTCCTCACTCCCTCCAGCAATCTCATGATCTCAACAACTAGGTGTAGCATTTAAGCCAGGATGACTTCGCCACAGAAGTCTATGATGAAGAAATTAAACTCTTGCAGATCATCACAGAAAGAGGACAAACTAACCTCAGCCCTTAAACTGTCACTCATTGAAAACATGATTCAGGTTGGGTGTGATGGCACACACCTGTACTCTCAGTACTTGGGAAGCTGAGGTTGTAGACCAGCTTGAGTTTGAGGTAGACCCTGTCTCAAAAAAAGCAAAACAAAAGCTGGGCATGGTGCCCCACTCCTGAAATCCCAGCACTTGGGAGGCTGAGACGCAGGAGAATCATTTGCAAGTTTGAGACCAACCTGGGCTACAAAGTGACCCCAAGATCAGCCTCAACTGCATAGCAAGATCCTGTCTCAAAAAGACAAAAACAAACAAAAACCCCCACAAAAAACAAAAATATGATTTGTGTTTTCTTCAGCGACACAAAAAAAGCTGCTAAAGAAACAGTAACTGTTCACTTAGGCCTACAGATGCTTCATGGGTAACTAAAAACAGAACAAAGCTTGGCATCTCTGCTTTTGTTTTGTGTCTGTTGCCTTTATTACTTTAAATTTTGAATTAGACCTCTATTTAGCTCTGCATACAGGGATATTAATCATTCAAGGAGTGTCTATCTAAAAACTGCTGACATAAGTAAGGTTTATTAGTTCTAAATTTACCTAACCTATTTCATCTTTTTTAAGACTGAGGATACCAAGATAAAGAGATTTTCAGGATGTTCAATCACCAGTTTTTACCCCTGGCATGGACACCTAAAAGTCTCCAGTTGTTGCCCTAACTGCCCAATTGCCTCAGATTCCAGCAGGGCCTCTGCAAAACTGACATGGCCACTGCCCAAGATGGAGTCAACATTTCATAAAAACTGGTTTACCTCTTCAATCATGAGGACTTCTCCAGGGCCACGTTGCAAAACCAGAACCAGAACCTCATCAAAGTTGATTCCCTCCTTTTGTTACAGGACAGTCTGCTCTGTCAGAACTGTGTTCCCACTAGTGCTCCTTCACAAGCTGAAGCTCCTTCTCATTGTCTCTTACTTTCCAATTAAAGCTTCTGCCTGCAAACCTATGCTGTTGCCTCAGTTTTACTTCCCATTATCACTGAAGCAAAGACTCACAAAACAGCCAGTGACTAAAGGGAAAAATAACAGTGAGAAGATGACCAAGTAGAGATGTGTGGATAAGCCCTGAATTTAAGCAGCATATGGTGGGGGGAAAAGCAGCAGAAGAAACTAGAACAGGGAAGAGAGATGAACACCTAGGAACCCACATAACACAAAAACAAAACAGGAGCACAATTCCAAGAGATGTCCCAACAGGTGGGATAAGAGCTGCAAAGCCACTGGATTTCACAAAGGGAAGTGCAGCATGATTTTTATAAAAGTAAAACAGAGCAGAGGAAAGACAGATCATAAATTCTAATGGAGTGGGAAAAGAATGGAAATTGAGGAAGTAAAGGCAACCATTCTTTGACCACCCTCCTGTGAAATAGTTTGACGAGAAAGGGACTCAAACCTGAAAAAGTTAGTTTATTTATTTAACCAAAAGGCTGAGAAGCAATTAAAGAAGTTGGTTTAGCACTGTTAGAGACTTGAGCATACTTGTCAAGTCAAAGTACAGGGGTAAGACCGGAAGTGATTGCATAAACAAGGGGCATGATAAGTAATGGAATGGGGTAGAGGATAAAATAAGGGAAACAAAAGACAGTTGGCCTTATGAAGGCATCAGTGCCCTCTTCTTCAGTCTGGCCAACAGGAGTAACTCTTCAGACCTCGCAGAGAAAATGTTTATGAGAACCCAAGCCCTCTGAGGAATGACAAGGGAACAGTTCCAAACATAACTAGCTTTGGAAAATACACATGACCAAGAAAGATAACTAACGCTGAACTCAAGTAGTAAGAGTGACCATCCAGAAACCTGGATGGCAACAGTTATGAGAAAGGACAGGGACACACTGTGGAGGAGCAGGAGGGTTGAGAAAATTCACACTTCTATTTCTCAGAGAAGTCATGAGCTAAAACTGGGACATCTGTGATCCACATTCAGCAATACAAGTCTGACCAGCTTTATGGGTTGATTAATGTTCATTATGAACTAAAATACAAGTCATAACAGCAATCTTTATATACCATTTGGTAATTTATAAAGCACTACTAATTTATCTCATTTATTCACAAAAGCACCTTGTCCCAAATCTCCCAAGGAGAAAACAGTAGGGGGAAGAATCAAAGGCTACTCTCCTGCTTCAAAATCTGTGCTCTTCCTGCTGGGTGGGGTGGCGCATGCCCATAATCTTAGCATTTGGGAGGCAGGAGGACTGCTGTGAATCCAAGGCCAGCCTGAGTTACACAGTGAGTTCAAGACCAGCCTGAACTACGTATAAGACCCTGTCTCAAACAACCAACCAACCAATCAAACAAACGTGCAAACATTGCTGTGCCCTTCCTGGGACCACAGCCTTCCTGTCAGCTATGTGGACAGAAAAACTAGGAAGTCTGCTGTGAGAGGCCATCCCAGGCTCACTCACAGGACTGGATGTTCTGGTTTGTAAAGAACAGCAGCTAAGCACACCCTGCTCTGACCCCAGGCTGAAAACAGTCTACTACAGAAACACTTACCTTAACACTAACACACTCACCTCCTGCCTCCCTTCCCGACTCCTCCCTTTCTGCTCTGTAGTACTGGACTTTGGATAGTATTTTTTAAACTATGGTTTAGTTTTTTAAAGGCACAATTTATTTAAAAGGTAAAACACATGGTTTTACAAGTACTAAAGTAGAAACAGGTATACAGCAAAGTCTCCTTCTTAACTACCTACTCCTTTTCTACCCTCTCCCTTTACTTGTAAGATTCCTTTCAAAGTTTTATTGTGCATACACAGGGAAATATAAATATATATCCCCTTTTCACACAAATGCTAGTACATGCATATGCCACACACTTTGCTTTCTAACTATGTAATTTAGTGTTTTAAAAATATATCAGGGCGTGGGGATGTGTGGCTCAGTGGTACAGCTCTTGTCTTGCATGCATAAGTTCCTGAGTTTGATCATCTACCACAAAAAATAAATAAAAAAATATATTGGTACATGAAGATGTTCTTATTCTTCCTTCTTGGATCAGGGACTTGCTACAGTATGTTGCCTAAGCTGGCTCTGAACTTGGGATCCTCCTGCTTTAGCCTGTCAAGTAGCAGGGATTACCAGTGTGTACCACAGGGCCTAGCTCTTCATTCTTTTCTTTTTCATATTCATAGGTAGTACATAAATGTAGCTTAATTTATTTGGTCAATTTCCTAATGATGGACATTTAACTTGCTTCCAATTTCTTGCCTTATAAAATAATGAATGCCCCTACAAGTGAGTTAGCAAGTGTGGGCATATTTATTGGTAGTCAAAGGTTTCTGAAGTATCACTACTGTACATTTGCACTTCAAGTACATTTGCATTTCAAATTCTGAAATATACTGCAAACCTGTTCTCCTTATAGAGTACAGCAGTTTAGATTCAGAATGTAAGACAGAGTCTATTTCCCCATACCCTTGCCAAAACATCACATTAGCAGATGCCTGGAATTCTACCAATCTGACAGATGAAATACTGAATATCAGAGTAATTTTAATTTTTATTTCTCTTAGTACCAGCAACTTGAGTACTATTTTTTTCTTTTTTCTTTTGTTTTTGAAAATGAAGTGCCCATGTCTTGTATTTGACTTAAGGTAAACTTGTAGTTCCTGAGTCCTAAGTGTTATGTTCAATAATTTAAAACAAGAGTGAGTGCCAGCTGTATGTCTGCTGCTGGCATATAGCAGTGAACAAGGTAGGTAAGGCCCCTGCTCTCACGAGCTGCTCTGAAGCTGGAGGAGACAGGGACAATCAGATACAGGGGCGAGCACTGTGGATGTGAGGGTGGAGGGGGCACATGGGGCGGTGCAGGGGTAGACATAGGACAGGGCTGCTTGTGGATGGTAACCAGAGAACAGTGACCTGAGCAAGCGAGCTGAAAGCAGAAGGATGAAGAGTTGTGAAATGCTTGTTGTGGAATAGCGGCTTTAACGCAACACAGTAGGCTGTCTAAACACCGGATAAACCAAAAAAGGACTAGGTCCCTGCCTGGCTCCTCTAAGCCCTGGGAACATCCTGTCTGTTCCGACATCTTTGATTACAAGAGATTTAGGCCATATCAAAGATGCTATCTACTAAATAGGGTCTACGGCAGGGGCCTTGGGTCACACACTATCAGTTTGTCCTGTGAAGGGGCATCTGAGCTGTGCCCGCCGTGCCTCTGAGGCCTATACCCAATAAACACCCAAGATGCCAGGCCCGGTGTGCATACCTGGTTGGCAATATCCCAAGTGTGCTGTTGCACACGCTTGCTGGGATAAATTAAGTACTGCACAACTGTGGGAAGACAAATGGAAGTTTGTGCTGGTGTCCCCTAGACCCTACCTTTTGTGCCTTCTTCTGCTGTTTCTGTTAATCTGTATTCTTTAGTTTTGTTTTGTTTTTTGTGATAGGGTCTCGCTAAGTGGTTCAGGCCGGACCTTAACTCACTAGGTAGCCCAGGCTGGCCTTCACCTCACAGGGATCCCCCTGGCTCAGCCTTCCAAGTGCTAGGATTACAGGTATGCGCCTCCACTTCCAGCTATATTCTTTCATTATAATGAACTGTAATGGATATAACAGTTTTTTGAGTTCTGTGACATATCAGGGAATTACTGAACCTGAGATAACCTCCAAAATATTTTATGCACTGAAAATTATAAAATACTGGCTAAGGGAAATTAACAGAAGCAAAAAGAGACAAATGAAACTACACAAAACTTAAAAAACAGAATCATAGGAAACAGTCAACAGAATGACAAGGTAACTTATATAATAGGAGAAAATATTTCTAAAAATTACATCTTTCTACATGAAATCTGAATTCACAATCCTTAGAAGAGTTATTATCACCCCCACACAAACACACACAAACTAAAACTGAAAATAGCCAGGTGTGGTGGTACATGTCCACAGTCCCAGCACTCTGGGAGACTGAGGCAAGATAATCACAAGTTTGAATCTAGCCTAGAACTTAAGCAACTTAGCAAGACCCTGTTTCAAAACAAAGAGCTGCAGATGTAGCTCAGTGCAAAGGTCCTGAGTTCAATCCCCAGTATAAAACACAAACTAAACAAACCCAGTAACAACAATTTTTTTAAAAAAGCAGAAAATAAGAGCTGCAGGTACAGCTCAGTGGTAGACAGCCTCCTTAGCATGCATAAGGCACTGGTACCTCCCCAGTACTACAAAACAAAACTCAGAAATAACAAGCAATGATGATAATATGAAGAAACTATAACCTTTGTACATTATTGGTGGAAATGTAAAAAAATGTTGCAAATGTCAACAAAAAAATATGGTATTCCCCCCAAAACTAAAACTATAATTAGCATATGGCCCAGCATGCCCATATCTAAGCATATATTCAAAAGGCATGAGTTGAAAACAGGATCTCGAAGAGATATTTGTACACCCATGTTCACTGCAACTTTTTTTTGGGTACCAGGAATGGAACTCAAAACCTTACACTTGCCAGGCAGGTACTGTGCTGCTGAGCTATATTTCCAGCCCCACTGCAGCATTATTAGCCCAAATGTCCACTGGCAAATGAATAAACAAAATATGATATGTACAAACAACAGAACATTATTGTCCTTAAAAGAGAACACTAGCCAGATGTGCTGGTGCACACCTGTAATGCCAACACTTGGGTGGCTGAAACAAGAGGACTGCCTGGGCTACAAAGTGAGCTCATGGCCAGCCTGAATGGTATAGTGAAACCCTTTTTGAAAAGGCTGGAGTGTAGCTTAGAGTGACAAATGCAAAGTTGTCAGTTCAATCCCCAGTATCAAAAAAACAAAAACAAAAACAAAAAACCACTATTAGTGGGACCAGTGATTTAGCTCAGCAGCACAAGTGCCTGCTTGGCTAGTGTGAAGTTGTGAGTTCAATCTCCCAGTACAAAAAAAAAAAAAAACATTATTAAACCAGGTATGGTAGTTCAGGCCTACAATCAGGAGACTGAGGCAGGAGGATTGTTGCAGGTTTTAGACCAGCCTGGGCTACAAAGTGAGCCTGAGACTAGCGTGAACTGCATAGAGAGACCCTGTCTCAAAAAAGCCAAAACAACAACAACAACAACAACAATAAAACCCCACTATTAATAAAAAGACAACTGGAGAAAAAAATATATATATATTATATATAAAACAGATGACCTGTCTCCAAAATATAATGAACTCTCAAAATTCAAAAATAAAAAAATTTTAAGATACACAAGACATTTGAACAGATGTTTTACCAAAAGAGATGATCAGAAGACATCGAATAAACTAGGTATGGTGGTACAGGCCTGTAATCCCGACACTCTAGAAGGCTGAGACACGAGAACTGAGCTCAGTCTGGGCAACTTAGCATTTAGTAAGACTGTCTCACACACAACAACAAGAAGAAGGTGGGAGATGTAGCTCAGTGTAAAGACCCTGGGTTCAATTCCCAGTACAGGGGCAGGGAGAGAAAGCTATCAAATATGCACATGAAGACACCAATACCATTGCTCACTAGAGAAATGCAAGTAAGAGCTGCAATGAGATACCAATACAAACTTTCTAGAAGAGCTAAAAAATTAAAAAGACTGACTGTGCCAAGTACTGACAAGGATGTGGAGGATATGGTACTCACACATAGTTGGCCGGCAGGTAAGATCACAGAATTTAGATAACTGGTAATACCTTAAAAAAAATATAACCTTCCATATTGGATTATATTCTCTTAGACAGCTACCCAAGAGAAACCAAAGCATATGTCCATATCCACAGTGCCATATTTATAGTATCTCAA
This sequence comes from Hydrochoerus hydrochaeris, assembly GCA_004027455.1. Lineage (NCBI taxonomy): Eukaryota > Metazoa > Chordata > Mammalia > Rodentia > Hydrochaeridae > Hydrochoerus > Hydrochoerus hydrochaeris. The sequence goes on from PVLA01001696.1 coordinate 174,723, forward strand.
AAACTGAAAATGACCCTCATATACAAACAAGTAGATGAAGCAAAAAAATCATGTCATATCTATACAATGGAATACAATTTGGCAATAAAAAGAAACATTATAATATTGATGAACTCAAAATAACTATGCTGAATGAAATAAACTAGACCAAAGAATCTGCATGAATATAAAATTTTAGGAAACAAAAGCTGGATATAGTGATCACCAAATGTTTCAAGAGAAAGACAGAGAGAGACCAAAAGAAACAGGAAGAATCTTTAAGAATATGCTCATTTTCTTGACAGTGGTAGTGGTTAAAGGTACTTACATATGTCAACACTTACTGACTTATATATTTTAAGTACATAGAAGTTATTACCTGGTACAGTGGCATACACCTATAATCCCAGCACTTGAGAGGCTGAGAGGCAGGAGTGCCACAAGTTTGAGGCCAGCCTGGGATACACAGTGACTTCAAGACCAAACAAGACCCTGCCCCACTGCCCCAAAAATGTGACTTTATCAAAGGATGTCCAAATACTTTGACACTGTTAAAGAAGAAGATACTATAAATATTGAAGAATTTCCCAAAATGAAAAATCTCGGTATGTAAATACTAGAATGATTTAGGCATAGTGGAAAAGGTTTAAACAGTATCAGAAGTATATAGTGAAGTCCCATGTGCAGTTTACTCAGCTTCAATAATTGAAGTTGTTCTACATCCAGGATGACAGTACATAATTTATAAATTACTGATTTCTTAGTGGGGCTTTTTTTCATTCTCCTTTTTCTTTCTTTCTTTTAGAATTCTGTATTGTTGCTACCTTTTGTTTTTTTTTCTTCTCTTTAAATAAAATTTTAAAAATGTATAATTGCTATTGTAAAAAAAGAGGAAATAGGGAAGTGCTATAAAAATATAGCTGCGTGTATGTTTAGATGTGTGGGACTGATGACCATATTTCTAGGTTCTTGTTGGATTGTTGAACAGATCTGTTTGCACTT